>JARWLC010000002.1:127999037-128014037 GCA_033318265.1 Phyllotis vaccarum | reverse complement strand
GGTCGCTTTTTAACCATACAGACCTAGAGTGTATTATTTTGTTGTTTCTGTTGTCCAGAATAGTAAGATAGTTTGAGTGTTTTCTGAACTGTCTTTCTCTTCCAAGCAAGACTGACTTGGTAAGGCCTGGGCATCAGTGAGCTCAGCTGAAGGAACACAGTTGCTGGAGGAGGAAAGAGGAGGTGGAGGGGAGAAAGAGGAAGGGAGGGAGGGAGGGGGAGGATGGGGAGGACAAGAGAAAGAAGAAGAGGAAGAAGAAGAAAAGAAGAAAATGAAAAAAAAAAAATGGGCAAAGTGGGCATGAGGGCCATATCATCCCGCACTAGGGAAGTGAAGCCTTGCCCTTACATCCGCATTCTCACAGCGCCACCTGCTGGGAGTCTGGAGTAGATGTGTCATTTGAAAATGTGAAGACTGGAAGATTCTGAGAAACTCAAAAGCTCTGCATTCTGTTTCATGAAAATGGTGCCCTGAGAATGTAATTGATTACAGTTCTAACTGAGGAAATACATAGCAGATGAGGGAAGATCCACAGAAGTCAAATACATGGCTTGCCTTTTGATGTCTAACCATCAAACTCCAGGGCTCTCTGGTATTTCCAAAACTGGGGAATATTATGACTCTTGCGGCATAGAGCAGCACAGTCACCCACAGCTGCACACTGCCTTTGAGTAAGTGCTGAGTTTTGAAGATGTACCACATTCCCTGTCACAGTGACGGGCCATGCTGTAATGGCACCTGTCTACAGGAGAGTCATCTACCACAGCGAAATTCCCAAACCTGACTGGATGCCTATTTACTGTAACTCTTTCCATGGTCTGTGTGTCTCTGTGCAAAACACGCCAGTTCCTCAAGTGTCACCTGCAGTTTCATGGCAGACCCATCCCTGTCTGCAGACAGTTCCTGGGTGCTCCCGCCTAAGGGACAGCAAGTGTCCTGCCACACCATGACTCCCCCTCCAGACAGGACCTGATACACATGCTGCATGCCTTGGGAAAATTAAAGGGAATAAATAAACACCATTTAACTACTGAGATGACTTTCTGGCCTACATACATGGTCAATTCATTTCACAAGAAAGACATATTCAATATGGATGCTTAATATTTACCCTCCAAACACACCTCATGCTAAGTTGATGATGCCATTAGCCTGCTGCTACAGCCCAGTTAAGTGTCTCTCTGGAGGCTTTCTGTTGATGTAAAGATTTCCACTTTAATGCACTGAGTTCACAACCGTTGCATGCCACGACACGGGTGTGACAGTGTGCCTGAGGAGGCTCAAACTGTTCATAGAGACAATAAACATGCACAATAAGAAAATATTGTTCCCACATTCTGAGTGATACACTCCCAAAACAACAAAGGTTTACAGAAAGAGCCTTCCCAGAACAGGACAGCACACTGGCCCAGAGCACTGCCACCCTGGTCTCTGTGACAGGTGGAAACGCGTCACCCGAGCTGTAAGGTCCTCAGACAATGTGATACATAAACCAGTGCTTTCAAACTAAAGAGGACACTGCGAACTAGAAACAAATTCCAGTCGCTAATACACTCAAACTGATGGGAACTGACTCACTGCCTCAACCAGTGCCCTTTATGGGTCTCGTTGATCCCTGATCCCAGTTTCATAAGCAAGGGTTTCCCATGGCTGGGTGAGCTGTTGTGCTCAGAGCAATACTGGGGACCCTGTGTAAAGATCGTCTATGCAATAAGATCCTAACTACACTTCACCCATCACCTCCACATTCTCAACAGGTTTTCTTTAGAAAAAGAGGTTGCCAGGAGAAATTTAAAGAAACTATAAAACTCATCAATTTTTTAAACAGAAGATTTTAAGTTATTTAAAAAAATAAATAAAAGGTAAAAGCTAGCTCTGTGTTGAAGATAGTAAAAGTTTAAGTTCTCACTGACTTGAAAGTCTTAGTCAAAGGCTGAGCTGCATTTAGGAAATTGGTGTCAAAGGCATGCTTCCCTATGGGTTTCCACATAAATAAGTCTCGAAAGTTAACAGACACCTAAAAATTGTTGCTGAAATTTGGGAGAATCATGGAAAGCAATGTTTCCTGCTGACATTACTGGACCCCAGTAGGGGATGGCTTCTGAGTCCCCTCTACCTGAGTCATGCTTTGCAGAGGGATGTTCTAACTCAACCCAGGTCTAAGTTAATTCCCAGAGACCTCTGAGCTGCTGTTTCGCAGGCTGCAGAGAGATTGCTCACCACTATTTACATCCAGGGCTAAAGTCCCAGCCTAGCTTTATAGGAGAAGGAATGCCAGATAACCTCTGGGCTCTAGGAGATAAATATGAAGGCTACCCAGGCTGCACCCAGCAACACAACAGCCACTGTCACATGCTAGATGGACAGCTTCATCGCACACGATGCAGCGAAGCTAGAACCAGGCACCTTGGGTGCCAGATAGTTTAAAGAAATATCCTAATCCTATAATTGAATAGCATAGATTGTTATCTCCCATAATTCACCAAGTGGGTCTGGGCTTTAAACATTGGATTGATCCAGGCTCTGCTTTCATTCAAATAAAAGCCACAGGAGTATACAGAGTGAACTTACATAGACCTTGCATGGTCTCTACTAGTCAACATCATGGCTAAATGATGTAAGGAACACCTTCCCATGGACTTTATCTTCTTAGCTCTCATTTGTCTCTTGTGCCAGATTCCTCAACAAAATGGGACTCCATCCCACTATCCTGTCAAGTTCCACAATGCCTTTTTATATATATATATATAAGCCATTGGTTTGTAAGTTCTGAGGAAGCATCATTTAGAATTTTTGTCTTCCTTCTATAGAATTCAAATTCAATTCTAGTGGTTATTCCACTTTGTATGATTAATCCCTCCAGCCCCCCCACCCCCAACCTCCCCCCACCCCCCCACCCCCGCCACCCCAAATGATATTGGTTTCCGGTTCAGAATAGAGCTCAGTGATTGGTCAGTAGTGAGACTCAGAAAACACAATCACACATCTACCCAGACTCCATCTCTCAGTGAGAACCCTCTCAGGAACATATTTTCAAAGCTGGGGCAGCATCTAGAGGTTCACAAAATGTCACACCTGCCTGTCTGCTATTGTGAGCAGTCCCTGAGAAAACAGGATGCCAGACTGAAAAACATACAGGTCAGTTGCCCTTTCAAAATTATAAAAGGATGGAAATGAAAGAAGAAACTGCTTTCAAAAAGTCAGGCAACCCTCAAATAAACATCTGGGCAGCTGCTGAGGCTTTTGGCTTGCTTTGCAAGCCCAATTGTCCTCACCACTGTTTCTCAAAATCCATCTTCCACTGGTGCAAGCTGATTCAAACGCACCCCAGGAGTATGTGTTTGCTGTGGTGTGTGTGCATGCGTGCGTGCGTGTGTGTGTGAGTATGTGTGTATGTGTGTGGTAGAATAACACCAGTGAAGTGTCTGCTATTTGCAGGGGCTTTAAATACAACATACCACAATACTAATATCACAGACCATCTCTACATTCATACTATAACCTCTGAACCCTTCACAATTTGTTCTCAGGCCAGTCTTGTAGCCCTTGTAACCACCAATATAAATTTTGTCCTTGAAAGTGACCATCCTCCTGCTTTAGCCACAAGTCTTTGCTACTTATGCCTGGCTTAATAAACCTAATATAATGTCTTCAGGGTTCAGTTGTTCATGAGAATTGCTTTTCTTTTCGAAGGTGAATAGTATTCCCCTATACCTGTGTATCATGTTTGTTTACTAGTTATCCAGGGATGTTGGAGCTTCTCCCACATCTTTGTCAGGGTGAGTGTTTCTGCTGTGACTAGCCAGAGTCTTTACGACAGGTGGTGCTTGGCTTTTATCTACACACAAGTGATCATCATATGATGTAGAAATTTGAAATGACATACACACTTCCCAGTAATGACACATTAAAATACTTGGAGACTTTGGGCTTCTAAAAGGAAATCACAGAGTCAAAAGATGCCATTTTCAAATCTAAAACTGAGTGCATGCAAGAAGGTTAAACCAAAACAGTATTAACCTACTGCCAGCAGCCTTGCTCCAGAAAGAAGCAGCAGATCCCACTGGCAGGATTCACAGGCGAAGACAATCAGGCAGTTCAGCAATCCAAGGTACAAAGGAGCTACGACCACCTCTTTTCTGAAAGTTTGCAGTCATGGTGAAATGTAACACAATGCCATGGCCATTGTGACAGTAGAAGGCCTTCTGGAGGGCAGAACTGCTCTGAGGGGGCTTCTGAGATGGGAAGAATAATTGCCCAGGAGAAAAGAAACATTAAATTATTTCACACAGAAGCAGAACATACAAATCTACAGCCACTTAAAACTTGAGAAATAGCAATTAAATGTGACTATTGGGAGAGTAAAATGGAGAGAGTGTTTGCATATGTGTGGATACTAAGGGTAGGGCAGGCTAGATGGCTAGAGGCCCCCGAAGGGTGTGAGCCTATACCTGTGTACCATGTTTGTTTATCTAGTTATCCAGGGATGTTGGAGCTTTTCTGAATGAAATCTACATTTAGAAACAATCCATCCAGAGAGCTGAGACCAGAGACAGTGAGGGTGGAAATGCCCCCAATGTCAGAATGAAAAATAACTAAGTTAGAAACATGTAATTCAGGAAAAAAAAAAAATAGGACATTGCACACAAACCTTAAGGTACCCCTAACGGCTGATATATCAGTTCTAATACTAGACCACTGTAGTGTGGTGTTCTGGGTGGGACACTCTGCAACTTCTCACCAATATGAGAAAGTTAAAGAAGAAAAATGCCATATTGAGATCTGAGGAGATGGCTCAGTTGGTAAAGTGCTTACCACTCAAACATGAATGCCTGAGTTTGAGCCCCAGAAACAACAGGAAAATGCTAAGCATTGTGGCACCTGACTGTAATCTTAGGACTGGGTGAATCCCTCTGACTTGTTGGATCAACCCAGTTAAATCCAAGAGTTCTAGACCCATGATAAACCCTATCTCAAAAAGCAAAGTGGCTGTCATCTGAGGCATGAACCCTGAGGTTAAACTATGTCTTTCAAACATACATGAACACATATGCACCTATGCACACACACACAACCCTACTGCTCTAAATGCTTTGAGCTCAGCTATAATTCAACTGCAGACATGCTTTGATGTTACTATTGGTATAGTTTGTATTTTAATCCCCATCTTTTTAGTATAAAAGCCGTAAAAATAGGTTTTAAGTGTCAAATACACCTATACACATTCATGACACCATGGAAAATACTCTTGCCTGCCTTTAAGATTAAGTTGAATAGCTAATTACTTTCCTCTGGGATTAGTGATCACTAATTTAGCTTGAAGGTTAAAAGTATTTATTTTCTTGATCCAATTAAAGTTTCAAATAAAATTTGGCAAGGGCCATCCCAGAATTTCTACAGCTTACCACTGAACTTTTAACTGTCAATATGGTTTCTCTGAACAGAAGTAACTGAATGCAGACTGTAGTGGATTTATGATGTTACATTGTAAATAATTGTCCCATCTTTGAGTTTAACAAAAAGTGCTGATTGGCCAAAGGCAGACAGGAAGTGTGGGCAGGGCTACCAGACTAAGACAACTCTGGGAACAAGAAGAACAGAGCAGAAATGCCACAGAGACTCCAGAGTTGCCAGACAAGCCAGAAGATGCAGAGGACAACTATGCTGCTCTGAGAAAAGGTACCGAGCCCCATGGCTGAACAGGATAAGAGTCATGGGTTAGTTTAAGGGTAAAGAGTTAGCAAGTTATATGCCTGGGCCTTACGCCGATCAGCCTAAAATTAACGTAAGTGTCTGTGTGTCTCTGCGGGTCTGGGCAACTGTAAGTCGGCAGGTCTCAACCTTGAGGCTAGGCCAGAAAGTCTGGGCCAGAAACCTCTTACTACATGCAGACAGCGCATGAAGAGTTTTACCTGAGAAGCCATGTGGGAGGAGCTGTCCTAGTTAGGATGTCCATTGCTACTACAAAACACCAGGACCAAAAGCAAGTCGGCAAGAAAGGGGTTTTTTTAGCTTACATTTCCACATCATGTCCATCATCAGGACAGGAACAGGGTAGGAACCTGGAGGCAGAAGCTAATACAGAGACCACAGAGGAATGCTGAGTACTGGCTTTAAGTGGTTCTTAAGTCTATAAGTGGTTCTTAAGTTCTGAAAGTCTGCTTTCTTATAGCAGCACCTACAATGGGCTGAGCCCTTCTCCACCAATTAGGAAAATGACTTACAGCTGGATCATGGAGGCATTTCTCAACTGAGGAGCCTTCCTTTCAGATAGTTCTATCTTATGTTAAATTGATATAAAATTCGCCAGCAGAGGACCCAAGAGTGAGGAGCACCATTTGAAGGCTGCTCTGTCAGGAACCCTATATCAGAAGCCCTGTGGAAGCCTTTGTAAGAGGGTCTTTGTATGGAGGTTCCTTTTTGAGAGCCCCTGTATGGGGACACCAGTGTGAAAACCATATATATGTAGGGACCCTGTGTGATGACCATGTGTGGGGACCCCTGTGCAAGAACCAGGATTGGGAACCCATGTGTGAGAACCATATATGTGTGTGGGGGGGGGTCCCTGTAGAGTACCATGTGTGAGGAAACCCCTGTGTGAGGTGTATGTATAAGGACCCCTCTATGAAAACCATGTGTATGGGAAACCTGTGTGATGACAACCCATGTGTGTGAGGATCCTTGTTTGATGACCTATGTATATAAGGACCCATGAATGATAAGAACTCATGTGTGTGGAGACCTTTGTAGGACAACCTATGTGTGGTATACTCTTTCTGAGGTGCCCTGTGTGAAAAGCTTTGTGGGAGGACCTCTGTAGAAGGGCCCCTTTGTGAAGACCCCTATGTGGAGATTTAATGGACAATTTCAAAGCCACCCATGTTTTTAGTTGTTATGATAGACTGAGAACAGGGGCTCACACTTTTATTTTTTATTCATTTTGCCTTCTTTGTATTAAAATTGAGAACATTGTCAATGTTTGTGGGAAATCTTAAAGAAAACAAATGTAACAATAAGGATTTTGGTCCCAGGGCAGCCAGAGGTCTGGACCCACAGACCTGCAGCCCAAGACCCCTTAGCCTCCTGCCACTGCTTAGGCCCCCAAAATGACTCAGATACTTATATTAAGTTCATGCTGTTTGGTCTATGGCTTAGGCACATTATTAGCTTGCACTTACATCTTAACTCAACCCATTCTCAATAATCTGTCTGCCACGTGGCCCGTGGCTCACCTGTGTTCTTTACATGCTTCTTCTTGGGCTGCTGGCTCAGTCTGTCTCTGACTCCGCCTTTTTCCTACCTATGCTCTGATTTCCCATACTGCTTTTTCTATGGTGCCTGTCATGGGCCAAAACAGCTCCTTTAATTAAAGATTGCTATTCACGGCATACAGAAATACATTCCAACATCACGCCCCTTTCTGTCTAATCAAAAAGGAAGGTTTCAATTTTAACATATCAAATTTACATATAACAAAATAGCCATCAAGAAAGAATTATGGTTACAATATCTAGTCTATTTGTATTTAGCAAAATTAAAGAAAATACTCTATTATCTACCTTATCCTTATGAATCTAAAAGTTCATATCCAATATTCCTTTCAAATGACTAAGAAAAACTATACCTATAACTATCTAATCTTCAACTACATCAAAGACCACAGAAGAATATTATTTACCCAAGCAAACCAGAAGTGCAATCAACTTCCAAAATCTAGAAATGACAGAGATGACACCTATCTGCCTGGACAGTCACCCAAAGTTCCTTTATAAAGTTGGGGCATCCATCTTCAGCCTACAGGCCCAGAGTCTCTTTTCATTTCAGTGAAGCAGGAAATCTGCTCTGCCCATTCTGGCACAGTTCATCAGTTGCTTCTCCTCAAGTCCTGAAGAATGTCTGACAGTTTTCTCTGCAAAACAGGAACCTGAATGACCATCTCGGCTTGTTCTGCCAAAGTTCAGAGGTCACCTTCCTATGGAACCTGCATGTCTAGTTTAAATAGCATAGTGTCAAGCAGTCAATATAAGAACAGGTTCATGTCCAGTGGCTAACGGATGTCACAAAGAAACTAATCTCCATATGGAGTTTCTTCAATGCCCATTTTTCTCTTGAAGTAAGTTGGTGCTGCCAGGAGCAGACCTGTCTCAATGTCCAGAAAAGCCTAAGTTCTTAAAACATTTTTAAATGCCATATTCTGTAGGTCTTATAAGTCTTTGAAGATTACCTATCTAATTGAATTGTATCTTTGTATACCTAAAAATCTAACTAACATGCATTTCTTAATTATACATTACTATTTTAAATCAGTTACATAAACATCATATCTTAAACAAGAGTAGAAAAATATATACAGCATAAGAAAATTGATCTTAAATTTGTATCAATAAACCAAAATCATACCAAGGTAAAACATTTTGAGATTAACAGCTGATTTCCTGATCTAAGTAAATTCAATAATCTATTTTTTTAAAAATCATTCATATACCATATCCCCATTTTCTTCTTAGAAAGAGATTAATTATGACCATTAACCATTTATAATGAAAACAAACATATATAAACAATATTTTGGGAATTTGGGGTATAATTTTTCATTACTACTTCCTGCTGATTATGGGGTGTTGAAAAATCTCATGTGTTCTTGAGACTGGATCTTGGTCTACAGCCCTGAAGCTGATATGGCCATCTCTTCCCATCAGAGGCTTTTTCAGGGTGTCTTGGTTGATGAAACCATATTTGACTGGAAGCAATCCACAGGGTCTCATCTTCTGTGGAAACAAAATCAGAACTCTTCCAAAGCAATAGATCCTTAGACACAAATTTCAAAATCAAGATACCTTCAAAGTATATAGATATTCTTGTTTAAGACCTACTGTCTTTCTGCAGTTAGCTCATTAACAGTTAAAAAAAAATTAAAAAAAAAAAAAAACACAATAATAGCCAAAGTTTTGTGGGGATTCAATAAAAGTTTCAGAAGTTTTGGAGATATCAGAGGGAATCTACCCACAGTCTGTGTGGGGGGTTAGTAAAAGCTCCAGAACTCCTAGAGCTCTAACCACAGTCAGTCTAGGAGAATCAGAGTGGTGATTCAAACCTTTAATCCCAGCACAGGGAGTATCCTGGGAGTGGTGACCTACACCCTTAATCCTAACTGAGTCAAGGTCACTTCAGATTATAGAAGGAATTCCAGGCTCCCAAGCAGGCAGTGGTGGGGCCACGCCTTAATTTACCAAAAGAGTATTTAAGGCAGGGATAGAAAGCTGAGGAGAGGAAGCCAAGGGAAGCCAGGCTGAGGAAGCTGGAAGACAGCTGGGTAACATCTGACTGTGGTGTTTATTCCCTCTAGTATCTCCAACTTCTTCAGAGATCTATCCCTGAGTCTCATTCATTCGTGTGACAAAGTTTAGATTTTGTGTCTATTTTCCATCTGTATGTGGCTTATTATATTTTTACTACTCTATTTCTCTTTTTAAAGACTTTTCTCTCCTTTCTTTTCTCTCTGAAGCCTATGTACTGTTTACACACATTGTAACCCGTTTACAGGGTTTTTTAAATATGAATCTGTTTTATTGTGAATCTTTAATCATCTCTTAACCAGAAGAGCTTTTAAAATCACGCTCTTAAAGAGCCGTATAGATTTTGCAGAAAAAGCTGAGTCAGGAAGGGACCTCTTAAAGGGACTGCGTCTCTGTTCACCACCAGCAAACAGAGCAGACCCAAGAAATGCTGCTACTAAGAAACCATTTGACTCTGTTTCTTTTTTATTCAAAGTAAACAGAAACCTTAAATCAATGCTACCGAATCTTCTGTGAGGCTTTGGGAACCAGCCTGGTCGCAGCTTATATTGCCTGCTGCTAGTCTGCTAGCACCATTTGAATGTGGCCCGAATGCCATGCTTTCTCTGTACAATGACCCACTTTAGATACACAATTTGGAAGCTGCTTTGGCTCAGTTTCTGTGATCTAAACCCTTTCTAATCTTTCTTTGACTTTATGTGGGTGTTTGCCCCATGTTGGGCACCATCTGTAACAATAAGGATTTTTGGTCCCAGGGTGGCCAGAAGTCTAGACCCACAGACCTGCAGCCCAAGACCCCTTAGCCTCCTGCCACTGCTTGGGCCGCAAAATTGACTCAGATACTTTATTAAGTTCATGCTGTTTGGCCTATGGCTTAGGCACATTGTTAGCTAGCTCTTACATCTTAACTCAACCCATTCTCATTAATCTGTCTGCCACGTGGCCCGTGGCTCACCTGTGTTCCTTACATGCTTCTTCTTGGGCTGCTGGCTCAGTCTGTCTTTGACTCCGCCCTTCCTTTTTTATCTATTCTGATTTCCCTCCTACCTTTTCTATGGGGCTTGTCATGGGCCAAAACAGCTCCTTTATTTAAAGATTGCTATTCACAGCATACAGAAGACATTCCAACATCAACAAATATTTTTTAAAAACAAGGAAACCATAACAACTTATTCACTTCTTTACATTTATAAAATCTCTTAGAGGATTTATTTTGGGTATGTGTGAGAAACCTGACAGGGACCTTGAACAGCCCCTGGCTTCTCTTCTGTCTTCCTTAACCTCCTTCAGGACAAACCTTCTCCTCCCTCTTCACCTCATCTGGACTCCCTCCTCCCCATCAGCTCTGCTCCTCCTAGGATATCTTCCAAGACCCATTTAAACCTTTGGTTAATTCCCACATCTTCCTCACAGACCTTTGTAACCTTCCCCAAGACCTTGGGTTGTCCTAGCCTTTGGCATTCGTACCTCACTCTTAGACCTTGCCCTCTTTTGCATGTATGCCCAGCCTGTCCTGCCAATGGACTTGGACATTATCTCGCTGTCTACTCAAGAGAAGGCTCTCTAGGCCAACAGAACCACTCTTCCCTTCTCTTCCCTCCCTTCCCTGTGTATTACTGTTCTCCTCCTTCAGTGGGAAGCATTCAGAATTACTTTTAGGTCCCTTTGAAAACTCAGAGATTAGATCCTTTGACCCTAGACTCAGTCTTGAGCTATGACCTTAGCATGGGCCTGAGGTTCTTGTTTTTGTGAGTGTTTACAAAGACACAAAATTGGACAGGATATAGATGGTCCTCGCTCCAAAGAGATTAACTATTGATGTCTTCTGTTTCATGAGTACAATGAAGGGTCATCCCCTCAGAATGGGTATATGGGGAATTGGGAAGCCTTGAAATGTCCTTGGCTGAGAAGTTGTGTAGGGTAGATCTAACTTGGCCAGAGGATACCAAAGAGGAGAATTGGTTAGGGACAGAGAGGCCAGGGAACTTCCATTCTGTTGTTTTGGTTTTAAGGGGATGCAAATGTAAATCCACACAGGCTTTCAAATTGAGGAGAGGTAACCAATGATTGACTGTCATTTTAAGAATACAGCTCTGCCTGTGTTGGGAAAGAGAAGTGAAGGCTGCCATGCTGACAGGAAGAGGAACTATCTCATAAAACTACCTTCTTGTCAAAAGTAATGCTGTCTCACAAGGGTTTTAGCTCAGAGATGGTGATGCAGAGTATACTGGAGGATACTCTGGAAGGTGAGGAGATGACAACACTAAGGATGTGAGCACGGATTCCCAAGGTACAGTTATAACCTTCATTGAACAAAAAACTAATGCTGAGGATACCAATAAAGAAACAATGGCCTCACTTCATGTCTGAGAGCCACACACCCTATATTGCTGAATGCACTGTCCAGCCAGAACACAGGAACCACAAACATCTTTCCTCCTGTGAATTGCAGAGGTCAAGCTTTGAGGCCACTGTTTCCTCAATACTAAGCCACATCTGAAAGCAAATATGGTTCAGAAGAGCCAAGACATTCAAACTGCACTTAAAATATCAAATTATCTCATGGTAGTAAATGATATTTCTTGGCTTTGCATAGACATTCTAGTCAAATCATAAGCTAAAAAGAGGGAGAAAGAAAGAAAAAAGAATGTTAACATGCCCAACATCTGTGGGAAACAAGAAGAGAAATCTGACATTCTTCTGGCACTTTGATGGAGCCATTGGTAAAAGTCTTCAAGGATTTTAATATAACTTCAGAGAGTGTGATGTAGCAGGCAGAGGATGGAAGGTATAGATTAGTCAGTCACTGGTGTAAAAGCTTAAAATAAGACCAGAAAGGTTGAGAATAGAGGAAACACAGCCTGAGCAATCCAGAACTTTTCTCCTACCCAGTGGGAGAGCCTACTTTCTCAGGTTTCTCTTTAGTAAACAGAAAAGGGAGGCAAAGTGATGGAGGAAAAAACAGAGCAAAGATATCACCAAGGCCTGCCTAGAGAACACTGTCAGGAAGGGTTAGTAGAGGGCTAGTTATGCCAAACAAAGTACCTTCATGGTACTTTTTCACACACTTCAGTCACTTTGCATACCTGCGGTGTTACAGTGTGAGACTGCCCCCTAAGCCCCAGCTGTTACAGGATGGGTCCCATGGTAGAGCAATTGGGGAATGAAACAGACCTTAAGAGGTAGAGCCATTCTGGTTGAGTGCTTCAGACCACTAGAGGAATGTCCTTAAGGGGAGTGGTACCCTGGTCTCTATACTTTTGACTTGAAATGAGTATTTTCATTCTACTATATGCCCCCAGCATGAAGACAAATGTTTCACAACAGGTATGAATCAATATAGCGACCAACAAAGGCTGGAACCACAAACTGAGCCACAGGAAAGTTCCCTCTTTACTACCTGAGTGTCTCCGTTACAGAGATCTGACCACTCAACAGAGGACCTGGCACATGTGTCAAATAGGAGATCTGTGTACATTAAAAACAAACAAACAAAAGCCCAGAGATGAGGGGTATTTATCATCACAGCCCTAGAGAGGCATCAGCCATAAATCTGGGCAAGAGCTCCAAGGATGTCTGTGCTGAGTTTTATACTCTGTTGGCCTATGTGCTCTACTATCCTGGCAATATGCCCATAGAAGCAGCAGGGCCAAAAGCCAAGGTTAACCATCCTCCTTCTCCTTCTGGGAACTGTCTGGGTCTCAAGGCATGAGAAGTCACAGGCTTAAATCTTACCTTGCTCAAAGGAGAACATGTCACCTATAACCTAACATGTAGGGTCATCTTTAAATCTTTGGCTAGAAAGAGGTCTGTCTCCCAATTTAAGGGATAGATATTTTAAGAAATATTGTAGCACACACATTTCCCCCATCTGAGATTTCTCTTCCTAAAATTTTGGCTTCTCACCTTGGTCCAAAAACATTAATTGGGAATTGTATAGGCAAATAACTCACATGTTCTAAAGGGTATATTAGGCTACATCCACCAAAGCTACATATGTATAGGGCAATGGTATATGGAGGTCTTAGCTGTCTATGTCCCAGTATCTCAGTCATCCCTAGGTGATTCTTTTCTGCCCTTGTCTCTGATCCCTGCTTGCATGGGGAACTGTCCACCCCAGCATCCATGTGGACTGATACCATAAAACCTATTGTTAATCTCTGTATCTGTAAACTTGGGAACAACCTGGGTTTGCAGAGATACTCAGAACATCCTGAGGGTATGGCTAGTGTCACATGTGTGGTTTTCGGTTCTAAGGGCAGTATTTTTAGGTATGTCTTCCACGTTTTCTAGACTGGAGGCTGAGGAAATGATTTCCCAAGTGGGGCTGTGTGATAGATACAGGATATGATGTGCCCAGAAGACATATGGAATATCAAACCCATAACCGCACAGGAGTGATGGCCTTGCTGTCCAATCACTAGATGAAATAGTTAATTTATTTACATCCAACAATTTTACAGCAGGAGTGAGATTGCTGACACTGTCACCCTAAACATTTATTTGCATAATCCACAATTAGCATTTCTGTCTGAATTACAAGTTGTTTTCTTTTTAACTCACCATTTGGTGAAACTTTATGAGAAAAAATAAAACAAAATTAGCAATTACAAATAGCAGGTAACTAATATGAAGGATAAGGACGGTCTTTATGGAAATTAAATGCCTGTTTCTAATGTACGCATAATAATGATGCTTGTTTATATCCTCTTGGTGGCCACAATGGACTATGAACACCCAGACAGGAGGCAAGGCTGGCGACCAAAGAGCCCCTGGTGTTTTATCTTTGTAGGATAGACATTTACCCCCAGCATCCTTTGAAATGCTTTTATTGAAATTGCAAATAAATTTAATTATCTGGTGATTTTAATGAGCACAAAATAACCTTTTCGTTAACAAGAAAGAAATTGATTTCAGAATAAAATAGGCCAGGTACATCTGAAAAGCCAGCAGAGTGAAGTAACTGTAGGAGAAGCAGTGACCTGTATGACACCAGGCCCATGAGGTGAAATAAATATTATCTGATTGTAATGAAGATAGAGCACAGCTTCCTGAGGCAGAGAAAGCAGGGCTGAGCCGAGCTGCTGTTTGATTTCTGGTGCCATCCTACCATCTTATGTTCCCAAAAAACTCAGAGTTGAGAATATCCATACCAGATGCAGATGATAACAGATCTCTGTGATCATGCACAGAACCCCATGCATCACATTGCTTTGCACAGAGCACAGGGAGAGAGAATTATAAACCCAAATGTTTTATTAAGCCTTCATGTTGAATTATACTGGATACTTACACTAGGGATGTTTGCCTTTGCTAGAGAACTGCACCCACATTACAAGCTCCATTCCTAGACTCCAGGGATGTCTTTGTCCATATTAAAACTGAGGCATCAGAGCAAGGGCAGCCTTCAACCTGCACATATTCTGCCCTAGTGGCTACCTTCATGCATGTATTAGCACTACACTGTGCTCTTGCACATCCACTGGATCCCTTCCTCTGACACGGTATCAATGACCCACTCATTTATTTATGAAGTTCTTTTCCTATTATAGTTGTGTGTGTGTATCTCTGCATGTTTGTGTGAGTATATATGTAAGTTAAACTCTGTGTATAGACATGAATAACTGTGTTATAACTGTGTGTGTACATCTGTGAGTGAAGTGTATGTGTGTATACACATGCATGTGATTATGTGTGTGTGCAT
>JARWLC010000002.1:127566687-127998937 GCA_033318265.1 Phyllotis vaccarum | reverse complement strand
ACTGTGTGTGTACATCTGTGAGTGAAGTGTATGTGTGTATACACATGCATGTGATTATGTGTGTGTGCATACATGAATGGATATATAAGTTAAACTGTGTGTGTGCACGTATAACTGTTGGTTACAACTGTGTTAGTGTGTACATCTGTAAGTGAAGTGTGTGTGTGTGTGTGTGTGAGAGAGAGAGAGAGAGAGAGAGAGAGAGAGAGAGTGAGTGTGGGTGTGAATGTGTTTAAGTGTGTTTATTCACTGACTCCTCAACACATTGCCTGCAGTGGTGGCCTATCTCACCCACCCTCTCCCTACTGGGTCTTTCTGCAAATAGTAAGTCCATGGAGAGTCACATGAGAGTCAGATAGGGCACTACACAGTGGAGTACAACCTGGAAGGTCATTTGCATAGCTCATTTGCATGGCTCACTGGTGTACTGGCTGGTATGTATATCAGAAAAGATGATCAGAATTCCTAAGGAACTCAACCTGCCTTTGATCTAGTAAAGGTGAGAAAAGAGCCTGCTTTGAACTAAATTTCAGAAATGCTAATTGATATAATCTGTCAGCTTTGAACAATCATTTATCAATTGAATTTCTGTCTTTTCTAAATACCTGGGACCATCCTGCCTCTTTTTTTTTTTTTTTTTTTTTTTTTTTTTTTTAAAGTTTGTTCTGATGCCAGCAGATGTAGAAGAGTTGAGAAATGAGCTCAGCTGACACTGCTTATGATCTTAAAATGGGTGCAGGGAAATTTGCATAGATGGGCACTTTTTTAAAATATAAGTCTCTCTCTCCTCTCTCTCCTCTCTCTCCTCTCTCTCTCTCTCTCTCTCTCTCTCTCTCCTCTCTCTCTCTCTCTCTCTCTCTCTCTCTCTCTCTCTCTCTCTCTCTCTCTCTCTCTCTCTCTCTTCTCTCTCTCTCTCTCTTCCCCCTCTGCCTTTTTCTTACTATAATGGGGTTTCACCCTAGTGTGAGCAGCTACAAAGAGCCTGTATCTCGCTGCCATCACATCACTTCCTGGAGACAGGGGTGCTCTTTGTATGTCCCTGTAATGTTCCAGTATCTACTGTAGTTCCTAACATGGGCAACATAGACAATGGAGATGGTACATCTGGTAATCTTGTCAATTCCTTCAAAAGTCTCTGAAAATACGAGACTTTCAGAAGCCATTGAGAATATATCTTTCCTTCAGATACTGAGTAAAACTAGTGAATATGAGAACTAGGGTCTTAGCTCTGCTTACTTGTGAGCTTGCTGACAAAGTGGAAGTTGGTGAGGTAAAGGGGCCACAATGAGTCCAAGGAAGAGGATTTATGTTGGAGGTTTTCGTGACAACAAAATAGATGCAGACACCAAGAGAACTGAACTGGAGAACAGGAAGAATTTGGAGACAGTTGCCCAGTGGGCTGTCTGAGATATGCACAGTGGCTGCCACACACAAGGATGTCCTCCACATTTAAAAAATGCCAGGTTTAGAACAGAAGCAACTCATTTGAACAAACTGTGACAATTTGAATTAAAAGTGGAAATGGGGATGCTCGGTGTCAGTGTGAGCTGTGCCTACATCCTACTGTACACTTTTGTCTCAGGCAGTGTCAAAAACAGCTGGTAATGATGGCAGTGATGATCACTACTCACAAAGCTTTTAATAGACTTGAGGTGAAGTAGTTAGGGGCTTGCTTGTATTATCTCAGTAAAAGCTTGTGATAATCCTAAGGAGCAAGCCACAGTGTGCACTGGGGAAAGGTGGTTGATCCACCACTGCAAGTAACTAGTGTAAGAATGAGCCAGCAACCTCATAGGGATCTGGGCTCAGCCTCTCCAGGTTCCTATAGAAACTATGCTGCTGGGCATCCTCTTTCTGGGCTCATATGGAGTCCATACTGCCTAGCACCCTTCCCACAGAGCTCTGTTCCTTATCTACTCTGGCTGGGCCCTCCTGGCTTTCCAACCCCAACCCTCATGTTTCTCCTTGCAATTCTCCCTGACTTCCCAGTGATTTCCTTCTGTTACCATGTGGATACACTGTTTGCTCTTGGGGCAGAGTGGCACTCGTGGTCATTATTTAAATCTTTAAATGGATCATCCACATTTAAAAAGAAAATTAAGTCAAATAACAACTCAAAGATTCTATACCCTAACAGCAGACTAGACTAGAAGAATCATTCTCAAGAGGGAAAAAGAATCAAAATACAAAATATATTAGAAATATTTGCTACAGGTTACATGTGTTTTTAAGTAATTTTACTAAATATAGCATGTACATCACAAGGTAAGTAGAGAAGAAAAAAGACATTAAGTTGGCCGTATTATGTGTATGTTCATGTGTATGAGTGCAAACACACGCTACAGAGTGTACATGTGGTGGTTAAAGGCAATGTTGGTACCAGTTATCAAATTCACCTAGTTGAGACACTCTCACATTGTTCCCTGTTCAGACAAGCTGGCACACATGCTTCCACACTCCCCTATCCCTATCACTCATCTTGCCCTAAGAGCATTGGGATTACAGGAGCACACTTCTCCATCCAAAGGCAGGTCCTCACACCTGGCTTACATACACTTTACCCTACTGAACCGTCTCTATTCCAGCATTACTTGGAAAAGGTATTTCAAGTCTCCTTGGAAAGACTGACTAAGAGGAGACAGTGGGAAGGGATTTTCAGCATGGCTGCATGAACAAATGTAAAGGAATGAATCTGCTCAGGGGTGGCAAGGCAAGATGGAGACTATACAATGTGTAGCATGTGTGCTGCCAGCTTCAGAGCAAATCAGTTTGAGAACCAAACACCTCTGCAGGAAAACAATGGGCATCTGGCCAGATCAGCCAGATTCTTGGGCAGCCCACAGAAAGGCCCTGACAGGAACTTTATTTAGTCCTTAGACTGAATAGCCAGAGGTGCTGGCAAACCATTATCACTTTCTCAGCTGAAGGGTAGCCAGCTGCAGAAAGGACTGGAGGAGTAGGGGGCACTGAGGCAAGCTGGTGAGGCCTCAGTATGGGCCAGGAATATGGACTGCTGTTTGAAAACTCTGAAAACGTGGGAGATTAACTATAACCCAGAGAGGATAAGCCAACCGAAGTGAGGAACAGAGCGGGAAGTATTTAGATCATCAAAGTATTGAAATATTAAAAGTCAAACATTTTTTGTTTTCCTTGTAAGACATCATCTGAAATATCAAATTTATTTTATTAGGAGACTCTTACTTCTGAACATTATAGAGAGGTATATATTTTAATTAAATTGCAGATATTTAATCAGAATCTCAAAATGGTCCATAGAGACCTAAAGGTTCGGGCCCATTTCTTTCCCACAGTGGCTTCAAAAGTCACATTAGCAGCATCCACATCTGTTACCCTGGGATTATCAAAAACCAAATGAGCAGAACCATAGGCCACGGTGCTGGACTTTTATGATAGAGCTCTGGTTAGTTTCCCAGGCTCAGTCCTAGCACAAGCAAAGACTAAGGTTTGTCCAGCTAAACATTCTCAGGCACCTTCTGTTGGTGTTATTTGATAAGAGTATGTTCCATTCCCTACTCGTGCAGTCAACATAGGCTTAAGTCCTTCCTCAAGTGAGCTCTGAGCAGATGAATAAAAGACATAGCATAGTGGGATGGTAAATGAACAAGGATTTTAGAGCCCTGGGATTTATCAGACGATCCTTCCCTAACTGGAAAGCAAATCCAGTGGACACTCTAATTCCGTAAGTTGCAACTGGTATTCTCCAAATTTCCCACAAAAAAAACAAACAAGGAAAAAATACACGGTCATGAGTGAGGAGCCAAGGCCAGGCACCCACAGGGCCTATAGGCTTCTTCTCCATCTTGGGGAACATGTGAACATAATTCAGACTTCATTTTATTAGAACTATGTCATTTTATTTCAAATCTCAGGAAATAATACCTAACATTTCAAAAATTCAAGAATTTTCATTCTGCAAATTACTCCCTGTGAGGACAATGACCTCAGTTTAACATAGATAGATGATAGATAGACAGACAGACAGACAGATAGATAGACAGACAGACAGTTAGATAGATAGATGATATGCATAAATTTGATATTTTGATATTTATAGATACTACATCAGATTCTAAAGGCATTCACAGAATTATGCTGAGAGGTGATCCCATTCTGAACTTTAGGTCTGTCCCTTGGGCACACACAGGCACAGGGAGAGCACTTCTCCACAACGTGCCTGTGCAGGTAAGCTTTTGTTCTTTTTTAAATAGCCCTGGGCTCTGAAACTCTTTGGAGAACTGATGGGTAGGACTGTCTACAGACAGTAAAATACAGCATGGCTTTCCTAGACTTTAAAGGGAGAGTAACTGAGATGAATTAATCTACTTGGACTTTTTATATTTAGCCTAATTCTCAGAAATGCATATTCAGCGTGAGGCTTATAAAATGTGCATCCAAAATACTGAAATTCTCTGTTCTGTGGTTCACACAAAAGCTGAGCAAGCTACCAGACCCTTTATGGCAGACGCTCAGAGAATATGACAGTCTTGGGGTTTGTCCTTACACAGGGGGTTCAACTTTTTAACGAGGATGCCCTTCCCTGAGCCTTCTTTTCCCAAGAGAAAAAAATGAAATTCTGTAATGGTTCATCCTGCTAAGCTGAAGCCAGCCAGTAAAGCTGAAGCTAATCTTGACACTGGGTTGAAGTTCAGAGCGTGGACAGGTCCACTGCTTGGCACACTAGCTACATTTTAAAATATTGTCTATTATGTTGAATCACAGTGCATGCTCATGATTCTCTCCTATTCGGCTTTGAAAAAAGACTTTAAAGCATAAAACATTAGATGCCTCACACAATGCCAACTGTCTGTGTTTCCAGTGTTTTCCCTTTTCCCTTTCTCTCTTCCGAGTCCTGGCAGCATCACCTGGGTCGTACAAGTTAGAAATCCAGAGTCTCAGTTCCACCCAATCTTCCTAAATTAGAAAGCACATTTTGACCAAATCTCCTGGGGATTTACATGGGGGACCCTCTTAAGAAGCACAGATGTAGATGACACACATTTCCATTGTCCTAGGTTCTAAGCTGTCTAGACTCTGAGCAACCTTGAGGGTGGACAGCCAGCTACATGGAGGGACAGTGGGCACTGCTATGCTCAGAAGTCCAAGCCTCCCACCCCCAACATCTGTACTGAACATCTATGTAGCTAGAAGATTCTTGGGTCAGGAGTTGCACATTCCCAAGCTGAGGAAAAAGCATCTTCGATATAAAGGAGCTTGGACACTTTTCACCTGCAAAGCTCTTCTCACTATGCAGTGTGAAGTACCCACACATGAAACTGTTTAATCCTTCATTAGCCATTCTTACCTATGGATTTCCACATGAAATAGCACTAAAAACACACCTGAGCCAGAAGAGGACTATTTTTCTCCAAAGCTACTGTGACTACCTGCTGCCCTTTTATGAAGCCCAGGTTCCTCACCTTACCTGGCTATGGCTTTACACCTGCATCATCCTGGAAAATGTCCTATTCTCCAGATTTCACAGGTGACCCACAGGTCCCTGTATCCTTGCTATGACAGCCCAAATTCCTGCAATCTTCCACTTTGAGGTGGTACCCTTCATGGTGCTGAGTTAGAAACAGGGCTTACTGAAGTCTGTCTACTTGAATCAATCTACAGCCTTAACTTCATGCCATGCACTTAGCATCTCCACCATGGCATTCATGTTTAAGCCCTAATATTTGCCCTCTCAGTAGAATTTTTCACTTTAATAAGAAAACTTCTTCATTACATTATGATCTTTAAAGAGAATAGCCCATGTTTATAACTTGCAAATGTATTTTGCTAATCCTAAGTGGCTATTTATCTGCTTATCCATTCACACTATACATAAAGACCACACTTGTCAGTTGCCTACTGTCTATCAGAAATGTATTAATCTACCTATCTGATCTATCATCCATCCAGCATTCATTCCTCTGTCATCTCTCTATACCATATAGCTGTCCTCTGTATCTGTTTCTCTACCCATCATCTATGCCTGCATCTAATTTTGCACATGGAGGAAATGGAAAAGTATAAGGTATAGAAAAGCATCTCTCTTCCCTGCTGTCCAAATCAGGAGTGATTTAGAGACACAAATGTCAGTTCTTTGATACACATATGTGGTTTGATGAGATTTTTTCTATTCCATCTGTTGGACTTCAAAGGAGACAAGAACACATTGATATGTAGAAGCTATTTCAAGTTTTTATTTTAGGGCAGAAACTATGGTAGCAGGGGTTCTCAAAGTATTCTTCTGAAGAAGATTGCTTACCTGTTGTTTTGTTCACATAATCTAAAAGCTGTATCTCCAACCATGCCATTATTTTTATGAGAAAATTCATAAATGTTTAGAGATGTGGACATAGGATAGTCAAAATGACCAATTTTGTATGGCATTTTTAGATTCCTAGTAACTTGGGTAGGATGGCTATAACTCTTTGAGGCCAAGAGCTCCAGCCTGTGCATGTAGAAACACACAGCTGTAAGGGATATCTAGACCCCAGCTCATATATTAGATACATAAAAATATATTTGATACAAAATGTATCTATCATCAATTTCTTTAAAGCCTCAGCCTCAGACTTCAGCTTTGAGTGGAAAAGTTCAGCCAGCATGGAGACTCCAGTTCAAACCTACATCCCTAACTCCCTATCTTATCCTTTCAGCCTCTCTAAGTCCTGTGTCATTTATGGAGGCTCTGCTACTGCTCCAATAAGAATGAATCCCATCTCCTCTGAGATTCCAGACTGTTGCTTCACTATTCCCTGCTTAGCAGTAATGCTGATTGATTGCATTCCTGTCTTCCTTTCAATGCATTAAGCATCACACAGGAAGAGATGTCTAATTGGCCTTCATTCCCTCAAAAGGCCTCCTAGAGTGTTGAGCCTAATTGGTGGATAGCCTGGGCTGTGGGGCTAGTGATTCTAGTAGAAGTGAAGGAGCCTAGGATCTTCTAGAACAGAGATTACATCTTTGGCACTACACTGTTGATCCCACCCAGAGTACAAGGTCCTGCAAAGCAGAGCTGATCTTAGGAACAGAGCAGAAAGCCTACCACAGTCATGTGCAACAGCATTTACAAAGAATACAAACATAGTAATGGTGGATAGACCATGAACAGTCTTAATTATTGGCTAGCCTCCGGTGACCAGAACCTTGGTATAGCACAGGACAGAGGAATATCATTGCATATGAGGCTCAATGCACTTTTTGAAAACCTTCTCTATAGACAGGCCATCTCTTCTGGCCATCAGCTTAGATAGCTTTGTAGAGCTGTCACATGGCCTGACTTTGAGGATAGGGCAGATTCATAGGGACTTCTTCCCTCCTGAGTAAACTATTACTCTGTCTCATTTAAAGATGTGGTGAGGAGGAGAGCCATCATCCCACATTATGGGGCAAGATGGAGAGCTGCATGAGGACTTCATGCTTGTAGCTGGACATTTTTCTGTGCCCCACAACCACTCAGTTTCAAACATACAGAGGTTTATATTAATTACAAGCTGTTTGGTCTATGGCCCAGGCTCATTACTAACTGGTTATCCATCTTAAATTAGCCATTTCTATTAATCTACACATCACCACATATCTTGTGGCTTTACCTGAGTTTCATTACATCTTGCTTCCCCCTCCCAACCCCCACAGCTCCAACTCCTTTCTTCTCTCTCTCTTGGATTTCTCACCTGAATATTTCCTGACTTGTCAAAACCCAAAGCATCTTATTTATTAACCAATGGTAGCAACATGTATTCACAGCATAGAAAAAGACCATCCCACAGCACTAGAGGAGCAAGATGTAACAAAACACAGATAATGCCACAAGATACATGGTGATGCATAAATTAATAGAAATTAGTTAATTTAAAATGACTTAGCTAGTTAGTAATAAGCCTGGGCCATAGACCAAATAGCTTGTAATTAATATTAAGCCTCTGACTGGTTATTCCAGTACTGGTGGCCAGGAGAGTTTTGTCCAGCTACAATCCCTCCTTATGGTAAGAATAAAGCAGGTACATGGAACCATCACTCACTGAACTGTAGAAAATAACTAGGAGCCTAGGGCCACTCCCTCACTGATCATCTAGACATATAAAAGTGTGCCTCTCCTAAACTCCAGATTTTCTATGCTGCTGTTGTCTTTGCCAGCAGCTGTCCCCGACCAAAGAGCTCACAGTCCATCTCATTTCAGTCCCAAGACAACTTGGCCTTCAGATTCATCTTATCGCTCTGTACTCAGACATTTCCATGGGATGGGTTCAGGTTACCTAACTTAATTTTCTAAATAGACTGTAACGGGGGGGGGGGGGGGGGAGAGCACTGTGTTTTTGTGTTGTGATTTAGAGAAAAGGAATTCTTCCCAGGGGTGATTTCTCAACAAACAAATGGAACAGAGTTCTGGACTCCGCACAGCACAGGGCCCAGTGAGAGGAAGGAGTTCACAATTTTAGCACCAAGCCCCCTTGTCTGAGTCTGGCAGTGTATGAATTCCTTCCTGTTCTATGCTTGCCCTAAGGACCATTTATAACTCTTCTTTCTGGCTGAAATTTCTCCTCTATATATACATGTCCCCTTTTTAAGCTATGAATATCCTACCAAAAGAATCATAAAAAAAAATCCTAGTCTTCCAATGAACCTTTCAAAAGCATCACTGAGAACCAACCCACCCTGGACGTGGGCAGTACAGGACCCAGGCTGAGAACCAACCCACCCTGGACGTGGGCAGTGCAGGACCCAGGCTGAGAACCAACCCACCCTGGACGTGGGCAGTGCAGGACCCAGGCTGAGAACCAACCCACCCTGGACGTGGGCAGTGCAGGACCCAGGCTGGGCTCTTGAGGTGTGGGTATGAACAGCTGCTCCAAGTTCCTGTTGCCTTGACTTCTGGTAATGATGGGATATGACCTAGAACTACCAGCAAAGCATACCCTCCCTCCTATCAGCTGGTTTTGGTGGGTTCCTTGATCCCAGAAAATGGAAAGATCACTTGGAGAGAAAAACTGCATCTGGTTTTCTTATAGTTATTGACAGTATGTTTGGGGCCTTTTCTCTTTCCAGAGTCCCACTTCTCTGAACAATTCTGTAGGGGTTCAAGCCATTTCTGGATTGCCTGAGTTTTGACGAGCACTGCACCACTTAAGGGCTCACCATCTGGAGAGCAAATTGCTCAGATCCCCCTAGAGACACACTGGGTGTCAGGGGGACAGGAGAGAATTCCTATAATCTTCACTAAATAAAAATGATCCCTCTAAAAGACAAAAACACTGTCCCAACAAGTATGTACCAGTATGTTCACAAAGATAAAGCTAAAAATACTTTAAAAATATAGGGTGGAAATTTCATGAAAAAATGCAAATGTAGTATTGTTCTTACACCTTTGGTATTAATATGTAAGAAATTGAAAATATCAAAACTAATAAGATTCTGGGGGAAACTATATGAGATTGGTATGTGAGAAGGCTCTCCATAAAAAATTAAGGGCATGAAAGCATTTGGACACAAAAGCCAGCCAAATGATAAGTCAACTTTTTGGAATTCAATGTCTGTTCAGTAAAATCCCACTGGGAAGGGTTGGAGGCTTCTACAAGTACTACAGTAACCATTCCATCACACCTCAGCCCAGCCAGAGGGACAGCATGTCAAGGCAGCATCTCCGCGAGTGGCCCTTGTAAACTTCCTGGGCCATTGTCCTGGGCCACAGCCCAACTAATCCATGAGTCCCCCTGTCTAGCTGCCTCAGAGAAGGGACTTTTGCACGAGTAAACGAGTTCAGTCCTGAGCTGAAACTCAATACTTGCTTATTCTCTCTCTCTCTCTCTCTCTCTCTCTCTCTCTCTCTCTCTCTCTCTCTCTCTCTCTCTCTCTCTCACACACACACACACACACACACACACACACCCCTCTGTTGGGCTAAGCTATCTCCAGAGGGAGAACCCCTGCCTAGAATTCCCCAGTGAGGAGTGGGAGTGCAGCTTAGAGGGAGAGCCCAGACCTAGAATTGGTGCTTTTCTAAGAGGAAGAGTCCTGAAAACTCTAAAGGGTTGAACTGGCTTGAGGTGGAGATTCCAGTAAGAAATCTCTGTATTGCATTCTTGAAATACCTGAGTCAAAAGAAACTCTTCCTTAAGTTGCTCTTGATCTTGGTAGTTTACCAACACAATATAGGCCTTAAAGAGCTCTTTAAAATGTGCAAGTTGAAATTTTCACTGGGAAGGAAGGATTAAGTCCTAATTTTATCTGCAGCATTTTAGCTGTATATAAACTTACAGCCTATCTCTCAGTTGACGCTGTTGAGCTAAGTGAAGCAAAGCGAAGACTGAAGCTCTGTGTCCTGCATAATTTTACCTGCGAAAACTTCACCCTTGAGGTTACAGAGCCGGGAGGTGGGGGCCTTGGAAGTGAGTGAGTCATGAGAATTGAGTTCATGGGAATAGGATTAAAACCTTTATAAATGAGAACTCTCCAAGCAGCCTGTCCCTTCCACGTGTGAAGACACAGAGATGGTGCCACCTATGAACCAGAAATCTAGACTTCAGTAAATGCTGGACCTGCACTGTCTTTACCTTGCATTCCTAGCCCCTGGAAATATCAGCAGTCAACTGCGTTGTGTGTAGGTCTACCTCACTGTAGTGTCTGGGTTGTGGCAACTGAACCAACCAAGCTATGGCTCCCATATGGAGAAAATCTTAAGATTGGCATAATATTCATTTATCACAGTTACTAAGTAACTGTTCTCTTTTTTTGTTTTTTAAGCTAAAGAAAGTGAATTTTCTTTTGTCTGTTTTTTTTAACTGGCAAGCAGAATTTTTCAATTTCTTGTGGGTGTAGGGTAAAGACACAAAGCAGAAAAGACAAAGTCATTGTTCTAGAGAATGCTGAGGATGCTAGCATTTCAGTCAAGCCAAAGAAGCCACTGAAGCCAAAGAACAAAATAAGCACAGAATAGCAAACCCGGATCTATGAAGACTAGAGTGGGCTTTAACTCAAACCCACAGCAGTAACGGAGGTTGGGGTAGGATTCAGCTGGCAGCACTGGGTTCAGCTCCAGCATCACATCAAATGGGCTGGTCTTCTATGCCCTTAACACTAGAACTCTGAAGGTGGAGACAGGAGGGTCTGAAGAAGGTCAAGACCAGCTACATAATGACTTATAAGCAGTCTTGGAATCTAGATTGCTTATAAGTCATTATGAAAAGAAGAGCCCCCCCCCCCAAAAGCAATAAGTCACTAAAGTCATGTGCTCATTTCTGGTCTAGCCATCAGGCTATCCCTGAAATACAGAGACTCTGGGGTGAGTCCCCATGCTATGTCCTTCTTCTCTTCACAGCCTGTCCTGTCTACAACCTTACCATGGAGGAGGCTCCACAGAAGCACCTAACTGCCTGATGCCACACTTTCCCCACCATGTATTCTAGCCTTCTGGAAACCTAGGCCAAAAGAAACTCTTCCTTAAGCTGCTCTCAATCTTGGTGGTTTACCAACACAACAGAAAAGTAAGTACTGTGACTTCACAGAGAGAGTGACCTTAGCCTTTTAGGGCAGTCAGAGCAGATGTGCTTTGCTGCAGAGAGGGTGGGCTCCTCTCTGAACTACCTTTACAGGGCCTACAGTTACAGAACATACAAAGCCTATCAGTTTCTCCTATTTAAAAGTCTAGGTCAAGAAATGAGAGTTAAGTATTCTAGTTTCTTCTTCAGACTGTCCTTGTGGGTAACAACAATCATGGTCAAAACTATTTAATATTATTTGCCTGAAATATCACTGTCTCATACAGCTCTCTGGGATAGCCATTCAACTATCTGAAAGTCAGATACCACCAAGCACCACTGCAGAGCCACCTAATAGGGTGTCATCTTTGCTCACAGGAGCTTCCACCTTCTAGGTCAGAGCTTGTCTGTGGTTATCAAAGTAAAGTTTTAGAAGTCTAGGGAAATGGAAAAGCTAAGGGCATTTCCTGGTCTCATCATCATATACCATACCTAGTTGTTGATTGGCCAGTCCTTAGTGAGTGAAAATATATTCTTTATATTTTCCCCCACCTTTCAGTGTCCCTTCTTTATGGACATGTGCACATCTTCTCATGGTCTTCTGGAAAAAGTGTTTCTACCTCAGTTTCCTGTCAGGAAGACCTCCTACTTTAAACTGAACAACACTAGATTTGTTCCTTAACTGAAAGCATGGCTGTGACCTGTAGCTTCTCTTGAATTAATCGGTTCTAGAGCCCCACTTCCTTTCCAAAAGACATAACCCTTCCATCCTAGAAAGCCCACTAACTGCAAACACAGACCCCTGTTAACCACAGCCCATACATAAATTATCACTTAATCATGTGTGCTGTTTGCCAGACATGCACTGGCATGATCTTATCAGTGCCAAACTGAGTGAGAATTTGGGCACTGATGGATTCGAGGTTATGACTTAGAAGCTGAGCTGGCAAGGTGGTCCAGTGGGTAAAGTCAATTGCTACCAAGACTCATAACTTGAGTTCTATGCCCAAAACCCACAAGGTAGAAGAAAAGATTCTTTTTTGTCCTCTGACCTCCACACATACACATGCACCCAGTGCATACTCATAATCATATACACAACTGCACACACCTACATAAATTAATTTTTTGAGTTAGAAGGCTGAAAGACCTAAATGTTCATTAGAGGTCTTTTTGTAAACCAAGCAGCATAGCTGTCGTTTTTTTTAATAGGGGCTCTTTTTCTTTATTCCCTTTAAACATGGCCTTGAAATTTGGTGTGTGGCAGAATATATGAATACTGGATCAAAGATGCATTGTCGGCATATTTTATGAAGATTCCCTACAATCTAACTACAAAGCACCAGCAGGAGGGGTTATTTTATTCTTCTTGACATGAAATTATGCAGAGGCGCTTCCAGTCAAAACAGACACCACCAGGAAAGGCAATCTTTTCAGTCCAACACTTTGCTCAGCCTGCAGAACTCTCACAGAATCTTGGCTCCAGAAGGCACACCTTCAAAATTTGATCATCTGCACAATTCAGAAGCTCCAATAATAAAAGATGAAATGACATGTAAGCCCATAACCTGGATTTAGTACAATAGGTACATATGACACAAATATCAAGGAACACCAAATATTTATACAAAAGCAAAGGCTCAGGAATACTTTCTAGTCATAGTAATCTCCAGATTATCCAGGAAAGGATAGCACAGGACAGCTTAGTGAGCTTCCCGGCCTTTTGAAAAAATATAATGACTCTGTAAATGCTTATGACCCCTTCCTGGGATGAATGATTTGGACTGTCTGTGAGCCCTGTACCAGTGACCAAGCAGGAGACAGAGTAGCCCAGTCACCAGGGATGCAGACTCTGTAGATACCAAGCTTTCTGATGGGCTGTCAATGTGAACTTCACCCTGAAGTGAGAGTAGCCTGAGAAACCTACCCTAGTCTTGGACAAGGGGTCCGCTCCCGTTTCATGTTGGAGCTGTGAAGTCCAGGAGGAAGTCAGGAAGAAAACACAGAAGAGAGAGGAAGCCGATCTAGCAGACGGGTCCTTGTGTTGAGAGGGAAAAAGCCCCATTGGTGATTCACTCATACAGAGGAGCACCATCAGTGGTACTAAGTAATGGGAGTTTTTCCTTCGAGCCAATCAAGGTTGAGAAACGGTTTGAACATAAACCTTCATTGGGTTTCTATAAAGAGCCACAGTAAGCTGTCATTGAATAGGGCATATTAGCTTAAAAGCCACTATAGGTGTACTGGGAAAATGGCCACATCATGGGCAATAGAGATAGTAGAGACAACAGAGGCAACCCTGATATGAAGCCCAGCCTCAGTTCACAGAAGCTGGATGTCTTCCCAAACAGCCCCCAGATGAGGCACAGCATGCTGACAGAAGCCCAGAGAGGATGAAAAGATCGTAAATTCTCATCTGCACATCGTGTGAGAAATGGTAAAAGTGAATGGGCACAGTATCAGGGGCCTGGGCAAGAAAAAACAGATTTAAATTTAGGGAAAAATTGAAATGTTGTATATTAACATTGGAAAAGCTGAACTCCAAAAAAAAAAAAAAAAAGAGAGAGAGAAAAGAAAATGGTTGCTTTCAAAAAGAACAGAAAAAAGATCAGGGGGAGTGGAGAATTGCCCTGGAAGATCAGCACATCTAACATGCTATTTAAAGTCCTCTAGAGCCCTTTATCCCAGCCCTCACAGACATTTGTATCAGTCTCCCATCTTAAGGATCCTGGCCTGGAATTGTGTAAGAGACTGTCTTGTGTCAGGGTCCTTACTGGCATCAGCATTACAGATGAACAGTAGGCCAGAAGAAGCAGAGCCCTGGAAATCCTCACTTAACATTGCTTAGGGGTGGAAAGTCAAAGGGATGAGGGGCTCTGATACTCAAACTAAAGAACATGCTTCAGTCTACTTCCTGACCTTGAGAGATTGTGTGGCTTTGCCCCTGCGTTCTGCTTTGGGGTGCAGTTGTGATGAGCTCACTCCATGAACTAATCCACCTAGATGGTAGTACACAGCCATCATGTGTCTCCTCTGAGGCCTGAACTGAACAAAGTCCTCATGCTCTGGTACTCAGGTATCCTCTCTTGTGTTAGCTTTTACTCCAAAGCCCAGGGACTGGAATCTTGTTCTGTAGGACATCGTTTCCACTGCACCCACGTGCATGGTTCTCAGTTAATAAATTATTAGCACCAGCTCTCCCTTGTGAGGGCCTAGTGGCTGCATCCACCCCTATGCCACCTTTTTAAATATCTCCCAGCCACCCTACAGCATTTCTGGTCTGACTTTGCCTGACATGGAGAAATGATTTATGAGAGAGTTAGTTCCAGTGCCACCAATTCCTTGTATTGCATTGTTATATGAAAAGAATGGTACAGTTGGCAGCCAGAGCTCATTTCTCATGGCCAATGAAGCCATTGTTCAAATTCTGTTTTTGTTCCAAGGAAGACATGGCTGAGATTCCAACAGTGAAGCCAATGAAATCCTTCCTTGCCAGCAAGTTTATTCTGTCTGCTATATAAGGCCATTATTACATAAAAAAGAGAATGTAGACTAGTTTTACATCCACACTCAACTACAGGGTTGAGGATATCCACAGCTCTTCTGGAGGACACTTCAAGGTACTTACATCAGTTGCCATCATTCACAGCACTGATTGACCCAATAGTGGAGATCCAGAGCCTACAGAACTCACAGATCTTCAGAGCCCATAGAGCCTACAGAGTCCACAGAGCCTAGATATCCCTTGTTTGTGTAGATGGAATGAACTAGAATGTTACACCCCTGTAGGAATATACCAGGTACTCTAGATAGACCATGATTATTTATAATCAAATACATGTCTGAAATAACTACCAATGTGTATACTTGGTAGATGGACTCCTTGGTTTATGGACCTTCAAAAACAGAGAGATGTCTGTGTGCATGGAGGCCTCCCTCATGTAAAGAAACAGCAGTAATCCTGAAGTGCTTTTCACTTCCTCTCCAATTTTGGGGGTCTGATGGCTAAAAAGACAAAGGAAAGCAGAAGCTTACCTCCTCCTTCTGTACCAAGAGCACCACACTACATCATGCACACAGTCATGGGTACCACACTTGATTCACAGGAAAGAGCCCCACACTGCATCATGCATAGGCAAGGCACCACGCTGTATCATGAGCACAGACAAGGTTACCACAGTGCATCATGAGTACAAACAAGGGTTTCACATGGCATTGCTATCACAGACAAGGGCACCACACTGTATTAGAAGCACCAGCACAGTGGTATGATTTACTTCACTGTCTAAGCACTAGCTTGTTCAGGTGCCACATCTTTTCATAGGTTCCAATAGGCATTAGAGACTTGTTATTTGACCTAAAGATGTTACTCAGCCACAAAGATCCCTGTCCAATAGGTAGCAGCAAGAGGTCCAACATCCATAGGCCTAGATAGCCTACAATCAGACATAAAAGGAGGGGTCCATCTCTTGTGAAGAAAACATATCTATTCACATTTACCACAATTCAACTCCATTTAAGCCTGAAAGAATACATTATAGGAAATCCCCCCACATCTCCACAGTCCTAGGTCTGAATAAAAGCATTCATGTCTTCATTTGCTCTCAATGTTCCCTCCTCAGGCCTGTAGCATCATACATCTCTCCCTGATGTGTGACATGGTGTCTAAAAGCCTGTGTGATGCCTTCATGTGTGTGTGTGGGAGGGTGTGGGTGTGTGGGTGTGTGTGGGGGTGGTGTGGGTGTGAGTATATGCATACATGCACATTTGAAGACAGAAGCCAATGACATATTTTTCTTAATCTCTCTCTACCTTATTTTTTAAGGCAGGTTTTCCCACACTTTCTGTTGCCTGAAACTCTCCCATTTGGCTAAACTAGATGAGCAGCAAGCTCTAGAAATCTTTCTTTCTCTGTCTTCCCAGTGTAGGGGTTACAGGTCTCCCCGGCTTTGCCTTTGCCTGGCTTTTTAGCACAGATCCTAGAGGACTGAACTCAGGTCTCATGCCTAGCCACCTCCCTAAGCACAAGTCTTCTGTGGCTTCTTTTGCGCATCATCTTCAATGCTCAGCCTGGCAGACTGCCTATGCCTAACTTAAGGAATCTCTCTAAGGAGTGGAATACACACAATGGCTTTGCCTATGTGCCTGACACACATATTTACAACCTCACTCTTGGGGTGTTGCTTTTTGCTTTCCCCATTGCATTCTATAGGTAGCTGTCACCTGTGCTTCCTCTCTAGAGACTACTGCAGTACATTGGGTCAAGTGACTGCCTAGAGTTTCTCATCAAGCATCTGGGAAGGAACCAAGGCTAAATGCAGAAAAAAAGGTCTCAGTTGTCACTCTGTTCTACTCAGGTGAAAAGCAGAGTTCAGACCCCAAATTCAGCTTGACTGATTGCCTGGCTTAGCTCCTTCCCCAGAAATGTAACACTGAGGTGCTTGCTCAGTGAGTTGCTCTCTACGGAGCAAAGTTGAATGCAGATTGGAATCAAGCATATTTTGGGAGATGGATATCCTGCCAGACTTCACCTAACAAAGACCCCCACTCATTAGATGCTCTGCCTGGACTTGTGAAGACCCTGGAAGGTTAACATGGTGTTAGAAACAGCAGTGAAGCTAAAACACATCCTTGACTAGCGTGATTCCTGGTTCAATGTGTCCCCAAAAGGAAAAACAGTCTTACATCTTCAGTTCATTCATTGCTCAGGACTCCCAGTTTCTCTCTAAGCTGCAGTAAAACTTGTGGTGAAGGGATTCCATCAGGGAAGCCACTGAAGCTCTACTGAGAAGCAGACACAGGGGGATGCGATACACACAGAGGCTTCCACAATAAACCTGTTCCACTCTAGCTCCATTACAGACCAAAGTGGGAATGCAGAAACCAAGGACATTTGAGGAGCATAGTAGGAGTCATATTGCTCCATCCAACGGTGTGTTTTCCAAGAAAGCTATAAACTACAAGGAATCTTCTACATGGTATGTTCCAGGACTGTGGGTATCTTGCCAGATTGGGATGATTTGGGATTTGCAGATCTCTAGTGTTCTGTGTGCTCCTAATATACTACAGCCCTACTTCAACAAATTGATTCCTTCCATCCCCGTGACATTTGTCTACATGTGAAACTAAAAGTATCAGCCACAGCAGGAACACAGGTGGCTGTCACACCCCTAGCCCCAAGAAAGGAAGGAGCAGGAGCCAGGGACTAGGAGAAGTGAAGGCAGCCATTGCACAAAGTCTACCACAAGGTAGGCCGAGAGTCTGAAGAAACATCCAGGGCCTCTCAGTCACTCACCTACTTGTGTCAGAAAACAGGACTTCAGATCATTCCAGTACCCATCAAAATGAGCCAGCAACCAAGACCTCGTCTCCCCATAACCACATGCTTATGTGATCTGTATCCTTGGTCCTGTATTACAGTCTTGTATTAATTTAGTCGTTGTGGAGATAGTTACAAAGCCTAACACTACACCTCTTAGGGTAGTGAAACCAAAAGGTAGTTTCAGAGTCCTGCAGAGACTTCTCCCTGCCCACTCAGCTGGAGGAGGCATGTTTTTATGTTGTTGGTTTACATGCTGTGAAGCATATTCATATACCATACTGAGGCAGGCAGTAAGTATCCTGGCCTGCCTTAGCTTGTTAATTGGTATGCGGCACATGCCATCTGGCCAGCAAGCATGAACTGTCGAATCTGCAGACTGGGTGAAAATTGCACTCACCAAGAGGACAAGGGTCACTCAACTCATGAAGAATCCAGTAATGCTACTCTGCAACAGGAACCTCCATCTGCTGTCTTCAAACACCAAAGCTCCTGATTGAAAGGTGACCATGAGTCCCTCTATGCCTCCTGCTCTCCTAAGTCTCAGGATGAAGGTGGTACACTGTGAGGCTTCTCAGACTCCATGACCAATGGTGTGAGTCAATCCCCAGCCCTTTGAGCTTTCTGTGAAGCCCTGAGGACAGAATCCATTGACACTTGCTAGCATTTCTGGAGGAAATTCTACCTGCTGTTTCCTGAGAGACAGCAAGACTTAGCCAGAGATAAGACAGTGAGCTTTAAGAGGGCATCAGGTATTGTAGTCCATGTGAAGTATGGCCCTGTAATGATGCTAAAGAAAGCAAGAGGTCCAAAGAGGCCAGTCCTTCTGAATCTACTGAGCCAATACCTATCACTTGGTCCGGAAACTCTAAGAGAAGAACTTCTGTCTAAGAGTACCTCAGAAAGGGCAGGTGGTACAACTGGTGTGTGTCAACATTTGCAAGAAGGGAACACAACACAAAATCCCCCCTGTATGATTCAATGGAATGATCTCTGGCCAAAGAGGGATATAACAACTCAGAAACATCATGGGGTTCTCTGGACACCCACTTGCTCTAGAGTGATACACCAGCCTAGATAGGAGCAGGCACATGGATGCCTACAGGGAGCCCTCCTGTGCACTTGGAATTTTCCTCAGTAGAGAGCCTGGAGGTAGACAGCTGGACTCTTATGAGAGCCACTTCTCAGGCCTTAACACTGCTCCGCCTCTGCAGAAAACAGAGGGCATTCTGGGAATGTATTTTTAGGTTCCAGTTTGAGGAGCGCTGACCTAAGAAGCTAAAAATATGTGGTGGGGGAAGGCATATTTGCATTGCGGATTACTTCTTGTAAAGTAATTAGTCTTTCTAATGTGTGAGAGAAATTCACTTGGGCTCTCAGGGAAACAAAACCACATTTTAGAAGGATCCTGTTCCTGTGGGGAGTCTGAGCATTCTAATTTGAAAACCTTGATCTCAGGGTTGCATGGAGTACTCCAAGAAGCAGACAATCTCCGTGAATTCTTGCTAAGAGGAGAGCTGGAACCTGGGTTCTAGAACAAGGGGATTCCAGAAATGGGAAAGATAGTTTAGGCCACAGCTTCCTCAGTCCGACTTGTTCATTCCTACTAACTCAGGAAAATCACTTCCCCAACCGCAGTGCCTTTAACCTATATCTAAGGTGGATGCTTGTGTTCTCTCTCTCTCTCTCTCTCTCTCTCTCTCTCTCTCTCTCTCTCTCTCTCTGTGTGTGTGTGTGTGTGTGTGTGTGTGTGCACGCAGGTGTGAGCTCAAGCATTCGAGTGCATGTGGCAGTGTCATGAAAAAACCACAGCTCACTGAGACCATACCACCTGCTTTGCTCTCTTAAAATGCACTGTTCTATCTGCAGCTAAGTCTTCATCTCTGAGGGCTGAGGACTTAGCTATTAGAATTCCCTGGGGAAGGCTGATCCGGGAGAATGGACATCAGTCAGGGCGCCGCAGAAAATCCCAAGAGATGGGGATTGACTCACACAAATAGTCCTGGAGTCTCAGGATCCTGACTATGTGCCCTCTCTGAACTCTCAAAGATTCTGAAGTGGGGGGGAGGGGTCTTAGGTTCACCTTGAAACCAGGAGGTTTGGCATCTAAGGACAACAGAAGTCCCAGCTACAAGTTACTTTAACTGGGTCCTCCATGAGTTGAGTGCCATGGGATTGATAAAAATAATCTTCACACAGTCTTTCCTGCTTCTCTGAGATAAGAGGGCCTGCTTCCTGGGGGGACCTCCCTGAACCCCAGAATTCAGGAGAGCATTAGGGCTACAGTTACAGGAAAACCACACCCGGACCACTTTACCTCTGTAATTGTTTCCAGGCCACTAGATACAAATGACACTGTTGCTATGTCTTCACAGTGGCCTGGCAGCACAGGACACTAGTGTATCCCTTGAGTAGATAAAGGACCACATAATTAGCAAGGCATCAATAGATAACCCCACCATCTTATATCTATAGATGGGGTCTGTGATTTGAGTTAAAAAACACAGTGAGAAGTAGAGGTGACTATGTTGGGAAAGTGCTTGCCTCAAAATCCTGAAGTCCTGAGTTGGAATCCCCTGCACTCATGTAAAAAGTCAGGGTGGCATGGTGCCTTTGCAGCCCTAATATTGGTAAGGGAAGAAACAGGAGGATCCCTGAAACTTGCTGGTCACCTGGTGTAATTGAATCAATGAGCTCCAGATTCAGTGGAAAAATCACATCTCCAAAGGAAAAAAAAAAAGAGAGAGAGAGAAGCTGTAGAGTTGGTCTAAGTACTTAAAGGCACCTGGGTTTGTTCCCCACCATCCTCATGGAAACTCAAAACTATTTAATGATTCCAGTCCTAGGGGATCTGATGCCTTCTTCTGACCTATTTACACAGCCAAAACACTCACATACATTAAATAATAATTTTCAAAATGAAGTGGAGAATAGTTGAAGAAACCACTGGGCATTGAATTCTACATTCACACATACCCCCACACATGCATGCACATAAATATGTACACACACACACACACACACACACACACACACACACACACACAAACCTAGCCAATGTTCAGGTCTCTTTACAGCCTTATAGGGCCAGCAATAGACAACTTAATAAAAGTTATTCCCACAGAAAGAGATTCCACCAATGAGAGACCCTAAAGGCAACAGTGGGCTCCCAGAGTCAGGTAATGTTACCTGATTTGTTTAGTGATGCTTTCAGGTTCTAATCTAGGCTCTCTTGGCTCAGCCTCCATAGGGCTTGACCAAAGGCTGTCCCAAATGAGGAGTAGCAAGCTCCTCCAAGCTTTCAGATCACCTGTTCTAGGAGGAAACATTCAACCAAGTATAGGCTCTCTCCACTGAAATGGCCCAATGCCCCCTTTCTAAAATCCCTGTGCCAATTAAGTTTACTGTGGCCGGTACAGTACAGTTTAGCATGGGCATGTCACTGTGCACTTTTTACCATTCCTCGTGTTGTTTCTTGTGGCTACTTATTCATTTATTCATGTCTGTGAGAGGCTGAATATCGTTTGACTCAATGAGGAAACTCATCCACCAAACTAGAATCAGGACACAAATGCCCAGCCCTGATACACAGGGCAACTCTCCTGTACCCTCAGCCAAGGTAGTTTCCTTTCTAAGAGATGCAAGTAACACCTGGGATAATCCTAAGAAGTGCTAGGCCCATACACTCAGCTACTTCCAGAGGACAGAGAAGGGGGGGCTGGACATGCAGTGTGCTGCGTTTATCTTCAGAGGCATTCACATGATCTCAAATGACTATGTTGATATTTTGATAACATTTCTCTATAAATAGTCATTTTAGACCTATTAGAATTCTATGGACTTGCTGCCACTTCTGTGCTCAAAAGCAGAGAGGGGCTAAGTCTCTGAAATTCTTAGTATCACATGTGACAGTCAACCTTTTAACATATCTGGCTTCTGTTTCCTCAGATAGGACATATTAATTTAAACAAGTTGTTGAAATTTTGTTTCAACAAATATGGTAATAGATGACCTTGCAATACCACTAACTTGTCCCTCCAGTGATGGGGCATCGGCACAGAGGTGAGAAGCTAAAGCTGCAGATGGCATTATTCACAGGGACAGATCAAATGCAAGATTACTTCACTGCACATGTGAATACTCACACAGGAGACTCACACAGGCATTGACTTCTAATGGAAACTCTTGGCCTGGAACCAAGAAGGAGAACATCTGCAGAATAATTCATAACACGTTAACAAATACTTATGGTTGGGAAAGTGTTACAGATAATGATAAATAAAAATCAGTCATACACCAAGAGAAACCAAGGACAACATGGCCACTTTACTACAGCCTGTTTTTGCAGTCAGCCAAGTATAAAAGCAATTCAGGGCTGTGTGATTAAACTGTATCCAATACACAAACTTCAGTGTGACAAGACCAATCGGCAGCAGTCAAGAGTGTGCACACACCGAGATAGACGCAGAAAAGGAGTCTGTGGCCAGGTATAAAAAGAAATCTGAACTGTCTGAGCCAGTTCTCAGTGGAGCGAGCTAGGCTCCGAGGGAAGCCTGAGGGGGGTCTTTCTGTGAACTCCAAAGCTGAATTCAGACAATGGCAACTCTTGAAGGTGTGAATCCTGTTGCTCTAACTAAACATCTCTAAGAGGTCCAGCAGTCTCCCAAACTCCTGCAGCCAGTGTGAGATTTGCATTGGAGAGCGCAATCCCAATTCCACATCTACTGAAAACACCATTCACTGAGTTCACTGACACGCCCTCAATCAAATCAGCCACCACTTCAATAAGAACAATGGCATCAGCACCAGAGCTTGACCATATAATCTCCAGCAACAGGCAACAAGACACTGGCAGTCTCCTGGCACAATCCATTTTTTCTCCATACCAAAGTATTGGGAGAGATCCTTCCCTGGAGAAGTGGAAACAACAGCCACCTCCTCCTTATAAGGTCCCAACTACAAATGAAACACAACCCCCCACCACCACCACCACAGTTCACTCTGCTGAGTCAATGAGCTCATTCTTGGAATTTATGTACAGAGAATGGGTGAAGTTTCTATTAGAGAAGCTGGGTAACCCCAAGGCAGCATGGGTGATGGTTTCCCCATAGCTGTATAGACATTTCTCTTCTGGTATACTTTGGTGATACATTGTATGTTTAATAAAAATACTCTGAAATATCCAAGGACAGGGGCAAGCCTGAAAGATCAGGGAGTGGTGGCCCATGCCTTTTATGCTATCACTCTAGAGGCAGAGATCCCTCTGAATCTCTGCTCCTAACAGCGCCAGGTAGTGATGCCACACACCTTTAATCCTAACACCAGGAAAATTGAACCAGGAAGTAAGATAGCTGGGCAGAGAGAAAGAAGGGGAGACTTGAGCTTCCCCTGGGACTTCCTTGTCTTGGCTGAGGACAGAGAAGGTTGGAATCAGAGGATTCCTGGAGAGAGGCCTGAGGAGTGGCTGGGTGAGACTAGGTTGTAGTTTGTCCTCCATCTCTCTGCTATTTCAACTTTTCCCCGATATCTGGCTCTGAATTTTTATTATATATCAAATAGAATATGTGCAATGGTCTGCCTTCCTTGCTCATGCCTGTACCTCAGCCTGAAACCCTGAGGCCAAGGGCAGTTTGGACAGAATTTGCATACAAATAGTGAAAAGGAGTGTCTTAAATCTAATGACCCTCCCTACCTATGTTTTCTCTGAGGAAATTACCAATAGTTCACAGGCCCAGCTCCCAATTATCACTTCTAATCAGGTACAGCTGGTCAGTCAAAGATAGAGACTATTTTGCTCAGAGGACCACATTGTACAACACAATATTTATCAAATATATGTGGCTTTGTTGCACAACTGTTTTCCAAAATTTTCAAACATCATGGGTGGAGCTAGAGAGATGGCTCGGGGGTTAAGAGCATTGACTCATCTTCCAGAGGACCCGGGTTGAATTCCCAGGGCCCACATGGCAGTTAACAGCTATCTGTAACTCCAGGATCTGACACTCTGACACAAATATGCATGCAGGCAAAACACCAATGTGCATAAAATAAAAATAAACATTTTTTTAAAAAATATCATGGAATGTGGGACTTCCAGAAGAATGGCCCCTTGAACACCAGGAACTGGTCCTGTTAGGACACAGCAGGTGTTACCTGTGGGCTACTATAGATGCACTTCATGAGGAAGACACTTAATATCAGGTGCCAGTCCTCTGAGAGGCTGACCTGTGATCTTTGAAGCATCTAAGCTTTGATTATACATGTCTCGGGCTCTGTAAAGGACACTTAGTGACTTGCCATCAGGGCAGCATCCTAGCTGAAATTGATAAGAGCCTCCTGGCAGACCTAGGTAATGCTATTAAGATGTTTACAAGGCTCTTAGAAGGGGTATTACATACAGCTTCCCAAAAAAGCCCTGGTTATTACTGAGCCAGCCACAGCTTTCCACTGTGTTGACCTCAATCCTCAGCAGGAAATGTGTTTTCCTAGGGTGTTTCCACAAACAGATATTCCCCCCCCCCCCCCCCCCCCCCCCCCCCCCCCCCGCACAGCAAATGCACTCTCAGCACAGGAATGTCAGGGGTCCCCTTCCTCTGGCTTGGAAGGATCCCCCACAGTAGTTGCTTAGGTGGAGATTGTACTAGATTCTGGGCACAGCAGGCCCAGTCATTGCTTCATTTTTTTTTTTTTTTTTTTTTTTTTCCTTTTTGGTTTTTTGAGACAGGCTTTCTCTGTGTATAACCCTGGCTGTCATGGAACTCTGTAAACCAGGCCTCTGCCTCCCAAGTGCTGGATTAAAGGCATTCACCACCGGTCATTGCTTCTTAAAATGAGTAAAGAAGTCCCCATCCTAGACGTGTTACTAAGGAAGGGGGGACATCTGTGTCTCCTACCCAGGTGTTATCGTTAGTGAAACCAACTTTGGCTTTTCTTTGCATTGGAAACTTTGTATGATCCCAGTTCCTCTCCAGTCTGAGGCTGTGCTGTGCTGGGAGATTCCCTGTGGTCAGTGCATAGAAATACAAGTCAGGTACTTACTCTAAAGACAAGCCTGGGCCTGCAAGTTGGTTCAGCAGGCAAAGTGATTGCTGCACAGGGTTTGATCCCCAGAACTCATGTGTAAATAAGAAAGGAGAGTCAACTTCACAAAGCACACACATGCCATGGCATCCATGTTCAACTATGCTCAATTACACATGCACACACACAGACACACACACACTGTATACATGTTTCTAAAGAAATCCTTCAAACAGAATGCTTAACAGGCGTGCCATGTGGGTATCCGGATGCAGGCCAGGTGAGGAAACTCCCAGATCACCAGAAGCCCTGGCCCTGTCACAGAGGTGCAAACTAGAGAAGGCCCTTCCTGTGGATGACTTTAGCAGAATCGGTACTGTCTATCAGAAGTCCATGGCTTGAGAGAGATAAGCTGTTTCCCAGTGTGGGGGAAAAAAAAAAAAAACAAAAACAAAACCCTGAGGCAGGCCACTTGAGAGTGACCACAGCCTGGAGAAGGAATCTTACCAAGGAATTTAAAGTAAGCACAATTTAATGTGGAACCTTCTTGTGACTCACCTCCAGTCAGGGTTGTCCCCAAAGGAAGGATATTGGTCAGCAGTTTTTGCCCAGGTAATAATCCCCATCCCACTGGGCCTGTAGCTATATCAGCTTCTGCCTTCACAGCACGTCAGCAAGTCTGTCCTTTCTGTTTTCTCACAGATGGAGAGTGTTCATGAAGAGCAAATCCTCTGTTTTGACTGAGATGCCAGAGAAAGTTGGAAGGGGGCCACATGCTTTCTAGTGGGGTTGAAGGTTGGAAACCATTGAGTCAAGGGAATGAGCACTGAGAATCTCTCCAGTACCCTTGTCCATGATTTCTTGATATACTGTACTGATGGGCTTAAATGTCACCACAGAGACAGTTAAATTGGATAGGTAAGGGGGGACTGACTTCTTAACATGCATAAAGCAGAGAACTGCCCCCAGGCCACTCCTCACAGAGTCAGGTACTTCAGAACAGACAGCTCTGTGCATCTGGCCGTTCATTATTGAGATCGTTCATACTGCTAAACCAGAAAGAAAGTTTTCTTCTTCTTTACCTCCTTAGGCAGAGTTGTCAGTGTTTAGAATAATAATAATAATATACGTGATTCAAACAGGGTGCTTCTTGACTGTCCAAGAGCTCACACAGCCCCCAAACACAGGGCAAAGTCGCCACCTACTGGCAGCATTGATTGTTACAGTAGATTTTGCTTTGGTCTCCTGCTCTCTTACTCTCTAGAAGACCTGAGAAATAAGTCGTCATTGCTACAAAGCACATCTGTTTTCCAGGAAGCGTACAGGCTACCAGGCTCATCACAGTCATGGCATACGTCTTTATCAGCTGTCAACCTGACACGGCGAGAACCACCTGGAAGACGTCAGGTTGTCTGTGGAGCAGTGTCTCCATTACTTGACAAATGGTCCCCTCTGTGCTTGGGACCATTTCCAGGCAGGTGATCCTGGGCTGGAAAGAGAGTTAGCTAGGGGAGACAGAGGGAGTCAACAAGCAGTCTCCCTCCATGGTCTGGGCTTCCGGGTTCCTGCCTTGAGCTCCTGCCCTGACTTCCCTTAGTGGAGGACTGTGACCCGGAAGAAGAAGCTAAAATAAATCTTTTCCTCCCCTAAGTTGCTTTTGATCACATGTTCATCACAGCAACAGAGAAACTGAAACAGGGGCCTCGCAGGAACGATCCCTTAGCACGAAGGTGTGCAGTGTGCCTTGCAGGCCTTGCATATTTACCATTGCCTAGTTGTTCGCCCCATCAGAAGAGGTATTCTGAAATAACTAGATCATTTCTCAACCCTCCTGATGCTATGTCCTTTAATACAGTTCCTCCTGTTGTGGTGACCCCAACCATAAAATTTTCATTGTTTCTTTATTAACTGGAAATTTGCTACTGCTGTGAATTGTAATGCAAATATCTGATATGCAGGATATCTGCTTTTGGGGTCCACAGGTTGAGAAACACTGTTCTATGCCTGCACATCAGAAACAAGGATGTGTGTTCTGATGAACTGGCCATGTCATAGGACCTAATCAAACAACGTGCAGTGTCAACATGGGACAGAAGGATGCCATTGACAAATAATCTCCTCATGCACTGCCCCCCCTCAAAAGTAATACCTCTTCTCGCAGTAAAGCCCCATGCATGCATCTTCCTACTAAACAGATAGTGAGTGTGTGCAAATGTTCACCTCTCATTGTTGATGACAACCTGCAGCCTGTCTCCTCACCACCTCCCATTCTCTCCAAAGAAGCCCCTCAACACTTCAGCACAATTCTCGGGCTCCCTACGATGTACATCACAATAAGGAACAAAATGAGTACAAAGTGAGTGGTTTCTAGTCTTTGGAGGATTGTACCGAGTTGATAAGTCAGTAATCTCATGCCCATGGTTGGCTGTACCCTGTTGTGTTGTCATTTAATCACTTCCAATTGGGACTTTCACTCTGAGATTTTGAGGTCTTTAAGGGAAAAATCCAAGCTCTGTTTTCATATCCTCCATGGGCATCTGGGAGTCTCCTTTCCCAGTAAATAGTAAGAATATAATAACATGTCAGACCTTGGGGATAAAATGATGAATAAAACAAGTTGATTTTCCCCTATGAAACTAGATTATTGTTTTACATACAGTGGGAAATTTGAAAGTTACAAATTCATAATGAAACAGAAAAAAAAAAGCCCTAAAATATGGGATGAGCAAGCTCTAGAGGAGAAAGCAGATGGACTCTGGTCCATCAGGAAGATTGAAAAGTATTTGGGGGACGAAGCAACCCAAAGCTGAGCCCTGGAGACAAGTTGGGAGAAATGAAGCCATGTTGGAGACAGAGAGAAGAAAAGCAGAGAATGGTAGTCACATTTTAGAGAAATATTGAACAGCTGTGGAGGCAGTTCAGTTGATAAAGTACTTGCCACACAAGCATGGCAAACTGAGTTCAAGCCCCAGGACCCACATTATAAAAACAAGTGCAGGCTGGGAAATGGCTCAGCGGGTAAAGCACCATGTTGCACAAGAGTGAAGACCTAAGTTTGAATCTCCAGAGCCCATATAAAGCCAAACACAGCAGTGTATGAGCCAGAATTCCTACATCAAGAAGGGAGGTGGAGACTGAAGACTCCCCAGAAGCTCATGGGCCAGCTAGCCTGTGGCATGCAGCGGCAAACAAGTTTTGTCATCATCTTCTACTTTGAGATAAAAATGTGTGACTTGTCCTCTGGCCTCCACACATGCATTCTGAAATGACATCCATACTCATATATTTATACACATACAGAGATACACATACAGCAAACCCGAGCTGGAACAAAGGGTTCAGTGGGAAAAGGGCCTGCCGCACAGTGTGAGGAACTAAATTCAGATTTGCAGCACCCACATCAAAAGCTAAATATGATGGTATATACCTGTAATCCTAATACTGGACACAACGACAGGGTAGATCCTGCCTTCTCTCCAGCCAGCTAAGCGAGTTGAAACAATGAGTTCTAGGTTCTATGAGAGACCCTGCCCCAGATAAATAAATGATAGATAGATAGATAGATAGATAGATAGATAGATAGATAGATAGATAGATAGATAGATAGATGCTAGATAGGCAGAGAGAGATAGATCCAAACTTCTTAGCCTCTGGCCTTTGGTCTCTACATACACCCTCACAAGTAATGCACACACACACACACACACACACACACACACACACAGGGCACAGGGGTAGGGGAGGATTTACTGCATAAAAACAGATCTTGCAAACAGCTCTCTGCAATACTCAGATGGAAATCACAATAGCTGCAGAGTAGGCCATCTATTGTTAGTAATCCTGGATCCCATAAGCACTGAGACCTGCAGACTAGCCTGACAAACCCAGGGCTTACAACTCCAAGCCTGGAGAGCTAAAGGTGCATAACAGCAAGTCTTAGAAGCCACAAGGTTGTATGGACCTAGATGGCTAGCATAGTGGCTTCCTGAAGAGATGTGAGGGCCAGAAACCCCTCAGTTATCAGCCAGGGTCATCAGCCCTTAGAAGCAGCTAGCCACAGTGCCATTGGCAACTGCAGGCCATAGCTGCTATCACTAGCTCTCATTATCTTTGTTATCCATCATGTCTGTCCTGGCCAGGCTGGACCTCTGGAACTGTCTCACACCACTGCAGCTGCTACAGCTCTTGCCAGTAGCAGCTGCTGTTTGTGTTAACAGCTCAGCCCACCCCACTTATAATAAAAATCTCAATTGGGCAAAGAAAAGGGCACTAGAGAAGTATCTTTTTTTGGATCAAATGCTGTGACACCAAAGCATTGCAGAAGATTGTCTCCTGGCTGACTCAAAGTGAGAGATGAACAGTCTGTCATGTGACCATAGAGGACATGTGAGCATCTTGCATCAGTCACTGCTAGGTACTTCATGAAGATGAAGTACCGTGCTTGCATAAATCACAAGTCTATGCTGGACTACAGAAATACTGATCCTCTGGCCTCTGTGAAAATGGTTTCCCACATGCATTGTGTCTTATAACAGGAAAAGGTCTTGCACAGGTGGTTAGAAGCAGTCGTGGCTGAAAAGGTGTCTCCTGAGCCTAAGCTGTGCTTTGGAGAGAACAGCTGTAGATATAGTTCATCTTCCTCAAGGCATCCTTAGAACGGCCAATGCTGTCCAGCTCCATGCGGACAATTTAGCCATAACAAAGTACAGCTGCTTAACCAATAGTCTTCCACTCAAGGCTTCTAGACAAGTGAAATGACCCTGCCTGTGAAATACCTACACATTCACAGAAAACAGTGTTTGGAGGTATCGAGTAGGTCAACAGAAAACTAATGATTCTGATAGCATTTAATATCACTTAATCATACTTAACAGTGCTCAGCTATTCCTAGTCTGTGCCCCAGGGAAAGACAGTTCTTTCCTTCATTTTGGAGATTCATGGTGATATCAAGAAACTTAGGCATAAACCAAGACACAGGAAGAAAGGCAGAGGACACTGACACACTGACATGTGCCAACCTCCCCACAGAAGGAGCCTCTTATACTACATTATTGGGAAAATCAGCCAAAGAGCATATAAAGTAACCACTTACTAAGTCTTTGTAAGACTGTAAGATTTGGGACATTATTACTTCAAACTTTGATTGCCCACAATTAAACTTTCAAACTCAAGCATAATTTTCAAACTGTGTGTACAGAGATATATTCACATTATAAGTTGAATGCAGAGAGTTTCTTCAAACTGAAACAAAGTCTGCCTTCAGAACACAGCTTCACTCAGTGCCAGTGTTAATCCCACTGACCAAGGAGAAATACCTCCGTGTAGTGGGATTAAGTTATATTGTAAATAATTGTCCAGCCTACTGGTTTAATAAAAGAAAGAAAGAAAGAAAGAAAGAAAGAAAGAAAGAAAGAAAGGAAGGAAGAAAGAAAGGAAGGAAGGAAGGAAGAAAGAAAGAAAGAAAGAAAGAAAGAAAGAAAGAAAGAAAGAAAGAAAGAAAGAAAGAAAGAAAGAGGGAGGGAGGGAGGGAGGGAGGGAGGAAGGAAGGAAGGAAGGAAGGAAGGAAGGAAGGAAGGAAAGAAGGAAGGAAAGAAGGAAGGAAAGAAGGAAAGAAAGGATGGATGGAGGGAGGGAGGAAAGATCTCTGTCTCCTGAGTGATGGGAATAAAGGTGTGAATCACCACTCTCTGACCTTCATGGTTTGACTATGGTGACTCTGTTCTCTGATATTCTAGGCTGATTTTATTAAATATACAATATATCACCACAGTGCCAGGCCAGTTTTCCATTTCCTTTGTACAAGACAAAATTACTAGAGGAGGGATCTTGCAAGCAAATGTGGTTATAAAAGTAATCTCAGGAGGTCACAAAGCAGCTAAGGAAGTCTTCCTAGAACATCTGGAATAGAGAGAGCAACTTGAAATTACAAGGAGAGGTTCTGCCCAATTCCAAGAAACATAAACTTAAGTTTTACAGAAAACAGAAACTTACTTAGCTAGAGTCTCAAAATGGCTCCTGATGAAATGGAGTCAGGCTGGTTTCTTACTGGATTCAAGCCTCCCTCAAATCCTCTGAAGCTGAGATCTTACAGTGCACTCACCTCACTCCTCACAGAAAATCAAGGTCCATTTCCATGTCCTTCCTCATAGTGATGGCTTTCATGTGGCTAAGTGCAACCCACAACAACACTCACATTCCATCTACCCTGAGAAGGCCACTCTCCTCAGAAAGCAAAGTAGCCTGTGCTTCTAGTCACCCTACTATACCAAGCTGCCCAGAGAACCTACCTTTTGGTTGAAAGTCCCCAATTCCTCATGGCTTCCACAGCCCCAGTGTTCCTCCACATTTTAATCTCTCTCATGGAATTCAGTCATTGCTTTGTGTCTGGTTTTGCTTGTCGTATGTTGAATCACTAACATAGATAATAACACGTACCCTCTACCTGTGCCCTGACCTATCTACTCAGGACTTGGTGTAGTGTGTGTAGCTGGGCTTTCCCTGGCCTCTAACTGCCCCACCACTGCAGTTCCAGAACCCACACACTCTTCTTTGGTCCCAGCCAAAGTGTAGACTCATATTCTTTCCCAACATCATTCAGTAGGCAGCCAGTGACAATGACTCCATAACACTTCAAAGCCTCATCCTGGCCAGCTCTCTCCAGTTCTGTGCTCTGTCTTCTCCCATGTCAGGATTCCCACAAGACTGTGCTCCCTCTTTCTTCCCAGCCACTGACCCCCACTCCTGGAACAAGCACAGGAAATTTAGCTGGGCAAGGCAGCCCATTCCTGTCCTCTAGGCACAGAAACCAGTACCTGGCAGCTCCATTCTATGGCTAGCCTCTTCCACGGGCCCTGATTCACCTCCCTCTCTTCCTCCTCCTCCTCCCCCTCTCCCTCCCCTCCCCTTCCCCTCCCCTTCCCCCTCCTCCCCCTTCTTCCCCTTCTCCTCCTTCACCTCCTCCTGAGCCACTTTCAGGTGCTCTTCAGACTTGGCATCTGCAGCTGAATCTACTTGGAATGTCCCCTCTTGAAGTCTTCATGACTCACTCCTGACCACAAGGCCTCATCCCTGAGGTCTTTCTGGTGGGTCTCCTAAGCCCCACCTTCTGCCTTATTTTTCTGGTATCTCTGCCTCATAACCACCACTCATGTTTCACTGGGCTCTGAAAACAGCTTTTCTGTTCTTTGCTTCACCCTGGCACATGGAGATGGCTGCTCCTTATACCAGGAGTTTACTCAGTGACACAGAGATGGTGTGCTTATCCCTAATTTCCCAACCAGTGTACACAGAAATCTCAAAAGATGAGCTTCAGTTATGATTTCCACCTCAGAGGAGGATGGACGCCTGTGGGATGGAATGGAGAGGCCAAGTGAAGGGAGGGAGAAGAGTCTGATTCCTACAGACCTAAGTCACCTGTCACAGTGCGGCCACCATGATGACCACAAGGTTCTGCTCCTCTTTCTTCCCAGCCACTGCCCCTCACTCCTGGAACAAGCTCCCACCTGATCCAGCCCATTCTACTCTGAGATCCGAAGTCCCCTTATGAGCATACTGTTCTTGAACACATACATACACAGTCTCCAAAACTGTGGTCTCCCAGCTGTGTTCAGGAGGGTCCTTGCTCAAAGGTGAGAACGCAGAATTTGTCATGAGAGACAGCAAAAATTGACTTGGTAATTCCATGAGTATCATAATTATAATGAACTTTGCATTAAATTAACATTAAAATTACTCACTTATGATGTTAGCATTCCAGCTCTCTCCTTGTATGGCTTTCCAATTAATAGTTAATGACAGAATGCTTATTATTTTCTTTAACTAGTAAATTAAGTTCTGTCTATAAATTCCTATACATACAATCTATTAATGTAATATTTATTTCAATAAAGGTGGTTAACTTTATGCTTTTACAATAAATGTATAAGACAAAACAAAAATATCAAAGACTTTTTAGGAGAGGAAAAAAATTAATAGCAGAGTTAACAGATAACAACTCAGACTTTGGTCATCTTATATGATTATTTTTGTATTTTATTTTGGCTGCAGAATTACTCAAGACAAATCTGAATCCTGACATATACAATATTCATAAATTCTACTTTTTATTTTAAACTTGCTGGCAATTTATAGGAAGTATTTTTTATTAGATTTTCGGTATACTTTAAAAATAGTAGGAAAATATGAACAATAATTAATGGAAATGAGGCTACAAATTTGGCAGTGACAGGGAATTAGAGAATGCTCCTGCACCTGTTGGTGACATGCATGTTCTCTTGGGAATAATTCTCTTTCTATCTCTTGCTCTGTTATTTGCTTTGGTTTAGCTGGTGTCGTGTTTCTGGAATGTTCTGTTCTGATCCATGTCAGATATACACTTTGAAAGTATTCCCCTCTCTCTGGGTTGTTTCTTGGCTCTCCTGATGTTCTCCTGCAAACGTAGCTCACACATAATATCATTTTCACCTCTGTCTTGGTTGCCTGTGCTTTAAGATTCATTACGATTCTGTTTCCAGAGCCCACTGGTCCCAGAGTCTCTACACATGCTCTCTTTCTAGTTTTTTATCATTTCAGATTTTACATTTAAGTCTTCAATACATTTTAAGTTGAATTTTTTCCAAGATAAAAGTTGGATGTTTGGGTCTCATTTTTTAACACAGAGCTATTCTGTTTTCCCAGCACTTATTAAGGAGAATATTCTTGTCTGCACATATGCTCTTTATGTGTTGTCAAAATCTTTCAGTTGTTAGTCACTGATTTATTGTCTCCAGGTTCTCTATTTGATCCAGTGAAATCTACTAGTCATTGGAGAGATGTGATTCAAAGCCATAATGAGATGTGATCGTCATATAGGTAAGAATGACTTTAACCAGGACCAAAGAACAAGTGTTGGTAGGGATAGAGAAAATAGGGAATGTTATATTTTGTGCATGGTAACATAAGTTATTGCATCATCATCATCATCATTATCATTGAAAACTATTGATTTTTCAAAAATAAAAAAAAACAACTACCATGTGATCCATCAATTATACTTTATAGTGTATACAAACTCTGACACCCTTTTCTGGAGTCCTCAGGCACCACACTCACATGTACACAAACCCACGCACAGACACATGTGCAAACATAATATGTTTATATAATTAATCAACACAATATGTTTGTAAACATAATTAAAGGTAAAATAAAACTATTTTTAAATCAATGAAAGTACAAAGTTATATCTGGAGTGATAAATTCTATGTATATTCTTTGATATAAATCAACGAGCTGCAGGACTGCTGAATGTTCTTACAATAAAAACAGTAAATGCTTTAGAGGATGAATAAGCTAAACACCCCAAGTAGATCATAAACAAACTAACTTCCCAGTTAAAGATGGCATGTTTTAGGTGTGAGAAGAGATGGGTGGTCCACATATAACCCACAACCCAAACCTAGAGAACCTGAGCCAGGAGACTCAGAGTTCACCCTGAACTACACAGTGGATTCTAGTCCCATCTAAGCTTCATGAGCAAGGCTAGGTCTTAAAACACTGTTTGATAATATTTCTTTAATGAGAAGGTTGGCTAACATGAGACACATCATGCTGTCAGTATATGCCAGATGCCAGCTATTTAAACTCTTATCTTGTAAGACGCTGAATTTCATAAATAATGATTTATCATAGAATGGTAAATTTGTTAAGTAGACAAAATTGAAGCAATGCTAACTAATTAGAAGGTTTCTCTAGTAATTAAAGAACAAACATAAGAAGACCCACGGTAAGAGTGGGTCTGAAGATGAGCATATTTGCTCATAATTTGGAAGTCAAATTGACTGGATTTGACAATTGGTTGTGGAAGCTCATAGGTAACAATCAAAAACTCGATGTTTGCCTAAGATATTGATTAAATAGCTTGGTGAGTTTGGTGTGTGGAGCACTTTGACACTCCTGCTCAGCTTCTGACATGTTGTTTCAGGCTCCTCAATCTCCTGTCTGTGTTTGAAATGAAGCATTTAAATGACTTCACCTTGCTTTCCTGCCTTGTTTCATCCTCACTTCATTACCCTCCACTCTGAGTCTGAGCCTCACAGTAGGGCCGCAGCTTCCAACACATGCTGAAAGTCTATCAGAGCGAATAATGCCATGGGCATACCCCAGGGTCTGTGGGCTCAACAGCTGGAAGCCATTTATTATTAGCAGCTTCAGTCCTGAAAGAAACTTTTTCTTTTATGGATTCTCATTTTGTTCTTTCTCTGTCATAGTAACTTAGAGCATCAAAGCATTAAAAACTCTAGCTTGAAGTCATTATGTGAGCAAAACTCCAATGCATGTGTGGTCAGAAAAGGACAATAGCACTGGGTGTCATGACAGGAATATATTTAACGTATTCAGAGTACAGTTGCCTGTTAACTACTCGAAGGGTTCATATTGAGAGCACACACAGTGCAGACATGGCCCATGCAGAGCTCTGAGACAGACCAACTCTTGAAGAGTCTCCTCAGACAGAAGAAATGGGTGAAGAAAACAGAAAAGGCATGGGGAGGGAAGTAGAGTAGCAAGGACCCTGAAGCCAGAGGCCTTGGAAATTGCTGCTGAGCATGGGAGGCCTGCAGCTTTCCTGGGAGACACTAGTCATTAGTCCAATGCTAGAAAGTCGACAAAGGTCAGAGCCAGCAAGAAGATGCCAAGAGGGCAGACCAAGTTACCAGTACAACACAAAGCAAAATCTTTTCTTTCTCAGAGTTCCTTTTATCTGAGATACCATTAGGAGGTTCTATCCAAATTCAGAGAGTTTCAGGGTATGGGGGTGTCTTTCTACTTTAATTAAACTGATTGAGAAAATCCCTCACAGATGTGGCCAATGCCTGGTCTGTTCATAGAACATCAGTTCACCTATGGAAACTGAGATAAAAATCGAGCCCAGAGTTCCTGACAGGAGAGAAGGGAGGGGTCTACATCCTCTAACAGTGTGCAGATGAGATGGAAAAAGCTGAATTGGGCAAGTAGGCGTCCACTTTTCTCTCTCATTATTACCATATTATACCCTTCTATCAGCAAGGAGACAGTGTGTGTGTGTGTGTGTGTGTGTGTGTGTGTGTGTGTGTGTGTGTATTTGTATGTGTGTATAATATATGACATAAATGCATATTATAACTCTAAATGTACATATATATACATAATTTTATGTCTTCTCCCTTCAAAAATGTCATCAAAGACTTATTTTCCATTCTAAGAATCTTAGGGGTTGAGACTTTATGAAGTTCACAGAACATACAAATGGATTCAGTCCTGGGAGTAGCCTGCCTGCCACCCCCCAAAGAAGAGCAACAGGAGCCCTCTGTCCAGTGAGGTGCATGTACCTGGAGCATGGGGGGAGGTGGGGGCTGACCTTAGATGGCTGTTGATAGGTCCCCACCTCAGTGCACACAAAGCCTCTCTCAGCACACCCAGTGCTGCACTTTTGTTATCGATGTCTGTGTTTCATATTTACATACCTGTTTTTTTCCAATGGGCCCTGACCTTTCTGCAGCTGTGAATCAAGATTTTACTGTCTTTTTAACCTAATAAAATATCCCCAGATAACAAGTAGCTGGCATTTATTATATGTTTACTGCCTGCCGTGACTGGGACAACTTTCTTTTAGGTTTCAGGGCACAATTGTCCTTTCATGCTACAGAATCTGCTCTAAAGCTCAAATGGCAACAGCCAAAGACACCTCTAAAGCCAGTCAGAGTTTATACTTTTCCGAGGTCTCTGTGCCCAATGCCAGATGTGCTGGCCAACAGCTGTACCATCTGGTCTACCTGTTAAGTGTAGATAATTAGGAGAGCTGCTACAAAGAAGAGCAGTTCCCATAATTCCTTGTTATTCTAGAAGACAGAATGGCAACAGTAGGTAGAAATAAGAGCAGACCACTTTAAGTGCCACACACAGCAGTTAGTCATAACAGGGGTGTGTGTGTGTGTGTGTGTGTGTGTGTGTGTGTGTGTGTGTGTGTGTGTGTGTGAACATAAGAACATGCATGCTATAACATTCATGTGGATGTCAGAGGACAACCTTGGACAGTCTAAGGTGTTGCTCTTCACCTTGTCCTCATGTGAATCTGGGTCTCATTGCTATCTCTCTACTGGCCCATAAGCTTTCAAAGCTACTCCAGTCTCCACCACCCATCTTCTTATAGGAGTGCTGGGCTAACAGATACTTCCACTACCCATCTGGCTTTTACGTGTGATTTGAGGACTTGAACTCAGGTCCTTATGTTTATGCGACTAACACCGTGCATTTCCCCAAGTCTTTCTACTTGTCTGTAATCATCTGATCCTTTCAATTCCTTCTAATGCTCCATTGTTCTAATACATCATCTTACTTTTTTCCATCCTCTACATGTACCTTGTTCAGAATTTGTGTTCTAGATATGTCTCACCCAGCCCAGGGAGCATGAGAGATTATCCACATTTAGTTCTCCAGTACAGTGGGTAAGAGATGTGTGTAGATTAAATAGCAATGGAACATGTGTTAGCCCTTAAGTCTAAGGCCTAACAGTAAGATAGGAAAATACTTTCACAATGTGTTCTCTTGTCTACTATATACACCTGACATTCCTCAGATTTATGTTATAGCCACATAATATCTAAGAAGCCACTTGTGAAAGAAACTATAACAAAGAAAGAAAATTATTAACTAACTCTTGCTTTAGGCTTTCTTATATCCTAGCACTTACTAGTTAAAATAGTTGAAATTTCTTCTGACCTTTTAAATAACCTGACCTTTAACTCCATAATGCTGATAGGAGTCTGGGTATATGTTTATTCTGATATCTTTCCAGTGTAACTCATAATGCAGACTGCTAATGAGCACAATAAAAACAGAAGCCATATAGGTGAGGAGAATGTTCCAAATCATAATTGCAAGCTGTAGCCACTCATTTATTTTGCATTTTCCCCATATAGTCTTTAATTAAAGTAGCCTCAGTTATTAGAGGAAAAAATGCACGAATTATACAATCACCCAAACAATTTTGTCAAATATAGCAGCCCAAGGATCAGGTATTAATGAAAATGCTTGGCAGCGGTGGAGTCTCTCAGGCCTCTGATGTGTTGAAGCACAGAAGTAAATTGTTCCCAGAGAAACCTGGAGGCTTCCATGACCATCCTTCCATGAATTTGTCCCCTTCTACCTGAGTGAAGAATTTCAAACACTGTGGTATACTAATTTGCTCAATTCTTTACTTGAAAATGCAGGTTTTCCCATCGCTTAGCTGAGCTGGTAACCCATAATGTTGCTGGAATGATGAAATATGCTCTGGCCCCTACAGGGCTGACTAGAGGGCAATAGGCTAGGCTGGCCATGAACCTACCTGGCCAGTTCCAGAAGTGGGAAGAACACTACAAGGTCCACCTGTTTTAAGCGTCCATTTCCCAGAGACTGACATCTAGTTGCCTAATTCCTTAAAATAAGCTAACCCATGTCCACCTTTGTTTGTCTTGATCACTTCCATTTTACTTTAAAATGTTTAATTCTACCAAGTGTGTTCAAATGGTCTCTGAAAATAATGGATGGGGGGGGGGACTATGGGATCTTTCCAGGGCCTGTCTTCATGACGTTTTGCCTTTGCATGAAGGGATTGGGCATAAAGAATACAGACTGGGTTTCCAGGCTGATTTATCAGGAACTTCACATCAGGAGTAGTTCAGTTAAAGGCTTCAATGAAGCTGACAGCTAGAACATCAATCATACCTGGCCAGTGGTCAGCCTGAGGCAGGGTCCTTGAAGAATGAAGTTCACAAGAGGTTATCATTGACCTCCCTTGTGTCTCCAGAGTGCCAACAGGCATGCAGGATCCTTGAAGGAAGAAATGGTGAAAAGGCATGTTGGTGCCTCTGTCATCTCTCCATGGGAAGTGTCAACAACAATGCAGGCTCAACCTGGGACAGCTTTGATTTCTGACATAGATGTAGCAAATAGATGAGGAAGTAGCCAATGACATTTCATTTCCAATGCCTGGACTGGAGAATTTGACATGGCTTTATCCATAGCCACAGAGTCCAAATCGGGAGTTCAGCTGGACCACCTGCACATGCTCCCCAGTAATGGGCCTCAATTCCTCATTCCTAGACAGAGGCTTAGCTTTGAGTGGGAGTTCCAGTGAAGGAGACAAAAGATGACTTAGTAGATGCCAGTATCGGAACAACTTTTCCTGTTGAACAAAGTCATACCCTACTCTGGATCCAAAGAAAGGATAGGATACGGATACCACCCTGGCTATACACTGTACATAAAACTGATTACTGCAACATCAGCTGAGAGGCATACAAACACCCAACCAGCCCAGATCCATTGCTGAGAGAGGGAGAAATTATAAGAATCCCAGCAATCTCAGGATTGTAAGATCTGGTAGGGAAGAACAAAGCAGTTTGTCTACCGTAAGATATGATTATTTGGGAATTGGTGGCTGGTAAGGATCAAATGGGGCATGTAGGTCCCTGGAACATGGAGGGAGCAGGCTCTCGGCCAGCAACATTAGCAGTCTTCAGTCCTCAGGCTATGATTGACTTGCAGCTATTCAGGCTCTAGAAGAGCTGGACAGGATAAATATTGACTTTCCACTTATGAATCCTAGTTAATCAGATAACTATAAAGCAAGAGTCCAGGAAGACACAGCCAGCTCACTGATGTCCCTTGGAAAGTGAAAAGTCAATTTGACCTCACATACAGAGACTATGATAATTCTATACTCCACCTGTGGCTGCCAGTCAGACACTGTGACTCTAAGGACAGCACTCACCATAAACAGTCTCTAGGATACATTGCTGAAGAAAGATGAAAACATGCAGATTTTGGACTGAACCCTCTTGGATTCACCTGAGGTTGCCATGGTAGCAAGAAGGATATGGTACTTCAGACTGAGGAGTGTGAACCTGTGTGTCCTAGAACTTAGGGAACATATAGACAAATGTCATGATCAAAGGAAAATTATTGCCAAGTCCTAAAAGTGTGATTGTGAGGGTAATTATTCAGACCTAACAATCATGGCATCATGTAAGTTAGAAAATTATAAAAAAAATTCTTGACTCAGACTCTTTATGAAAATGCAAGAGTTTCTTGCTATCTGAAAGCCATTGATAAGTTATCATAATGATTATACAGGGAACCTTTTGTTTATACAGTAGATCTAAGACTGGGACTGTATACAAGGTTGAACTAGAGCTTTCCTCAAGGACTCAGCCCTGTTCAATACCCTGTTCCAGACTACAGGCAGAGCTGTTGGTGACAGAACCCCAAACATCACATCGTGCCCTAACCATAAAAGTCTATTTTTCAAATGTGCCATTTAAAAAATATCTCACAGGAGCATGAGGCACAACAAAGCTTTGGTGAATTATATCCTAGAGTTCATCCCAAGACAGAATGCCTAAAAATAAAATATAAATTTCCACTTAAGGCTTTTTCAGAAACTACATCTCAAAGATGCACTTTTCCTGTTGAAATAACTGTATCCATACAAATGCTTTATCCCTTTGTAATGAACAAATAGAGGCTTAAAAGTTCTGTTAAAATAGCTAATCATACTTAAACTCCACATTTCAATATGTGTGTACCAGACAGGCAGAGGTAATCAGAACAGTAAGTGAATCTCAAATGCTGCTGGGGCTGAAATCGATCTTCCCAAGAATTTAACATTTAAGTTCCAATGAGCCATCTACTTCACACTTCTTAAGGGTTAGAAGCTGAGTTCAACCATTCAACCATCCATCTCTAACTTTACCTTCCATTTTCCCATAGCCCTGAACACATACAGTTTCCCGCTGACAGTCACCAATCAGATACTCTTTTCAGTAATAAGGAAGCCTGGGAAAGCAGTAGGAAGGTAGCCAGATTACCAAGAAGGTTTTGCAACCCAGGACCCTATTTGCCTAGGGCTATACACACTCCTTTCCCAACATTCCTTGTGTATTTAGCTTCTCCATAAACAATTCTGGAACTAGAAATGAGCCCATATGTGAAGCAGCTTTAGATGTCTGTAGGAGAAATAAGGTAAAGTGTGCCTCAGAATGAAATTTAAAGAAACCCCTTTATTTACTATCTTATGTGTATACATTACTGAGGATAGAAGATACATGACAGATGATGAAAAAGATAGATAAATAGATGATAGATAAGAGAGAGAAATAAAATTTTTAAGTTTATAACTCACACCTGGCCAGAAGGCTTGAGTTTCTACCTGTCATCAAAACAGAAGGTAGACTTACCATTCCCCTAGTAACCACCTCCCCCTCCTCCAAGCCTCAGCCTACAGCTCCACACAGGAAGATGGATTCTTGCTCCAGCACACTGCTCCTTTGCAACGCATCTACCATTACCTTTACTGAGAAAAACCCCAGTTTTGTTGTTTGTGTGAATCTCTTCAATTCTTTGAGTAGCATGTCAAGATGCTAATTTTAAACAGGTCCAGACAACTACCAACAGAAGATGTCTGGAAAGTCTAGGTAGAGTATCAGACACATTGGGAAGAAAAAAGCCAAACAGATTCCAAATCTAACCTACTGTTTCTGAGTCTGTGAGGAGGGGGATACCCAATCTGCTGTGATCACAAACCAGTCTTTTTCATTCATATCTGCATTTAGATACTGTACCCTAAATTTTTTAAGCTTGTGTACTTTATCTAATAGTACAAATAAGTGTGATTTATGTGAAGTCAACAAAGTCACCCACAGCCATGTCTATAGAGCACCTGAAAGGCAGAAGGCCTACACTCAGGGCATAGCATAGCCCAAAACACAGGGATCCCAGAGGAAGAATCTTCCATAAAATTCCAACTCTAAGTCCTTGAAGACCAGCAGAATAAAACTGCCTAAATTACTGCAGAGTCACCAAATGTCTGTCCATAAGAAGTGGCAATCTCCTCTCTCTCTCTTGGATCCAGGCTGGTGGCATTTTGCTCATGCTATCAAATGTCTGATATTAATCTGTAATGGCATGGATCTAAAACTTGCTATTGGCACTGATTTATAAAATGTTCCTCATTGCATGCATGGCATTCCTGGGCCCTGGCATCCTCAGAGAAGCTGGAGCTGATCCAGCATCCCAGGAAGCCTTCTCTCATATCTCTTTACAGTCTGGGATGGGGGCAGGTTACTTCTATTAGCTAAGCAAGGAGACCAATATACCAGGCAGATTTATTATGGGGCTCATTAAAAGATCTGAATGAGGAGTGTGAAAGACTTCTGGCATTGGTGAGATGTATACTGTAGATTTAAAGAGAAGTACTTTCCAGAGATTGACTAGAAGCCTAGAAAGACATGCACACAAGCACATCAGTGGTAAGAACACCATTACCATAACCAACTACTTTCTTATTATATTTAGTCCTACTCAACAAGATGAAACCCATACTTGATTAGACCATGAACCACAGGCCCTATGGGAGAATCTACTAATATTCTGCTAAAATAGACACAGTAGTAATGAGTTATGTTTGCAGTAGATGGTGAGTGACTAGCATAGAGGCCCACCACTGATCAAGGTGTAGAGAATAATGGAGTTTGAAATCCTCAGTCCTAAGTGGAACAGCTATCACATGGCCTCCTCCCAAGGCTCAAGTATAATTGTAGAAGACTGTAAGAGCCAGAGCTGGAGAATGACTACAAGGCAACAGTGTCCTTTGGACACAACAGAGCTGCTGCACACATGAATGCATAGTAATTGTAAAAGCATGCACTAGCTCCATGCAAGTTCAAGTCAGACTAAACCATGGCTTGGGAAGGAGAGGGGGACAAGAAACCCCACCCCTAGCCAAAGAGCTGTTGGCAACTAATGCCTCCCATTAGTTCATGGGAAAAGAGAGATCAGTTTTCTTAAGGAGTGTAACCACATGGAAGCTGACTATATTCTGGTGGAAGACCACACATCCAAGAATATATAGGCAGCACAATTTGAACTTATGGGTGGAAAAAAAAGAGCAGACACAAAGTTTTGTAGATAGTAAAGATGGGGTGGATCTGGGATCAGTTGAGGCAAGGGGTGAATATTATCAAAGTACAATGAACCAATTCTCATAAAACTAATAAAAACTTTATTGAGGTGGAGAGCAACTGAGGATGATTCTCAACATTAATTTCTAGCCTCCATGCACCTATGCAAACAAAGTCACCTACCATATACCCCCCACACACACACATACACACACCTCCTAATCTGCTTTCCTCACTACAGAACTCAGTGATCTGATAGTATATCTGATATGGACCATTGATCCACCATCTATTGTGATATAGAGGGCTGTGACCTTGATCTCATGGAAAACAGTGCAGCATCTCTACCACTTCCACTGAATACCCCTGGATCCTGACAAAGTAGCTAGGCAGGTCCTCTGATGTCTGCTGCCTGTATTAAGCTAATGAGTTTATAGAATGATGAGAAAAAACTTTTAATAAGGTGAGAGTGTGAAAAATTTATTACAAGTACATTATGATCCTACACAAACTTCTATTTTAAAGTTTATTCAAAAATATAAGATACTATATGAGTCATAGGACATGGAGAAATCAAGCTAATGCCAGTTGGAAGCTTTACTCCTGCTGGCTAGCTTCCACAGTGCTAGAAGGTTCTATGCATGCTACCAGGAGAAAAAAGTTATCATCAGTCTTACCAGTATGGGGAACCCCATGAGCTACAATAATAACCGGCCTGGAAAGATATGCCCACTTGTATAATAGTGGTAGGCTCTTATGGGAGCAATCACTTTCTGATTAGATTTAGATCCTGATCTATAAAATGGACTCCATGTTAACTGAGCCAAAACCATGGCTGATAAAATCATAGGCTCTGGGGAAGAGCCTACTGTTTTTCTCTTTATACCATATGTTAGGGAATATGTCACTACAGAAGCATCTTTTGTCAGTAGATGGTAATTAATACAGCAATCAACAACTGGCTAACGTACAGCATATAGGAGACAGTAGAATGCTCGCACAATGGAACATGTGTATCACACCTCAAACTGCAAGGTCTAGGATCATTGTGAAAGAAGGGATGAAAAGATTGCAAAATCCGGACAGAGGGTGGATATCCATTGTGAGAAAGTATTTGTAAGACATGCAGTATAGTTACACATATAAGCCTATGACAGCTGTGACTGGATCCCCAGACGTGTATCATATCAGGGCAGCCACAATTCCAGCATAGATGAGGAAGAGGCCCATGAAGCCCTACCCCTGTCAAAGAAGCTATTGGCAACTGATAGCACTGGAAGAGCCAGGCTATCTATATTTCAGTCTCATGGTTCCACACTTAGGAACATACACAAGCAGCAAATATCAGAGGGTATTGCATTTTCTCAGAGAGAGACAGAGACAGAGAGACAGAGACAGAGAGACAGAGACAGAGAGCACAAAGCTGGAAGGAAAACAAAAAAACCTAGATAATTGGAGAGGAGAGAATGTTAGGAATGAATGGATTAAATTCAGATGCATTATATGCATCTATTAATAATAAATAAAACATTTAATAAGAAAATTTGAAATTAAAAAAAAAAAACAGCTTGCAGGCCAAGGAATAAACTCTCCTCCAGGTAAGAAGGGTTTTTTAAGCTAAGATGCTTAGAAAGATTTTATGTGTTCCCACACTACAAATATGCACCACATACTTTGCACATTCATATGTCATAGACATAGCTACCAACCAACATTTTAAACATATGCCCACACACCTATAGGTGCAGTAGGATTTAAGGAGAGGATGACCCTCTAGCATTAAGTCAAACCAGGCATAAGCTGACCTTTCTGTTCCACTACCTATAAGAAATACCACTTCTGTGATTTCTGTGTTTGTATTCCCATCATTTTGCATGTAAAGGTGAAGAGTGTCCTTAAAGGAATGCTTTAAATCTCATTAATAGTCAGAGAAGAGCCTGCATTCCTGACCTGAGTCCTTTCATACTTAGACACCCTGAACCTCTAAGGCAGATGAACAATCTAATTTAAAAGAGAAAGATGACTCAATACTTGGCTCCTATGCAAATTAAGAGCTATGATGACCAGACAGTACCTCTTCCTGTCACTGTCATGGAGACTCTGCCAAAGAGTGAGTTTCCAGTACCTGGAGACCCATGCCTCCTACACACACACACACACACACACACACACACACACACACACACACACACACACAACACAACACAACACAACACAACACATATGACCTCCTTTACACATGTCATTTATAAAATTTTAAATTGTTGACTAAAATGCATGCATCTTTTCAGTTAAAATAGCTATTTAAATTTTAAAAGTTTAGATACCTTTGAGTCATGGCTAAAGAGGAAAGCTATCACAAGCAACATAGGTACTGAACTCAATGATAACAATAAATGAAGATTATTGAACAATTCTTTAGGAAGCAAAGATGTTCAACAAATAGTAGCCTTCATAAGCAGTGCCCTAGTGTGAGTGCCCAGTCAAGAGAGAACATAATATTTCTCCTTATGGTGAAAGCGTAATGAAGTTAATACTCACCAGGTCTCAAAGTATGTCTACCTGTCTTAACTTGAACACCAGGAAAACACAGGATTGGCAGAGGAAGTCATGTGGGTGCTGTCCCTGTCTCTCTCCTGTCCTTTTCCATTTTCTTTACTTCCATTAGAAGTAAAAGATTGAATGTACACCCATTGAATACTTTGCTTTCCAAAAGATATATTAGTTGGTTGTTGTATATGTTGTGTTTATTTCTAATCTATGCACACTATGTAACAAGCTACCTTTGTCTATGACTATTTGCAGTGCACTCTGGCCTCCTGGAACCTCAGAAGTTTTGATGTTGTAGGTGACCACTCAGTTCCTGCACAACATGCCTTGTATCCTCTGTGATTCTGCACTATAAAACCTGGAATGTGAGCCACACAAGTCCCATCAGCATGAAGACTCCTGTGGAGGGAGCCAGAAGGTTTCCTCTGATATGCCGTCGGCCAGATAACCCGCACATTAAATTTCAGTCTGAGCTTGACGAACTGAAATATGTCTGCGGCAAATGAAAGTCATGTATTACCATTTCTGCCAGCAGAAAGCCAACTGTTTATGTTAGTCCCTGCCTATTGAGGCAGAACAGCTCCTTCAAGAACAGTGATCATAGTGCTCAGGGCCATGTTCTCCCTATAGGAAAGACCCACACCTACAGAGAAGCTGATGTAACTGACATTTTTCAATGATCATTCCCTAAAAACCTATCCATTCCCACATGTTCTAAACCTAGGAATGGAGAGAGCCTGCAATATGATAGAAGCCACCAGCTACTGCTTAGCAGTGTCAGATGGTCACACAGAACCTGTCTCATCCTTATGTCCTACGTTTGGCATGAGGTCTTCAAGATCATCTCCCAGGTGTTTCATACAACACCCTCCTTTCAATGTCAGAAGAGTTAACACTGTGTCTTCAAATCTGCACCAGAGCCAGGAAAGCTCTGCAGTGCAGGCTGGAACATGATGGGCTCCTGGAACCAAACTCCAGACAACTCCTTTAACCAGCTGGCCCCATGGGAGTGACTGTGGAGAGAAACACTGTAGATCTAAGATCTCATCACCAGCAGGGAAATACGAGTCTTACATTTGAGAATCCTTTGTATAACCTGTGCCTTACAACAATGGGCTTTTAATATTTACAAATACCTATCAGTGGAACCAGTAAATTTTAACTTTGAATGTCTGCATATATTATCTTTCTGAATATGTTAGCAGCAAAGCTAACTTAAAAAGAAAACATTGTTCTGTCGCTCTCCCTGAGATACTGTAGGCCTGTTGACACAGGGGCCTCAAACCAAACCAATGATTCTTTGCAATAAATGCCTACATGTGAAGATGTAGGATAAAAGGGTTCACTGTATGACTCATTGTGTCACACTGCAGCTTCCATGATGAGATTTTTCCCTTTATTCCTTTTTAAATTTTTTATCTTAATTTTCATTTTATTTTATTGGGGGCGGGGTTTGCAGGGCAGAGGGAAGATGCAAGGGGTAGGGAAATGGGTGGGATTTCATGCATGATATGAAAGACACAAAAAATAAATTTTTAAAAAGAAAGTTTAAAAAATTAAAAAGAAAAAAACAAAATGTCACAAAAATGGCCAGTTGGTTCTGACTCTGGAAGACAATTCTGTTACCAGGTAATTGAAAATAAAGAAATTAGGTTAAAAAAGAGAAAATACCAAGGATAATTAATCAATTTAGATGTATTAGAATAATTACAATAAAAGAAATAGGTTTCCTAATTCACACTGACTTTTTGATTATGTTGAATAATTTTTGTTTTAGAATGAACAGAATGGAGTGTAACATGATATGCTCTGTTAATATTAAAGGGACTCTTTATTTATTTATTTATTTATTTATTTATTTATTTATTTATTTATTTATTTATTTATTTATTTGTTCGTTCGTTCGTTCATTCATTCATTTATTTATTTGTATGGGTGTTCTGCTCACATATTGTAAACTGTGTAAACTGCCATATTGGCACTGAGAATTAAACACAGATCCTCTGGGTTGGAGTTATTAACAGATAATTGTTTAAAGCAATGTCAGCTTTGTTATCTGAAACAGCACTCTATACTAAGACCAGCACCCTATTTTGCACTGACTTACATAACAGCATTTTTAAGGAGGAAATATGGCTGCATTGTGTGATAACTTTATTTTTGTTCTGAAATGTGGGTATTAATCAGAAAATGCATGTCATATGAAGATCAGTTTATGAAACAAATTTCTGCTGAGAAGCTGGAATATACCGGAAATCCCTGGGGAAATAATGTTGGTAGTGTGTTCTGGAAGTTAATCTAAAATAGATACTGATTCTGTTTGCTATTCATTTTTATATTTCATACTTAATGCTGAATATGGTTGTATTTCCCACGAATCCTAGTGCCATGAGTCAGCTCAACAAGATGCCATCACATTGGCATTATACTATCCACAGACTGAGTTGCAATTGTGGTTTAGCTGGATTCTGCTTGGCTTGTTCTGTATGTTTCATTTGCCCAATTATTTTTGTAATCAAAATCTTTTTCCTGAATTCTCATTTCAGAGCAAGGGGGAGACACTTTATAAATAAGGCAAGAAAAATAACAGGTCATCCACATGAACTGTTTACATAATTTCCTCTATACATTCTCATTTCCAAGGCCCATTTTCATGAAGCTGTGCACAAAGGACTAAAAAAAAAGCCATGCATTTTTATTTAAATGATACATATTTCAAAACATGCTTCCCTTTTATTATTCAGAAATATGCTGTTCTCCATTTGAGTTATTTTTTAAGTTTATGTATAAGGTACATCTCATCCCTTTAAGTCTCTCTCCTACAAATGTACAAATGCACAATTGGACACATATACACTCAGCTCAAGAGAAAAGGGTTATTTATATTCCCCACAGAATTAAGCAATGTGGGAACATCATTTCAGAAGTTGGAAAATAGCACTGGATGCCACTGAAAAGCATCTACTCATATCACTCTAGCATCCAGGGACATGAAGGTCGCCATAGCACTCTCTTGATGTGCCTGTCTCCAGACAATTTTATAAGTTTAAGTGGAATTTTAAAGCAATTAATAGTCTTGTTTAATTCCACCACATTTTGTTGCCCAGTAGATATTGTGACCTCATTACAACAGCTTGATAAAGAACATACTGGATGATCCTTAAATAGTTTGTTTCTGGCTCCTGGTTAGAAGGTCAGATAGCAATGTATAGTTCTGGCCATACTGTAATATGGTTCTTAATCTAAAAATGGAAGGCTTTATGGGTTGTTCTATAACATTAAGAAATGGAGTTGAGTGAATCTGGCTTCTGTCTTGTGAACAAGAAGTCCCAAGGGACTTCAGGATTGTATGACACTGGACACTACTCTCTAGTCATCCATGATGTAGAGTACAAGACAGGCAGCCAGAAACAGGCACCTATCCCAGACTTCTTCCTGACACAGGAGATTGAGAAAAACAGAGAGCAACAGAGAGCAGAAAGTAAACCAGGAATCAGTCCTCCAGACCCTAAATAATGTCTGCCTATGGGCTTCTGTAGGATACTTGGTTGGCCTGGAGTAGGACCAATTCCATAGTATATATGTTTCTGTACAACCCCTCACACAGAGCCTTCATAAACAGCAGGAAGAGGGGAATACATATTTCCAGATAGGCCTTGAGCTCTGTGAATTTTAGATCTCAGCCTCACATGCCTTTTGTGTCCTGAAGGTTTAATGCTCTGAAAAGCACATATTAATTGGTTCCCATTAAATACCTGGAGCAATACATGTAACTGTTACAAGCAAAATTTATGTTTGTCACAGGGCAGGTGAAACTGGTTTATATATTCAAACTTTTATGTTAAAAAATATTTTTGAATTTCTATAACCCTTTCTCCCTTTCTTTACTTTCCTCACCTTTGCCCCAGTGTGTCTTAAAGAATAAAAACAGAGTGTCTTGCCTTCAATATTGGTGTAATTTTGCTTACCAGTGTGGGAACGGAGCTAGAGAAGAGGGTTAGATTCAGCACAAGCCTGTGGATCACCTTTGCATTGTGCCCTAACCTATGATGGATGATTTCAATAGGCTACTAACATCAATAGAGAAGGTTCAAAAGGAGTATCAATAAATTCCAAAATTGAAATGAATGTAAGAGATTCTCCCAGCAGCTGTAGAATACACATTTCTACCAGAAGCCCATTAAATTATCTCTAAAATAGATCACATTTTTAGGTCATAAATCAAATATCAACAAATAGAAAAGATTGAAGTAATTTCCCATACCTTATCAAATAATAATAAAATAAAAACGGAAATCAGCAATAAGACTAACTGTAGACCATATACAGGCATATGGAATGTGAAGAATACACTTTTTTAGTGTGTGTGCACATAGTATTAAGTATTGATGGTGTAGTGGAGAGCATGTGTGTGCACATACATGTAGAAGCCTGAAGTTTCTGTCACATATTTTTCCTCAATCATTCTCCACCTTTATTTATTTGAGAGAGGATATTTCCATGAATCTTGAACTCATTGATTTAGTTAGGCTGGCTGGCCAATGAGCTTTAGGGGCCATCATTTTCGACATTTTCCTTTGTCCCAAAGGTTGAGGTTACAAGCATGCATTTTGGGGTCCAAACTCATGTCCTGATGCTTACATAATAGGCATTTTAACCAACTGAACCATCATGACGAATATTGTTTTGAATGACCAATAGATAAATGAGGAAGCCAGTGGAAGTTTCTAGAAGCCCTAGAATCAAAGGAAAAGAAAAATGACAATAAAGCATGTGAGACACAGCAAGAGCCATATGAAGAAGAAATTTAGAACTATGAGGGCTACACGAAAAATGACAGTGCTCTGATACACTTCAAGGTCTTTGAGAGCAAGATAATTGCACTAATAAAGTGGAAAAATAATAAATATTAAGTTTATTTTTGTTAAATCAAACACAAAAGAACAATACAATCAATGAATGCAAAAAAAGAGTTTTTAAAAAAGAAAAACATGATGGATGAATTATTAGCTATGATGTAATGAATTTCTGATTACAAAAGGAAAAGAAAAGAAAATTGATAAAACTAGGTGTGAAAAGGAATTATTATAATACATACCACTAAAATCTAAAGACAGCTAGGGAATATTATATAAAATAATATATAAAAGTCTATATGCTAACAAAATCTAAAAGAAATGAACCTGTTTCACCTATGAAACCATTAAAATACAATCAATGGGTATAAAAATGTACATCTACCTATGCCAAGCAGAAAGTATTGAATTATTAATAAAGGGTTTCCCAATAACAAAACCAAGGACCACGTGGAATGACAGCTTGAATATCAGACTTGAACTAATTCCAATACTCCTCAAGCTACTCTATGACACATAAACTGATGAAACACTTTCAAACGAGTCAGATAAAAACACAAAGAAAAAAGAAATCTGTAAATGAATTTTTTTGATGACCATAGGTACAAAAATCTCTAAGGAAAAACTGGCAGATCATTTAACAATACACAGAAAGGGTTATACAACATAATCAAGCTGAGAACTGAACTTAGAACTTTGCCATAAGAAGGCAAATATTATGCAACTGAACATCAACTGCCACCTGCCTGCCTGACTACTATCCATCTGTCAGTCCATCCACCCATCTACCCATCATCTATCTATCTATCCATCCATCCATTTATCAATCCATCCATCTTTTATCTATGTATTTCAGGTTTAGGCTGACCTTAAAGTCTCCATCCTATGAAGAGACCCTTGATAAATAAGCCTGACTCAGTGAGACTTGCTGTGCACACAGGGTTCCTTGATGCATATTCATTTCTGATTAAAAATCTCAGCAAGGAATGGGAGCCACCTATCAAAAGTCATCAACATGCCGCTCGTTCCAGAAGGCACCAGACCCCAGCAGAGAATGTAGCTGGTCATGGCTCTCTGTAATCAACACAGCTCAGGACTGGAGTGACAAGACAGTACTGCAGTCCAGGCTGTCCACCATTTGACCTAATGGCACAGCTGGGTCTCACTGTCTTGGTTCTGCATTCTCAAAGACAAATGCCACACAGGCCAGCCACAGGTGTTAAAGTTTTTTGGGTTTTTTTTTAATCGTTTTGTTCCTAAGCAAATAATTAACTATTAATCTTTTTTAACCAATTAAGCTTTGTTTCTTCATTCCAAGAGTTCTCATTAGAAGTAATGGTCTAGCCTGCTGGAATTTAATGTTGTTTTCTTTATTAAAATGCTTATTTTTAATGCCTTTGCAACAGTGTGACAGGGAGAGGAAATGGTTCCCATCAGATATAGATGATTTGTTATCCTGCCCCTGTGACCATAGGTGTTATAATATATTTTCTTATGAAATGGCATTTTTTTCTGCACTTCACAAACTGAGAAGTATTATGGTATTTTATAAGACATAGACGACAGGCTGTAGACTATAAGGCAGTGTCTAAATCTGTTTTCCAGCTATACTTAAAATCCTGTTCAAACATAAATGTTTATAAGATACATTAGACCAAAGCAGCCTAATATTTCTCTTGCCTGGAGATCACATAACCCTAGGAAGGAAGATGTGCTTTCACATATGAGAAAGAAAGGTATATTTTCCCACAGCCAACATAGATCCAGGCTTTGTTCTGGAGTACCTAAGCCACAAACTGTGGCTTTTCCACACTTTGCATATCCAGAGTCTTCTGCAAACAGAAACTTCATTAGAAATACCAATGTCATGAGAATTCAGTCTAGAGCTACACGTGTCTAAATGTGTCATAGAAGGCCAGGCTTACCAACACTACCTTCATATAGAGAAAGGTCTCCAACTCTTAGAACTCCCTGGACAGACTGAAGACTGTGAGTTGAATATAAAGTCTTGGTTTTACAGATGAGGAATGTAAGTCCCAGATAGCAGTATAGTGGCTGATCCCAGAAGTGCTAGGACTCTGCTCCTGATTAGCCTCAGCTCCAGCCAACCATCTGATGGAGTCTCTGTAGTACAGACACTGTGAGCTGAGTACCAGGCCAGGTAGAGATTCATATAGGTATCCCCAGGATCAGTTTTCAGTGCTCTCCCACCACCATCCACCCTGTGTCCCAAAGTCTACCTTTGTGATGAAGGAGCCCAGGATGAATGGGATCATGCTCACTTCAGCCTGGTCACCACCTTTCCAGGGCCTCCATCACCCAAAAGCCAGCTATCATCTGAGGGAAAACCAAATGATGGAGTTCCTTCCAGAGTCACAGCCCCTTAGTGTTCATAGCTCTCAGCATGAGAGTTTTGTCATAATGAAGTTGGAGTATGCAATCATGTCTACTGCATGGAACCCATGAATTGTGAAAAGATGTAATGCATGCCTGGAAAAGTATATCAAAATTATAAAGTTAATTCCATGCTTTGAGAAACTGAGACAGGGGAATTGCCTGAGGCCATCCAGGACTCTATAATAAGTTCAATGCCAGCCAAAGCTTCATGAAAGTCTACCTATATACAGATAGATGATAGATAGATAGATAGATAGATAGATAGATAGATAGATAGATAGATAGATAGAAAGAAAGAATGGATAGCTAGGATAAATAGATAGAATAGAGAGAGAGATAATAAAGCCAATTTTTTATCAACAAAATGATTCATGTTACCCACTGTTAATATAAAAATCTTAAAGACAGATTATACAAATTAAGTACTAGTTTGTTTTCCAATACCAAATGATCAGCCCTGGAAACATGCATACAAGTAACATTATATTATAAGACTTATTATATTTAGATATATATGTGTATACATATGTATATAACAACAATTAATGGAAAAGAAGCCATGTTTAAAAAAGAGTAACAACCTGTATGTGGGAGGGTTTGAAGGGAATAAAGAAAAGGGGAAAATGTAATTATATTCTCAAAATTAAGAAAAGAAACAAATATTAGGAGAAATTAAAGAAAACATATAAAATAATACTCAGAGATGTTCTGCTGAAACATTAGCAAGCTGGCTTGTTGTGACTTCATTTTATTACTAAACACAGACATACATCTTATTTATGATGTAACCTGCTGCTTCAGACATGTTATTTTTAATATGAGTCTGCTCTTCAGGCTGCTTTCTTCTATGAGGGGCCCTTCCAGAGTTCACTACTTTGAGAGTTGTGGGACCTGTAAGAGAAGTGGGTGGATAGAGAAAGTAACACCTGTGCTCCGGTAGCGGGCCGGCTGTCAGAGAGGCGAGAACCCCAGCAGACACATCACTCCCTGTCACCTGTACCTGACACTGACACCAGGGCCAAACTTCTGCCTCCCATTGTTTCTGTTTGCTTAGTCACGGCAGTGACAGACAAAGGTACCATGTTTTCCTGCACACTCTCATATGCAGAATCCAGATTTATATACATGTGGGTTGTCTATATCTCAGGGAAGAGGGGTCTATTTAGAAAGTGGAAGGAAAGCAGAAGAAAAGTGAAAGGACGAGGGAAGGAGGAAGAACAGGCAGGCACAAGAGGAAGGAAGGGAAACAGGAAAAGTAATGGGAAAAGAATGTGATCAAGATACATGATGTATTTGATTTAATAAACTTTGGGCAATGATTTTTTTCTAATAATTTTGTCTTACAGAACAAATGCTTGGGGTCCTTTTCACATTAGACACAAGGATACAAAAGGAGTGAGTATGGATTTTTGGTTCATCTCCTTAGACTTCTGTGTGTGTGTGTGAGAGAAAGAGAGAGAGCCAAAACATGCATTGCCTTTTTAAAGGAAAGAAAATAATAAAACTTGTAAAGTTTTGAGTGGCTAGCAAGATGTTTCAGCAGGTAAAAACATTTGACCTGCAAGCCTGAAGACCTGAGAACAAGCCCAAGAATCCACAGTAAAAAGAAAAAATTGAGAATCCTGAAAGTTGTTTTCTCATCTCCACACTAATAACAATGACATTAACATGTTAGCACACACACATACACACACACATGCACACACTCACACACACATACACACACACATGCACACACTCACACACACATACACACACATGTGCATACACATGCACACACACGTGAAAACATATATACATAAACACACACGTACACACACATGCACACACACATACACATATACACATGCACACACACACGCACACACATGTGCACACACTCACATATACACACATATACACACACATACATACACACACATGCACACACATACACACACATACATGCACATACACCACACACACATACACACATGCACAACACAGCAACAATAATTGAGATTGTAATAAACAATTTTTAAAGAAATGGAAGGGTTGTAGAAAATAAAAAGAGAGAAAGGTAAAAGCATGGACACCAGAGCTGGTGACATGTCCATCAGGTCAAAGATGTTGCTCTGCCATCTGTCTAACCAACATGGCCCTACTCAGTCATCACAATTATTTAATGATCAGCAAATCCAAACAGTTTGGGTTTTTTTTGAAAGACTAAATACAAAACACATTGGACAGTTATGAAGTAAGGTGGTAGCCACATCATTTTTGCCGTTAGCCATTTGTGTGTTAAGTAAAGCATGCAAGCAGGAGGTGCTGGGCCTTTAGGATGCACCCTCCTTCCTGTTAGCATGAAATGCCTTCTGCCAGCCCATCTTTAAAGCCACAGTTACCTAAAATATATACCCGAATCTACCCATGACATTTTAACCAAGTGTCCCTTTCACCATCGTGAAAACAAGATCTCTCTTCTTCCAGTCCTATCTAAATAGAGAGTAACTTGAAGTAAATTCTTCAGGTAGCCTTTTTTCTTTGTTCCCTGCTAATAATTATTTAAAAAAAAAAAAAAGAAAGAAAAGAAAAGAAAACATGACCTTGTTTACAAACACCTCTTGGTTCCCACCTAGCAATTTGTTTTAATTAATCCCTCCTGTTCCAGGCATTCTGCCACTCAACTCCATCTCCCGAGACTCCTGTTCTGGGCACTGCAGTTTCAAAGCAGGGAACATCCTTCTTCTGTTAATCTCTCTTTCAACTAGTTCTCTACCTGCACTGTTTAGATAAATAACTTCAGCTTGTGAAGGATGATTAACGTGAATCAAAAGCAACAGAGTAAATTACTCCCCACCCACAATGCAGCATGATGGATAGCAAGGAACTCTGAGACAGCCCGATTTACAGGTGCGCAGCACCCACCTCAAGATGTGGTTGTTTCCATGCTGTGTTGGGGAACCCTGGACACACAGGAAATTAACAAGGCCTCTGCTATGGATGAGCATTTCTTAAGATGCAGCCTTTCTAGGTTGGTTCATGGAGCTGGTAAAGGGAATGAGCTGTAAGCTGGTGGGTATTATGAGGGAATCCTTAATACCAAGGAACTTGTGTTGGCCTTTGGTCAGGATGTGTTGAGCATCCTGGCTGCAGAAAGAGGGTCTGACCTGAAGCCTGAATCACAGACTTCTTGGCAAAGCTTGTGAGATTTCTCTTCTGCCTAAACCACAGCACGTATTAATATTAATATGACTTATGTCCCTCCTCTCTCCTGATGCTTCAGACAGACCAAACCACAGTTAGTTGGAGTTATGATTGGCCTGCCTGAGTTATACCTTGAGGTTTGTGGCCTCACAGTCAAACCTTGTCTTTTCTCTTGGTTCAAGACACTGCACACGGCCCAGGGAAAAGCCTTTCTCAAAAGCCTATGTTCATCTTCTTCTACCCCATTTGGCCCAGGGCTTGCCTGGCACCAACATATCCAAGGAAAGAGAGCTGTGAATTCAGAGCTCACTGCTTGCCAGCCAAGCCTCTTGATGTCAGTTAAGTGCTCTATCAGTTTGGGAACCAGAAAAGACTTGTGTTTGTTTCCTGAATGTTTCTTTATGGTTATTCTTATCCTAATTATCTGAATGTTCAAGTCCGTGAGAGCAAAGATTATGCTCAATGATCTGTCCTTGGGGAGAGTTGTTAAATGCTTCTTAGAAGAAGATAGGTCTACCCTTATTTAATAAAGCATTATTTTCAAAAGATATCCTAAACATTCTAGTGGGCATGCAAACAAATGCAGCCACTATGGAAATCAGTATAGTATTTCCTGTAGTGGATTTATGATGTTACATTGTAAATAATTGTGCCGGCTATGAGGTTAATAAAAAGCGCTGATTGGCTAAAGGTAGACAGGAAGTATGGGCAGGGCTACCAGACTAAGAAAACTCTGGGAACAAGAAGAACAGAGCAGAAATGCCACAGTTGCCAGACAAGCCTGAGATATCAGAGGACAGATCCACCTCCTCCTGTCTTTGTTTTTTTCCCAGACAGAGTTTTCTGTGTAACAGTCCTGGCTGTCCTGGAACTTGCTTTGAAGACCAGGCTGGCTTTGAACTCACAGAGATTCTCTTGCCTCTGCTTCCCAAGTGCTGGGACGGTGAGCCATGGTTTCTTCTGCCTTCTCTGTTAGCCATTTTAGAGGTAGTGTTGTGGGTGTTTTTGAAAGATCAGCAGCTATTTTGCCTTATTTCTCTATAACCTGAATGGTCTGTGACTGTTTCTCATAATACCTTCTAATGTTTTTTCCAGAACCATGTGCTAGTTTATGACTTATTTCTGTGTTTGGAGGAATATTAATCTGTGTGTTCCATTGTTGTAGTAAATCTCATCCCCATAAATTTATAGCATTGTCAACTGCATATGGCTTTAATATTCCTCTCTGTAATTCTGGTCCTATACACTCAAGCCATCTTGAACTCTGTTTTACCTGGGATATCAACCCAATACCCAAAAACTGAACATTTACCTCCTGAAGGGACCAACTTAGATACCATGACTCTGGTGAAATTATTGATACATCCACTCCTGTGTCCAATAAACCTTCAATAATAATATCATTTATTTGTACTTTTAATTTGGGCCTTTGTTCATTGATAGATACTTGCCAAAATATTCACTTTATAATTTTTCTAGAATTTTTTTCTTTTTCTATAGATTTTCTATCATTCAATGTAGTATGTGTTTTTAAAATAGGTTTTAATTTTTTTTAATTGTTCTGGGAAGGTGTTTCCTCCACAATGGCAAGGTAAGATTGACTCCAATTGATTTGATATGGGGCATTTCCCAAGGGCAGAAAGTTACCTTGTCTGTCCCTTGTTGATCTGCACTCATTAGTCCAATGTCTTCCTTTTCCACACCTGCATACTCCAGAAGAGAGGGGCATTCTCTTGGGACTATTCCTAACAAAAGCATTGTTTCTTGGAATGCCTTGTTTACAATCTCTTTTTATGTGACATTGCCTTCCACAATTGTAACATTTAATATTTTGACTTTTTCTTATAATTCTAGAAATAAGCTTTCCTACATAGTTATCATCATTACCATAAGACTCTGGATTAATTGTCTCATGAATCCAATCCTCCAAAGGTGCTGACCTTGCTTTTAAAAGGTCTAAGTATTTTTCTACATTGTGCATTAGCATTCTCAAAAGCCAGTTATTCAATTATTATTCACCTGGCTTCTGAGTCCGGTACCATTCTGTTTACTGCTGCAGTTAATCTGTACAAAAAGTCTGCTAAAGTTTCTTTTGGGCTTGAATTACTTTCGTGAATGATTCAGTTTTGTTTCCTATTTCTTCAGTCAGGTCCCAGGCATTTAAAGCTGCCATGAAACATAAATCCAGAGTATGTTCATTGTATAAAGACTGCCTTTCAATATCAGCATAATCTCCTTCCCCAAGAAGCTGGTCTTGGGAGACTTCTATGCCTCTGGCCCTGCTTCTTTGTTCTATTGTTTTAGCATCCTTCCTCCATCATGATTTCCATTGTATAAGCGGTTCTGCCTCTAACACAGCTGTTGTCTGGCAACTTTGGATTCTCTGTGGCATTTCTGCCCTGTTCTTCCGGTTCCCAGAGTTTTCTTAGTCTGGTAACCCCGCCTACACTTCCTGTCTGCCTTTAGCCAATCAGCGCTTTTTATTAAAATCATAGGTGAGATAATTATTTACAACATAACATCATAAATCCACTACAGTTTCCTCAAACAAAATGAAATAGAACTAATATATGACCCAGCTGTATACCACTTCTATAAGATTTTAACTCAGAATATACCATAGAGATTATTCATGTCTATATTTAACATTATCAATCGTCAAGAAGTGGAGCCAGCTTAGATGTTCATCAAAGATGAAAGGATAAAGATAAACATGCTACATATACTCAATGGACTTTTATTTGATGATAAAGTAAACAAAATCCTACCATTTGCAGTAAATGGAGGGAAATGGAAGAACAAACTCAGGAAACAAGCATTACATATTTTCTCTCACAAATGAAATCTAGAAGCAAAGAAATACATAAAAAAGGAACTGTTAAGGAAGTGGAAGCAGGAAGGGTGGAGAGTATCTCACGAATAAATGAGACTCAGGGATAGATCTCTGAAGAAGTTGGAGATATTAGAGAGAATAAACACCATAGTCAGATATTACCCAGCTGTCTTCCAGCTTCCTCAGCCTCACTTCCCTTGGCTTGGCTTCTTTGTCTTAAATACCTTTTTGGTAAATTAAGGCATGAATCCACCACTGCCTGCTTGGGAGCCTGGAATTCCTTCTATAATCTTAAGTGACCTGACTCAGTTGGGATTAAGGGAGTAGGTCACCACTCCCAGGATACTCCCTGTGCTGGGATTAAAGATTTGAATCACCACTCTCTGATTCTCCAGACTGACTGTGGTTAGAGCTATGGAACTTCTGGAGCTTTTACTAACTCCCCACATAGACTGTGGGTAGATTCCCTCTGATATCTCTGAAACTTCTGAAGCTTTTATTGAACCCCCACAGGAGAGTGCTGCACAGGTCCCAATCCAGGCAGCATCCTACCCTCTTACATCCAGGAGCCTACCCCCAATTCTCAGTAATTGGTTCATTCTTGCTCAACACACATTGTGTCATCCCCACTGCATCGTAGTGGCCCACAGTGAAATGAAAAGAACTGATCTCCATTAGCAGCTGCTTTTCACATCATGGTCCTTGTAAGACTGCTGTGGTTCTGTGTTCTGGAAACTCACAGGACTTTTTGAAAATGGACATTCACTATAATAATGAAATCCAATGATATAATACAAACTGTATATACACACCCCATGTGTTATGTATTGAGTGGACCACAATACAATAATAAATGCACATGCATAATTTTACTTACTAGGAAGTCAGGCCAGGATAGAAACAGGAACATCCTGTCATCTACCTCTGCTGGGTTTTCAGAGAGTTATGGCATAGCTCATTACCAACACAGCATTTATGTGGTGTGCACAGAGTTACTGTTTGTAGAATGTGAAAGCAGAGTTAATGCTGCTTGATAGCAACCTGTTATAGCTTTTATTTATTAAAATGCATTTCTACATAGAAATGTCAAAGCCATGTAATTTTTACCCTAATTCATTCTACCTAAAAATGTTTCATTTTATAAGTCACTATGGAGAATTCTGAGGAACATTAATTCTACCTTATCTCACAGAGGTTAGCTGAAGGCAGAAGACATCTGCATCAGACAGAACCTACTGTCACTATTCACAGAAAGGGCAGTAATGAGGATATCAGCATCTTCCTGGCTCGAGCTATGATTTCCACAGGACAATGTACAGAGGGCCAGTGTGTGTGTGTTCCAGTACAATTGGGTTTATAGCCCCAAGTGTAAATACTTCAAATATTTCATGATCACAGCAGGGCCATGTAGTCAGAAGTCTCAGGCAGTATGGCATGAGACTCTTAATCTCAGTGATGTAGGTTTGTACCCCACATTGGGTGCCATTTGTAGTCTGAAGTTTACTGATCTGTTCAAGCCAGCAGTCTGAAAGAATCTCTCCTACCTATGTTCCCATAGCTACTTCTAAAATAATTATTCAGAGGCTTATATTAATTACAAACTGTTTAGCCTATGACTCAGACTCATAACCAACTAGCTCTTACAACATAACCTATTTTCATAATCTATACTTGCCACATTGCTAGTAGCTTACTGGTACTTTCAGATCTTGCTTCTGTGGACAGTAGCTTGTCGCATATCCATCTTCCATGTCTGCCACCTCCTTTATCTATGCTTGGACTTCCCACCTTCCACCAAGCTTCTTTGCCATAGGCCAAAAACAGTATCTTTATTAATAAATGGTAATTCACTGTGTACAGAAAGACATTTCAATCATGTCCATTCACCTTAGCTTTAGAGAAAGACATATTTTTCACTATCCCTAAATTAAACCTATCCTACACAACAGAAGTAGGCCCAGTCTTTGTTTCTCATAGCTACTCCTCATATTTTATGAAATAATTTAGAACAAAATGCTATCAATACATGGCCTAAAAGTGTTCAGATATTCAAGAGGCCCACACAGAATGATATCACAACAATCACAATTCAAAATTTAGTTCGAATACCTAATAAAAATTAAAATATTCATGTCTTAGTGATGACATAACATGATTCATTGTTTTATGCAGTGTAATAAGCATTTTAAATACTAAATTTATTGTTCAATATTAAAATTATGGTATAAAAATTGGCAGGTGCTAGATGAGAAATGTCATCTGAGCAAAAAAAAATTGTTTAAAGCTTCAGGAAAACCATCTGCCAGAGTCAAACCAAAGAATTTGGTTCCCAGCATCTGTATCAGGCACCTCACAACTGACAATAACTTCAGCTCAGAGAAATCTGTCACCTCCACACCCAAACACACAAAAATTTAAAATGAAAATATACTTTGAAGATAAACCCTTGCATAAATGGGCCCTTAAGATAAAGGAGATCATTAAATGCTGTGTGAAAACCCATTTCATCCATATTAGACAAATCAAACAAGAACAGCATAAGCCAGCATAATCAGCCTGTTCTTAGAAAGCAAGAAGCTCTTTGATGAATGAGAAATTTTGTATAAATCATTTGAGTGTGTCTTTCTGTCTGTAGCCCTCAAGAAACATTCTTAGAATCCTTGGGTATGTACCTAGGGAGATTGCTTGTTTCTAGTCTCCTGAATGTTGGTCTTCATGAATGAACTAGTATCCATTTCTAACAATACCAGAGCCTTCTCCTCCCCACATGCTCAGCATTTGTTATATTTTTCATGATGTTAGCTGCTATATTGACTAAGACACCATTAGAGACCAGTGGCTTTTATTTATATTTTCCTGATAAATATATTCCATTTTTAATTGTTGGCTATGTGCACTTCTTCTCAGAAGGATCATCTGTTTTATTTACCCATTTATTGCTTATTCATTTCTCCTGTGTTTTTTGTTTTGGTTTTTTTTTTTTTCTCTGTATATTCTGGGTATTAACTCCATCAGAAAAATAAACACTAGGCCAAGATTTTCTCCCATCTTTAAGCTGCCCCATCACTCTGGCAACTGTTTTGCTATTGGTTTTTGTTGGTTGGTTGGTTTGTTATGCAGGAATGTTTTGATTTTATACAATCCCATTTCTCATTGACTTTATACAATCCTGATTTTCAATTCTTTTAGTTCCTTTACAAAAAATAATCTTGGACTCTGGCTACCTCTGGCTAGGTCTTAGAGTGTTCCCTGTGTTTTCTACAGTCATTTCAAAGTCAGAGATTGCTACATCAAGTTCTTTGATCCATTTTAAGTTTCAGTAGGATGATGACTAGACATCTCATTCAGTTTTCTGTGTGTGGCTCTCCAGTTTCCCAACACCAGTTGAAGTTCCCTCTACTGCAGTATATGTTCATGGCATCTCTACTAATTATCCCATAGCTTCTGACCTATGGGTTTTCTTCCTGGGTTCTCTCTCCTAGTGCCTTGGTATAATCTCGGGCCAATATGGTTCTAGTTTTGTTGCTACTGTTGTAGGCAGAAGCTTCTGTTTCACCTGGTCCTTCAGCCATTCAGACCCAAATAAACACACAGAGGCTTATATTATTTATAAACTGTTTGGCCTATTGCTCAGGCTTATTACTAACTAAGCTTTTAAACTTAAATTAACCCATAATTATTATCTATGTTTAGCAATGTGGCTTGGTATCTTGTCTCAGCACAGCATTCTCATCTTACTTCCTCTGTGTCTGGTTGGCAACTCCTGACCCTGCCCTTCCTCTTCCCAGAATTCTCCTAGTCTGGTCATCTCCCTATACTTCCTGCCTGGCTACTGGCAAATTAGTGTTTTATTAAAACCAATTCAAGTGACAAATCTTTATAATGTCCAAGAGGATTGTTCTACCACATATTATACTTTGCAGTCAGGTACTGTTCAGCCCTTGTGTTGATCTGTTAGTTAGGCTTCTTTTCACTCCTTTGGGTCTCTCCTGCTTCAAAACAAGCTTTGGGGTTGTGTCTTCCAGCTCTTCAAAGAATATCATTGTAATTTGGATTAAGGCCGCATGGAATCTTTATATTTCTTATTAGTAAGTGGTCATTTTAATAATACTAACTTTATTTATGCATGACCATGGGAATATTACCATTTATTTTTGTCTTTTCCAATTTAATTCCTATAGTATTGTGCCTCTTTGATGAGTTTCATTTTGAGATGGTTTATTATCTTAGGCTACTGTGAATGAGACTGTTCTATTTCTCAGTGTGTCTATAACTGATGTACAGCAAGGCTACTGGCTTTGTATTCTTCTGTTTGCTTAACTATTCTCAGATCTAGGAGTCTTCTGGTAGAACCTGTGGGCCTCTAAATGCTTCTTTCTATTTCTCTTGCCTCATTGCTTTGGAAAACATTTCAAGCACTAAATTAAATAAGAGGGGAACCCTTATCTCATTCCTGACTTGAGAAAAAATGCTTTCAGTTTTTCCTGTTTAATAAGATACTGGTTGTGGGTTATTTGAGGACTCATGATGGTCAAGTCTATCATTTTTTCTGAAGATGAGATGGTTTCATCCTTCCAGATGGCTGAGTAATTATTAAGTGTGCTATCACATTGTTCTGACCCCTTTATCACTTCACTGGACACCTACACAGATCCTATGATTATGCATTAATCAGAGAGATGCAGTAGGGATTATTTAACCCCTGAGCCACCTCTCCAGGACCTGTACACACCATCTTTGTCTCTACTATACAGATAAGAAAATGGAAATTTTGATAGATGACCATTTCCTAACACATGACAAGTAGTCAACTCAGTAATCTGATAAGAAATAAGGACCATATCTCCTCAGAGCTCTTTCAATGTTCATTTTCAGATGTCCTGAGAGGTCCTGAAAGCTTGAGATTCAAAGAATGTATTTAAAGGGGAACAAAGCATGTACAGTGAAGGTCAATCCAGAAGAGAAAACTGAGGAAGCAGGTGGAAGATGAACATTTTGTGGGAAGAACCTTGGCCCTATCTATGTGTCCTAGTTCATTCATTCTTGTACCCTGAACTGTCTTTTTATCCCTGAAATAAAACAAACTGAGTTAGTATGTGTTCTTTGTGTTCCTCAATTCAGGTTGCAACTACTTCATTGAGGATTTCTATCTGTGCTGTTGTTGTTCATCAAAAACATTGAGCTACAGTTTGGAGCAAAATCCAGTATCACTTCATGGCAAAAGAAGACCATAACCCAACCTTTTATAGGGTATTAGATGCCCTGGATCTGAACTTACAAGTGGTTGTGTGTTCTTTTATGGGTGATGGGAACTGAACTCAGGTCCTCTGCAAAGCAAAACCTACTCTTAACTGCTAAACCATCTCTCAACTCCCCCTCTCTCTTTTGCTTTCTTAAGACAGGATCTCATGCAGCCCACAAGGTTTCAAACTTGCTATACAGCTCAGCGTGACCTTGAACTCCTGATCCTCCTGCCACAGTGCCCCTGAAAAAAGACCAAGTTCTTTCTTGGTGTTTGTTCCCTCCTTTGTTAGCGTCAGCCACCCTTACTGCTCATTTCTCTACTTTACCCAGCCATGCAAATCATGGAATTAGGAAATACAAACGTAAATAAGATGCAATACCCACTCTCCCCAAATGGGAGACTTCAAGACACAACACTTCCTACTTCAACTTTAAACAGGTTAAGTAGAAATATTAGTGTGATTCTGAAGTAAACTTCAGAGCAAAATTATAAGGACAAATGTTCAGGGCCTTGAAGCTAGTTCTATTTTCTCCAAGTTTATAAGAAAAAAAGAAATATACATTAAAATATTAAAGAAACAAAAAAAGAAGAAACAAGATTTAAATAAGAAACAATAAAAACACTCCCCCATCCCATACGTTATGTGGCTTCAAGATACAGTACTTCTGGAATATGACTAGTTTGCTGTATAATAAGATATATTTGTGATAGGAAAAACTATTGTAAGCCAAGTTTCTTCTTACTCCATTGCCTATCAACTGTAGACTTTTGTGATAAAACTATCTGATAGACTTTAATTCCATTTGAGGTGTTTTTAGGAGATGGTAGAACCTTGAAAGGGAAGGATGCTCCAGCTGGGGACACCCAAGTCCCTTGCTTGTCCCATCACCCTCTAGTATGTGGGTTTCGATGCCCATTAACCCTGATGTGAAAGGATGGCATCAGACCTAGTCAATAGCATTGCTTGTTAGTGGCCACATTCATCCCTCTGTAATCAGAGCATCTGAAGGGAAATGAGAACCGGATTTGGTGCCTCTATTCAGATGCTGAGAAAGAGCATCCTCGGAAGCTTTACACAGCTGAATTTTGAGCTGAAGAGAGGCGAACTGAGAAGCACCAATGTCAGCTCATTAGGGGAGAAACTTCATTTTCAGAGAATTGAGAACAGGCAATTTTCTTGGTCTCAGAAAAGACCCCCCTGAGAGCGCCAAGTGCATTTAAACTCTAAAGAAACATTAAAAGCATAAATTAAGCATGCAATTAGTCCACAGCCTATTCAATAATGTCTAATATAATAAGAATCTGAATGTCTTCATTTCACAGGCATCATGTGAATACATGCAATGTCATATGTTGGAGAGGTTAGTAAATGAGGTGTTTGGTTCATGTTTGTGAATTCAGGTTGTCTGAAAAACTGTCTTCATTACATTAAGGCATGAGTAACATCACATATTACAGTTTGAAACTACTCTACTCCAGTGATGTAGAGCAGCCAGTAGTTTGGCTATGCACAGGGCATATTCCCTGTTATATGACACCTGAGAGAACACAAGTCCTCCACAGTAGTACACTAAAGTTAAACGCATTGGTATACAGCAGCCTGGGGAGGAGGGAGTCTTTCTGTATCTTTCTGTACCTTTCTCTGTGTGCATGCATGTGTCTATGCCTATGTCTGTGTTAATAGTCTAGTTACTGAATAAATACAAAGTGAAAATTGTCCTGACTCCCTGCCATATTTGTTACTCTTCTGTCACTATGATAGACTGCCCTTATGAAGGACAGTTTGGAGACAGAGTTAACTTTGGCTTACAGTCCCAGGGTAGATGCAGCACACCATAACAGAGAAATCACACCAGGAAGAGCGTGCAGCCAGCCTGAATTAAGGATGCAGAGGGATCATATTTCATCTAAATACTTAAAGCAGAGCAAGAGAACAGGAAGTACCCACCCCCAGGGACTCCCTCCAGCAAACTCCACCTCTTACATGTTTCATAGCAATCCCAAACAGGTGTTCAAATGTATAAGATTATGAGGGACTTTTCTCATCAAACCACAATGCCATGTTGCTTTTTCAGCACCCCAAAGGTGCTGCCTCAAGTCCCTAAAAAGCTGACAGGAAATACATAGTACATCAGTACTCCTCACCACTTGGGCTGTGGTTCTGCCCTGTGAACAAGCACCACAGATGTTTACAGAACTCTGTAGGACTCTTGAAGTCATAAAAAGCTGTCACTGCCCCATCTGCATCCAAGGTAACTACATTTTGCCCTTGAACCTGATAATCTATCCAAAGCAGGAGACAGGCTGGTGTCTCTCTTTGTACGGCAGCCAGAGAGGCTCAGAAAACCTTGGATATCATCAATAGAGGAGAGTCAACAGAAAGAAAAGATTCTATCATGTCTTTTGTAGGGGGATTATGATGTTCCATTGTAAATAATTGTCCCATCCTGTCCCGGGCTGCCAAAGGCCCAGACCCTGTCGCACCAGACCCCTTAGCCGCCAGCCCGGCGCTGCTGTTCAGGCCCCCAGAAGTGACTCAGACACTTATATTAACTTTATACTATTTGGCCTATGGCTCAGGCACATTGCTAGCTAGCTCTTACATCTTAAATCAACCAATTTCTATTAATCTGTCTGCACGTGGCCCGTGGCTCACCTATGTTCCTTACATGTTGCTCCTTGGGCTGCTTGTTCTATCTGCCTAACTCTGCCCCGCTTCTCCTACCTATGCTCTGATTTCTCCTCCTACTTCTATGGTGCCTGTCATAGCCCAAAACAGCTCCTTTATTTAAAGATTGATATTCACAGCATACAGAAAGGCATTCCCACATCACCACCCACAGGTTTAACAAAAAGCACTGATTGGCCAAAGGCAGACAGGAAGTGTGGGTGGGACTACCAGACTAAGAAGACTCTAGGAACAGGTAGAACAGAGCAGAACGCCAGTGAGAAGCCAGAAGAAGCAGAGGACAACCATGCTGCTGTTAGAAAAGGTACCGAGCTGCATGGCTGAACAGGATAAGAATCAGGGGTTAGTTTAAGGGTAAAGAGTTAGCAAGTTATATGCCTGGGCCTTAGGCCGTTCAACCTGAAACTATTGTAAGCATCTGTGTGTCTCTGCAGGTCTGTGGGTCTGCGGGCCTAAACCTTGAGGCTAGGCCTGAAAGTCTGGGCCAGAAACCTTATATTACATCTTCTGCATCTTCTGCTACCCAAGGCAGAAGCAGTTTTTCTAATACAACCAACAGGCTGAGGAAACAAGCTTTGCCACATCAAACTACAGCTCTGTCCATCATAGACTGTTTGTGCTAAGAACACAGTGTGGACTAAGAGAGGTAAATCAGACACTAGTAACACACACACAAGACCAGTCAACAGATGGAGTCTATGCTACTGGTTCATTTACAAGCTCTTGAGATCACATTCTGAAATAGACAAGGGTGGAGTGGGGAAAACATGGAACAGGGAATAGCATCAACTCTTAACTGAATCCAGTATCCCTCATAAGCCACTTCTTTGCCCAACCCAGTAACACTTGTAGCAGCTCAAGAAAAGCAGAGTGTCCCAGATCTCACTTCTTTCCAAAGCAAGCTGTTTCTAGGAATCTGGGAGACCATTTGTAATACACTTTATCTTCAAAGCTGTGCACATGAAAGTGTAGATGAAGGGCCTTGCCTGTTGTCTGATACTAATGACAAGAAAGGATGCATGGCCTGGGAAGTTCTATCAGTTTCCTGCTGTTTATTCTCACTGTAAGACTTTTAATTCCTTAAATAAGCCCTAATGAGAAAGGCATGGTTTTCAACATTTTTCAGTCTTTAATCTTCACTTGAAAGGACTAGCTAGGAAGATGGAGCCCTTTGGGATTACACACATTCAACTTCACTACATCTCCATCACAAAGGACAGGGACCTCAGAACTGAAAATGCACAGATTGCTGTTTATGTTGCTTTTGCTTTTTATCCATAAACGCATTAGAAATGTTTTCATTTCCATAATTGACCAGTTTGTTCATTAACCTCAACTTAAGTAAATGCCTTCTGATTGATTTTGTTTTAAAGAAGAAAGAAATCTTAAGCAAGAAGCCTAAACCGAGGAGCAATGTGAGGTCCACACAGGTCTGAAGCAAACAATGCTTTGTGGTCATGACATTTGATGCCGGAAGCACAGTCAAACGTGTTCCATAATTGATCGGTTTATTGATTCTTTTCAAATTAAGTGAAGGTCTTTAAACAGACTTGAAATGTCTAGATAGTATGAAGTACAGGAGTAATTTCAAAGTCAACAAAGTCACCAAGAGCACTACAGTGAGACATATGACGGAAATGACATCTCATTAGTATTATAATTAAGAGGCCTTCAGATCCTTCTGTCTCACCACTCTGGGCCATGGGAGTCACCTGTCCTTCTCTGTTCATTACCAGTTTCTGTGACTGGGTACAAAGACCCAATGATGACCCTACTACCCAGCCTTGCTATTCACAAAGCCTGGGCACAGCCCCTTGCACAAAGAAACAGTATTAGCTATCTTCTCTGTTGTTGTGATAAAATATCAGGACAAAAGCAATATGTAGAATAAAGAGTTCATTTTGGTTTATGGTTGCAGGGGGAACAGAGCCCATCTTGGTGTAGAGGCGTGTCAGCAAGCAGCAGGCATTGCAGAATATAGAGAGCTCAAGTCCTTTACCTTAAGCATGAAACAAAGAGAGCAATCTGAAAGGTGGGCAGATTTGTGTTCTAAAAGCCCACCTCAATGATGTACTTCCTCTATCAAGGACACATCTCCTAAACCTCTCCTTACAACACCCAACTTGGGACCAAGTATTCAATATAGGAGCCTATGAGAGACATCACATTCAAAACCTACTTACCACACTAGAGAATTGAGAGTGTTGCCTATGACAGGTCTACACAAATCTACTACAAGGAACCAAACTCCATATGTAAGATGAAAAACACTATTGACTGTGTCTTTTTAAAAAAAAAAAAAAAAAAAAAAGGTACATATAGTGCATGTATATATGCAATACACAAAGACATGAATATACAGTGGGTATAGATAAAATACTAATGTTGTGTAAATCAGTGTGTAGAACATTGATCCAAGGACAGCCAACTGCATTATTAAAATTTTTAGTTTAACTAATAACTGAAAGCTAAGAATCATTCATGAGGTAATGTCTGATATTTTAGTGTATACACACATGAAACATTGTATCATGTTGAAGTTTGGGCACAGCTGGCTCTTCAAACACTGCTTCTTGCAAATACATTTTTAAAATCCTTTAGTTTTTGAAAATTCATAGCACACTACCATTTTTAGTGAAGTAAATTTCATGAACTAGTAACCAGGGGCAAAGATTACCTGGATTCCTGTAGGGGGATTATGTTGTTCCATTGTAAATAATTGTCCCACCCACTGGTTTAATAAAAAGCACTGGCTGGCCAAAGGCAGATAGGAAGTATGGGTGGGGCTACCAGACGAGGATAATTCTGGGAACAAGAAGATCGGAGAAGAATGCCAGAGAGAAGCCAGAAGATGCAGACGACAACTATGCTGCTTTGAGAAAAGGTACTGAGCCCCATGGTTGAACAGGATAAGAATCATGGGTTAGTTTAAGGGTAAAGAGTTAGCAAGTGATATGCCTGGGCCTTACGCTGATCAGCCTAAAACTATTGTAAGCATCTGTGTGTCTCTGCGGGTCTGTGGGTCTGCAGGTCCAAACCTTGAGGCTAGGCCTGAAAGTCCAGGCCAGAAACCTCTTACTACAGATTACTCTATTCAGATTGATGTAAAAAAGCCAGCTTTTACCTCTCTAAGAGTCACAAACTTATCCCCCAGTGCCCAAGTGTTGACTCTGCCAGGTGATCAGCAGTAGAAGCCATGGCCTAAATTTTGATCTGGAGTTTTGTCTCTGCCAGGTTCAGTCCCTTTATGTTCCAGGCCTCACTGTCTAGAACTTTCTCCATTATCTCTAATACCTGAAGGGAAGATGAGCCACTGGCCTGGTCAAAGCCACTCATTCTCCTGGAATACTGTGCACAAATCCTTCATACAGTCACTTTTCCCTTGATCTTTCCTGACATCACAGCTTGGGAGGGGGTAATAGCACTGTGTGCTTCTCTTTTGTAATCTTCACACTGTACATCAAACTTTCTTCCTAGATAAACAAAAGATATTCTTGGTAGAATCCCTCTGTCGTCCATCAGCTTGAGTTCATCAACTATAATTTATGTCTCAGGGCCACACAGAAAGAGAACTTTAAAAGTTTCTATCAAATTCCCAGATGTCAGCCACTCTGAATATAAAACTCTTTTAATTTCAGCTCCTTCTGAGTCACTCAACTCCCAAACTGCTATATTTAGAATAATAAAGGGAACACGACAGTGAATCCATAAAGTGCAGGGTAAATGATTCACAAACTTAAATTATCACAAAACCACTGACTTCATAACAAACAGGCTTTCTCTATGCCCTCCTGACCAATGACCAACATCTATGGGCTGTGTAGCTTCCATAGTAAATTCCACCTGAGGACTCCTGCATAGGCCTGTGTGTTCATGAACACTTAGAATTTGTGCTAACCATAGGCAATATGATTGGGAACCTCAAGGGTGGCTCTAGTCATCGTGTATGTCCTCTGCTCCATGGATATGTCACTGGCCCTCCTTGTCTACCAGAACATTAAGGAGTTTCTATCAGAAGACTCAGGTTGTATTGTGTAGCAGGTTAAATTTTTCAATGTTGGAGGGAAGCTTGTAAAAATATAAAATGTTAGAAAGAAAGTAAATGAGACTATTCCCTCTAAGGAGGGATATAATGTGGGATGTCTTTCTGTATGCTGTGAATATATCTTATCATTTGTTGTTACCATTTGTTAATAAAGAGGCAGTTTCAGCCTACGGCAAGGCAGCTTAGAGGCACGCAGCAAAGCCAAGCATAGATAAAAGACAAAGAAGGGCAGAGTCAAGGAGAAACTGCAGGCTGCTGCCCAGAGAGAAAGATGTAATGGAACACAGGCAAAGTCACTGAACCACGTGGTAATATAGATTAATAAGAATGGGTTGAGTGAAGTTGTAAGGGCTAAGTAGCTGCAGGATCACAGGTGGGTCTGGACCTTGGGGCTAGGCCAGGCCAGAAACTTCCGATTATAGAGGTAAAACATTACATCCTATAAGCAAACTCTTAATATCAGCAAATAAGTAATTCAATAGAAGTCCCTGAAACTGACCAGATACAATGAGTCCCTCCATCCCCAAGTATATACAAGCTGTAAGGATTATTGTGAGGCAAAAAACCACAGATGATAACTTGCAATGTCATTTTAGCAAAGATGACTCTCAAAGAAAAAGGAAATTGAGTCTTCTTCCCCACAGAGCTGCATCTTAAACTGGGGACTTCCTGAATACAATCAGAAAGTATTTGTAGTAGTGGGGTTTCTCGGTCCTGGGCGGACAGAGACCCAGACCATGCCAGACCTCTTAGCCGCCCACTGCTCAGGCCCCCAGAAATGACTCAGATGTTTATATTAACTTTATGCTGTTTGGTCTATGGCTCAGGCACATTGCTAGCTAGCTCTTACATCTTAAATCAACCCATTTCTATTAATCTGTATGCCATGTAGCCCGTGGCTCACCTGTGTTCCTTACATGTTGCTCCTTTGGGCTTCAGCTTGGTCTGCCCCTGACTCCGCCCTTCCTTTCCTACCTATTCTGATTCCTCCTCCTACTTCTTCTACGGTGCCTGTCATAGCCCAAAACATCTCCTTTATTTAAAGATTGAGATTCACAGCATACAGAAAGGCATTCCCACATCACTTCCTTCTTTCTGTCTAATCAAAAAAGAAGGTTTCAATTTTAACATAGCAAAATTACATATAACAGAATAGCCATCAAGCAAGAACTATAGTTATAATATCTAGTCTATTTGTATTTAGCAAAATTAAAGAAAATACTTTTATCATCTACCTTATCTTTATGAATCTAAAGTTTCATATCTAATATGCTTTTGCCTCAACTATTTTGAGATGCATTGTGAGATAAAGCATAACTACATCACCACTGCAGCCCAGCATGAAGGCACATTGCTAATGCTGTGGAGTACACTTCCCTTTATACACTCAGCAAACATGAGAGAACAGATCTTGCCTTTACTGCCCACTAGTATGGATATTGTCTATGTGGATGAGGTAGAAAAGGACTTCATTCCAGGCTCAGGAGAGCCTGGTGTCAGTATCAAGTGCTGTGACATCTCACTGCAAAGGGCTTTTTATGAGCAATGTGGCAGTGTCTTCTGGTAACTTAGTTTTCTAATAACCCTGGTTAACTCCAGCAACTGATAACAATCCAATAACTGTACAGAGTCATTCTGAGTTATGAATGGCCCGAGGAGAAACACCCCATTTCTCTCCTAGCCCTAGTGAGGTGCTTCTCTGAATTATTGGGCTCAGCTCCACTTTAGCATCCCCATCTACTTCATGACTGAGCAACCAGGTCCTTCCCCTATGAGGTCAGACGGGGGAGAAGAAGGAGAGAAGAGAGGAACTGGAGAAAAGAGGATAGAGGGGGAGACAGGGGAGAGGAAGAGAGAAAGAGGAGAGAGAGAGAAAGCACAGGTGTCAGACAAACTGAATATCCCTTTCACGGTGTCCATGATACATCTGTTACATGGCCAACTTCGGAAAAGGTACTGTGCTCACCAGGTGACATAGAACCCTGTTATCTTGACTGCAGATCAGCTGCAGTGAAGTATAGTGAAGAGTATGGTGAAGTGAGCTGAACAAAAACCCCAAACATTTTACCTCAAGGCTCTTAGAATGTGTTTCAGTGGGATAAAGTAGCAACAATGTTTAAATTATCTTATGCTTTTTTTAAGGTATGAGCTAAATTATCCTCCACAACTGGGCATGTTTATCATAATGATCCATGAAAGTTAATGCTTTAGCCATTATTCCCCTCAAATAGGTCTTAACATTAGAAAGAATGGCATAGAAGCCAGCTATGAAAATGCCATTTCCCTGGAAAGGTCCAGGTATCCTTTGATGGCCGAAGTGCCTGATAAGGACCACAAAACTCTTCCACCATGGGCTTCAACTAAAAATAAGCTTGAATCCTTATTCCCACCTTCTCCTTCAGGAAACAGGATACACAAGATGGGTGTCCATGGTAACAGATGATGCTCAAGAACCATTTCCATGGCAACCGAGTAGGCTTCTAAAGGGTGTTCTGGGCTCACTCTCTTCCCTAATATGATCCTACAGCAGATACTGACTTGAGAAATCCATGGCCCACAAAGAAGGGAACCTCCAGAGAGCTATTAACTTGATTCTCTGGGCAGAAAAGCCATCTCTCTGATGTCTAAATATATCCTGGCATTATAAAATTAATGACAAAAATCTAGTTTGCTTTTTCAGTCAAACTTCCATGTCCTTACCAGACTCACAAATTTCACAATTAACATTTTTATCAAAATGAAAAAAAAATAGGTCAACAAAAACAGTGGTGGCTACAAGTCATTGCCCACTTGTCTAACCCATAGCAAGAGTAAGCTGGATGTAAACCATGGGCTTGAGGTGATGGCATGCTTAAGTGGATCCATTTGTCATCACACAGACTGCTCTGTAGGATGGCTGGAACTGACACATTTGTAGGTAAGAACAAAAATACCTTTGTATCTCCTGCTCACACTACTGTAAATGGCACAGGAATCCTGTCTTCTAAGTAAATCAATGTTCTGCCCAGTCTAGACAACCCCCATAAAGAACCCCAGAATCATGCCAACTCTCCGAGATGCAAATGCAAAGCAAGGTTTATTCAGCAGCAGCAGAGCCCCAACTCCTAACTATCACACAGCCTGCCAGAGAAGGGCCTCTTGTCTATGCAGGGCAGGGCTTTTTAAGGCAAGGACCATAGGGAAGACCATTATCAGGGATGTGGGGGAATGCTTTCTACTGGCCAGGCCCAGAGGAATTTTCTCTGCTATCTCTATCTTGTCTACCAGGTAGACAGCTGCCAGATGATTGGTCTTAGGGTAGGGGGAGATACTTTGCAGCTAATTACCCAGGAATGTGCTTGACCTTGGTGGTTTAGAAACCTCTTAGAATGGGGAACTAGAAACTTCTCAGTTCCCAGAATAGCTCCAGGCCTCAAGATGGAGGAACTTTGGTTCTCACAATCACCACACATAGAAAGTAAAGACAAAAGTGGGCATCTCCCTAACTGTTGCCAAGTAAACACAGCCAAGCAGCCACCATTTACATACAGATATTAGCTGTCTATCTTCCAGAAGCTCACAATGTGCCTCTTCCTCCCTGTCTCGTCCTTTGTGTCCCATTTCCTCTTGGGCACTGGACAGTGTTAGGACTGTGAAGCCAAGACCAGAGATCAAAATCCAAGGATGATGCAAATGGATTCTTTTCATAAACTCCCTGAACATTTTAGAGATGGGAAGCAAAGTGTGAGCTGGGGGTGTGATACCTACATGCCCTTCCACAGTCGAGTGGAACTCGAGGCAGAAACAAAACAAGAACATTTTTCTCGGCAACAGGGGAATTTCAGTACTTGAAGCCAGACTAGGTAATAAGGTTGGTATTTATTAATTATAGTGCCACAATATCTATTGCCAGATGAAAATTAAAGTCCCTTTGTGACTCCAGAGGGACCAAAGTCAAGGCAGCCTTATTAGTTTTCAGTGAGGGGAGGGTACAGCTTTCCCTTGCCTGCACCATTTTCAAACCACTTCCCAGATATTAATGACATTTTGAAAATCTGCACAGCCAGGTTCAGTGGCTCTTACCACCATCCTGGTATTAAATGCATATTTGTTTGTCAGCTCAGGGTGATCTTAATCCCCTGCCCTAGCAACTGAGTCACCCTTAACTAGATAGATGCTCAGCTCAAACTCGTCGGAGGATACTGCCCGTAATGTCTTTACAAGTCAGCATGTGCCCCTCTAGCCCTGACTGCTAGAGCATGAACTAGGAAGATGGAGTTCAAAGACCTGCCCAGGGCAACCTGCTCTTAGACAGTGCCCATGAGGCTAACATCACATATATGTTAGCAAACTGACTGATGTTTGTCCTTGTCAACTGGATGACACCTAGTATTAACTAAAATCCAAAAATGGAGGGCACAATTAGGAAGGGCTTTTGCTTACTTTGAAGTGGGTAGATCTACATCTAATCTGGATCTTTGAGGTAGAGGGACACGAGTTTTTAATCCAGATCTTGAGCCAGGAAGACACATACCTTTAATCTGCATCCTGAGGTGAGAAGATACACTATTAATCTGGACCATACCTTATTCTGGAAGCCTGAGTATTATATAGGCTTATATTATATAGTGTATAAGGACAAGGAAAAAGGAAGCTTTTGCTCTTTACATGGTTGCCCTCACCTCACTATCAAGTCCATTCCTTCACTGGTTAGAGCCTACTTCTTTGGGATGCTAGCATATACTGAAGAACAGGTGAGACATCCAGCCTTAGGAACTCAAACTACTGGACACTTGGATTTTCTGTTCACAGCCAGCCATTGTTGGATTAGCTAGACCACAGCCTGTTAGTCATTCTAATAATCCCATTTCTATATCTAGAGAAAGATTTTCTCTGAGTTCTTTTACTCTAGAGAACCCTTGTTATATACTGACCTCTATTGAGAAGTATTAAGGTTTCTTTCTGGTCCTAGAAGAAAGATGGCCATCTCTTTTCCCAGGGCATTTTTACCATTACCTGTAAAGATGAAGATTTGAATCCATGTTCCTTGCTAGGGACAATCTCAACAGGGATTATGGGTCTCTCCTGAGATTTCTGTGCTCTGGGTAAAATGCAATAGTCTTGTTTCTACATGTGCTTCTATGATGGACCATCATCTGGATCAATTTTTATTTTAGTGGAGATCTAAATATTTCTATGGGTGCTATGCATGGGGCTGGAGCCCATCACCAAAATATCAAATGTTATACTGCACACTTGACCCACACCAAGGGGTGGAGTCAAGCAACAGCCTTGTTACAAACAAATCACTGGGAAACAGGGAAGATGGAAGGACTCCAAGGTTAGTACTATCACTGCTAAATGGGCCTAACCTGTCAGTCCAGTGGGGAGGTGTTACAATAAGGTTTCTTGGTCCCAGGCGGCCAGAGGTCCAGACCCACAGACCTGCTGCACCAGACCCCTTAGCCTCCCGCAGCTGATCAGGCCCCCAGAAATGATTCAAACACTTATATTAACTTCATGCTGTTTGGTCTATGGTTTAGGCACACTGCTAGCTAGCTCTTACATCTTAACTCAACCCATTTCCATTAATCTGTCTGCTACATGGCCCATGGCTTACCTGTGTTCCTTACATGTTTATTCTTTGGGCATCCAGCTCGGTCTGTCTGACTCTGCCCTGATTCTCCTACCTATGTTATGATTTCTCCTCCTACTTTTTATATGGTGCCTGTCATGGGCCAAAACAGCTCCTTTATTTAAAGATTGATATTCATGGCATACAGAAAGACATTCCCACATCAGGGATATGATATTGAATCACATCTGGTAGACAGAGACCTCTGAACGTGTGTGCCCTGTATACTACTCTCTTTTTTCATTAACTGCTAATATTTATTCAGGACGATAACCTGGTAATGCCTGTGCTTTAGGAAGTCTGTCTGGCAAGGCAGGCCTTTGCACTCCAGCCCACCATGAAGGGCTTTCTGAAAATTAAATATCACATATGGGTAAGACATCTATTTTTTGGTACTGGTGCTGCAATTATTATTATGAGAAAATCATTTTAATATTTATTGCCTTAGCATACAAAGCACTACTGGGCTCTACACAGTATTCCATGTCCTAGCATACTTGACAAGAAGTCATACACTCCTCAGTCTGGTTGTGTGCTTTCTTTCAAAGCAGTAACAGCAGTAACAACTCCTCCAAAATGCAGTTTGGGGACTGGGGAGATGCTTCAGTTTATAAAGTCCTTGGCACGCAAAGTCATGAGTTCATTCCTCGGGACCCATTTTAAATATATATATATATATATATATTTATATACACATGCGGGCTGCATCAGTGAACACAAGCCTTTCCACTGATCTGGGCATCATCCACGTCCCCATTGTGGTTAAAACGCACAAATGATTTGGCTTAACCTCTTTATTTCACATGGTAGCAGCTTCTGCAATACAGTGGGAGTGTAGAAAGGGCTTAGGGGCAGAATCAGCAGCAATAAGGGTAGAGATGTGGTAGTGAAGCCAGTTTTGCAACCCACAGTTAAGAGCCTTCAGAAAAGATGTATGGTCATCATTGCATGTAGAAAGTAGCCTTGCATAAAAGCATAGTGAAGGTGTTTGCCATTATGAGGGTTAAGTTATAAGAATGCCTCAGAGTCATCTGTCCCATACATACACAGGAAGAGAGGTTTTGCATGGCCAGAGCCCAAGAATCATATGCAAAGAAATTTCCAGTTTAGCTTAAACCTTTTCATTGCCCTCAACTGGAAAAAAAAAATAATCTCATTCTTCAAGATACAGCAAAGGGGGATTTATGATTTACTTAGGTCCTATGCCAACACTGGAGATCTAGTTGGATGAAGAACTCTGCATGGTGAGCACATTTTTTGTAATGATAACATGTGTCCTCCCACAGAGTGGAGTCTCAATCCATATTTGTTTCAGAAGAAAAGTCTTTAATTTCCCCATCAATCTAGCTTTTTGGCATACTAGTTCAGTATTTCATTGCAAAACTAAGCTTCTAACAGAGCTTATAGTTTTTGAGGCCACCTTATAGTTTTTGAGACATAATTCTTGCTTATTTCTGTAAGTAACAGGCATGATAGTGCTTACTTTGGGCTGAAATCATGGCACTCAAGTAACAAGAAATGATTTATGGGGCTTTCTTCTGTCCCAACTATGAATCATGATTCCCCCTATAGTATCTTTAGCCCAATACTCCAAAAGGAAGCATAAATCTCAAAGAAGACATACATAGGTGAGTTTAGTGCAACTGTGTAGAAATGCATGCATTTTTGTGAGGCAAAGGATCATATGGGCTACAGAGACAGGATGAGCCAGAAGGCATATGTGAGTGGGAAGTGGATTTTTTTAAGCTTAACAATTCTCTGATTATTGGTTTTATTGTTGCCTGGTTTATGCCCTAAAAACTGTGGTGCTAAATAATTTCTGAGTATTGTATTTTGATGGTGAGTCAAAACTAATCCTTATGCCATCAAGCATGGTATATAAATTGAGTACTTTTCTGAAATAATGCAGGTGTCTATGGCTTGTTCCTTCTCTTTTTTAATAAAAGCTATCCATATTATAATCTTCACGTAAGTTTTTGTTACTTAACAGGCTGTTGTAGATAGCTTTATTTTCTCTCCATTTCCGTGCACACCCACATAGCTGCCATGTTAGGCTGACAGATTCGTATTCCTGAATGTTCTATTTCCTTGTACAGTTTTTTTGCTTTGCCCCCTCTCTTCCTGTGTTCCCCAGACCCCCCACCCATCAGTCATTCTGCAGACACCAGCTCCTTTAGTAGGCCCAAATAACAAACTGGAAGAGATCCACCATGGATTTTCTCAGTTACTAATACAACTGCAAGAAGGCAATTTCCAAGGTGTATGCATACACTTCTCTGTGAGGTAGGGTTTTGTTTGTTTTGGTTTTCCAGATGTGTCTCCATTTCTTTCACTTACTAGCACTGAATAAATTGTCAGGGATCAAGTACATAGTTCAAGTCTTCTTTGCTCTAGTTACACCCAGTGAGACAGCTCAACTTTCTGTTGCCTGCAGATTAGAGGTAGGACTTCCTATTCTGTCTCAGTGCCATGCCTGCCTGCATGCCGCCATGCTCCCTTCCATGATGATAATGGACTAAGCCTCTAAATTATAAGCCATTCCCATTAATTTTTTTCTTTATAAGAGTTGCTTTGGTCATGGTGTCTCTTCACAGCAATAGAAACACTGACTAAGACAGTTTTGTGAAGACCTTCTCATTTACTAACTTTGGTGTTTAGCTGATTCTATATTTACAGTCTCAGTATTCAGAATGGAAGTCAGCCTGACACTTAGCAGTTAGCATAGGAAGTCTGTCATACACTTAGGTCCTTCAGCCATCAGTCCTCAGGGTGGCAGTGTTACCGTGCAAGAAATATGTGGTAAAGGTAAATAATTACATGCATAATTGCTCTAGCTGTATCACTGTGTGTGTGCCATTTGTTTCTATATGTGTTTACACACATACATATCTGCAATACATATACACATATTCACTATATATTAGTTGCAGTAAACCAATAAATGTGATTATTAAGGCTTTATGTTATTCTTTACAGCAAGAATGAAGAGATTTAAAAAGCCCAAACTACATAATAGCACAACCATTTCTCAGTAAATTTTAATCATTTTTGGCCATTACAAGAAGCCAGGTCTGTTCTGAGTCCTCTCCTGGCACCTTTTATTTGATTCTAATTAAATTAATTGAGCTTTTATGTGTCTCTCCTTTGTTTGCATTTTTGGTTATACTTCAGTGAGCACATCCGGTTCTCAGCACTATGAAAAGGCTTATTGATGAGCACGCATCTGCAGGGCCTTCATTTTGGCCCAGTCCCCTGAGGTAACTGCTCTCTTTCTAAAAGTCACTTACTGTGACTCCCAAGGCACCTGCTAATGTTTTATAAGAAGGGTTTATGGGGGCTGATTGACAGATGCTAATGCAGGTTGTCGCCACCCAGGTAAGAGGTGCTCAGACAGGCAGCACCAGATAGATTGACAAGTACCAGCTGTGCCCTCAGTCTCCTCACTTGCTATACAGGGTCTCTCAGGAGTGTCTCCCATGGAGGATGCCTGCTCACATACTGCCCACTCAGGCCCTCATCCTCCACAATCTTTTGCCCCTTGCTCTTTTTGGCCCTTCCTTTGTGATCTCATCGGCTACCTCTGGGCACCACTCTCAACAGTATCTGAGCCCACAGTGTTATAATGGGTCTGAAATAAGCTGCCCTGCTCCTAAGAGAAGAGGGATAGATCCAATCAGAGGTGATCCCTGATTCCAGTGTATCCCCAGGATAACTCTGAGGGCTCATCAGGAACCATATAACTAAGTGCACAGCACCAGAATATTAAAGGTATTTTCCTCCATGCTGATCAAAAATTCCATCTCTAAGAAAAGATGTTTGAACTGGAAAGCACTGTGCAGAGTAAAAGAAGCCAGGCTAAGAAAAATAGAGACTGGACAGTACAGTGTGTGTTCTCTCATACGGGGATATAAATTTAAAACTGTACACATGTGTATGTGTGGTGTGTGTGTGTGTGTACACACGTACATGTATACATTTATAGTGGGGGTGTCATGAAACTGTAAAGGGGATCATGAGCAGGGGGCAGGGGCAACATCTACGGGAAGGAGAGCAAGAGAAGATAATGGAGCATGGGACATGAAAGCAGAGAGGGAGAGTATGTGGAGGAGAGGAACCAGACAGCATGAGGGAGACACAGGGAAGGGCACCAGGAGGGGGGCAAATGTGAATCAAGAATAATGGTGAATATATAGGAAATGCCACGATGAAACTGTGTGCTAAGCTAAAATATTTACCTTTTAGAGGAAAATGAAAAAACCAAAGCTCTTGGAAGCAGTTATCCAACCTCTTAGTACCACACAGAAAGCAAAAGTGCCCTTTTCAAAATGCCCACTATATTGTCCTCTAGGAGCACAACCAATATAATAACTATACAGTAAAAGGAGGTTTACTAGATTGGCTTATGAGATGTGGTCAAGGTCACAGAAGCTGTATTCTGATGTCCATAGAATGGCCACAGCTACAACTAACTGGATGGATTCAGCAGGACACAAGCAGAGGCAATGAACTTGCCCGCACAAAGAGGCAAGTAGGCAAAAAGTAAAACTCCCCTAGGCCCTCCTTTAGCTGTGCAGCTCACTCACAGCGTGAGTTTTCTCCCTTCAAATAACTTGATCAAATACATTCCTTACTGGTGTGCCCAGTAATTTCCTAGTTGATTCCAGATGCAGTCATGTGACAGCCGAGATTGCCATTCATGCCAGTACACAGGAGCTGGCCCTACAAACATGGCCTCTTCAGCTCCAGTCCCTCAGCTCATTTGATCTGGGGTGACCCTGGTCAACCTGCCCAAGTTACAGCATCAGCCATGCATTGCAATTTCAGGCTCTAATCCACACCTGGAGAACACAGGAAACATGAAAGCTTCTCCTACAACCTTAACAGAATGTAACAGACATTCCGTGTCCCGTGGAGACGAGATGTGAAGGTCACTTGTTCAGACATATAAAGCTTGTGAAACACTGGAGAAAGTGGCCAAGGCATCATGGGACTTCGAGAAATTTTCCTGTGATATGTAAATGTTTTTCCTGCCACGAGCAGTTACACCATAAGTGAAACAGTCAAACTCATTTGATTACACAACCTTCTTTGGGGGAGGAGGACCCATGGCCTTTCTTCACTCAGTGCCCTCTGTGGAGAGCAGCTCTAGAGAGAAGCTTCTTTGACACTCATTCTGCCTTTTATTGTCTTTCTAAAAATAACAACATATCAGACTGCAATATATGCATAACTCAAGCTTTAATTGGAGGGAGACTAATTACTCTCACTTATATTATGACAATAATATACTATGCGTGCTGCCCTTTCCTAAAGTGAGAGATTTATAGATCATTTTAATGACATTTTAATCATTTCATTCTGCCTTTTAAATTCGGCATATAAATTGACAGAGACACACCAGCAGCATTTAAAATCTCTGTGAACTTGAAGAGAAGCATAAACTCCAACCACCTTCATTTTTCACTAGACTGCAGAAGATAGCTTCTGGAGACAGAACTGGGCTGTATACAATCGAATACAGAAGCCCCATAGTTCACAATAGAGATGACTAAGCAAGCAGCCTGATAAAAGAGACTGAACTTCATATCTTAATTGTCTTCAGAAGAAAAAGAGGAGACTGAGGAACCAAAAGTTCCTCCATCTTAGAGTCAGCAGCCATGTTAGCAGAAAGCTCAGGCTAAATCCCATTCAGTTCAGAGAAACTTGCAAAAGATGTTATCCAAAAGGACATCTGGGCCAGCCGTAGCCTAACTGCAGAATGTTCCAACCCTGCCTTGGGGCCAGACAATAGAAACCCAATCCTGACCCACCCTGACAATAGGTCGAGTTAGTACCTTTCTTCGTTTCCACTCCAGTTCACGATTTTCGCCTATAAGAGATACATGTATTCTCAGCTTGGGAACTCCACCTGTCCTCACTGGGTGGAGTGTGTGGACAAGTTCCCTGCCTGGCTTGTATTGTGCACTCAATAAACCTTGTGCTTGCATTTTGGATTCCTCGGACTCTGGTGATCTCTCTGGCGGTTGTTCTCTGGGCAGAACAGAGACCAATAGAATTATGTCACCTAATTCATTTGAATGTGCTTTCTCCTACAATCCAGGACAGCTCTACGTGTCTAGCTGTTTATGTGGGTTCTACAGAAAAGATTCTACAGAAAATAATGGTGAGAAATTCACAAAGCAGGTGGGGGTGGGGTGGGGAAATGAAGCCTGGGAAAGAGCAGGAACCCTGAAAAGCACCAGGGACATCTGAATGAATGACGGAGCACAAAAGGCCCATCCTGGTGGTCTTCTTGTGAGTGGAAGACATGAGGGAAGGGAAGTTGCTAAGTGGGGTTCTCATAGAGGTCACATGTCTTTTCAGTTGCTGTCTCCTGAACAAGATGTTGACTTATCTGAAAAAAAAAGATTCTCTCTCAATAAAAAATGACTCCAGGCTGAAGCACCAAAGACAATTTCCTGTATAATTGAAAAAGAGAGGGTAAGAAAGGGTTAAGGAAGGAAGGAATTAACCCCCATACCAGCCACTTCCTGTTGCCCCACAGAGGACTATGGAGCTGTGAAGTAGAGCTTGAGAGGAAATTAAAATCCTCCCCTCTTCTAGGACTGTGCCTGCTCTCCCTAGATACTGATGAATGGGAGATTGTATCTCCTGAAGTCTCTAAAGAAAACAATAACTTGTATCATGCCATGAAGCTGTTATCTATCAGTTTGCAGAATCAGTTTAGAAAACACCATTCTTAATCGACACAGAGTCAGAAAACAATCTCAACTTGCCCAGTGTCCTGAATTTGATGGGCAGCACTTGGTGCCCTGACAGAGTAGTATAGCCTCCATGGACTGAAAGTATACAACATTTTTATGGAAATGCCACTGTAGCTAAAGGGGGGTATTTTAAATTCAAAAGTAGCTGAGTAAACACTTACTGAGGTAAAATAAAATCTTTTATAAGAGAAATAAATATACACAATCTCTCCTTGAGACTAAAAGACATAGTCCATCCATTGTAAAGCTTGGCTTGATAGATAGAATAAGGAAAGGTTATGCATAGTGTGATTGAAATTGCTGTCTCCCCTGAGAGAAGTTAGCTACATAGAGCATGCTACAGTAAACTAATTACTTGCAATCTTGCTAGGTTTCTTCAGTTAATGTGCTAGAATTCATAGCCATTGTCTGTCTCTTACAATAAAATAATTATTCTTTCACAAAAGGAAATAAGTTGCTAGATAAGATCCTCATGGGCAGCTTTATTTAACAGATGGTACGTGCCATGGCTCATCCTCATGGGTACACGTCCATGGCTCCAGATAATTTAAGAGGGATTCTTACTACAGCTGTCACTTTCAGGTCTAGAGGATAAGCATTTGCTCTCTAAAATCCCCATATATTAAGAAGATACATAATATAATCTAAGGAAGCACCATTGTAAGTAAATTGTTGTCATTATCATAACAATCACCAACATCACTATATCATCATCTTCAGCACAAGCACAATCACACTATAATCATCATTGTCACTGTTAATATCACCACGGCCACTTTTACTATCATCCCCATTACCATCATCACTAACATCATCATCCTCATTAGCATTACCATTATCATCAATGCTACCATCAGCACCATCATCATCATCACCACCCTCCATTATCATATTCATCACCATTAGCATCATCACCATCAGTATGGCATCATCTATATTACCTTCATCAGCATCACCAACAGTATCACCACTATCATCAGAATCATCACCAACACAATTGCCACCATCAATATTGCCATCATCTTCATCATCACCACAGTTACCATTATTGCCATAAGAGCCATCACCATCTTCATCATCACTACCATTAACATCATTACAACTCTGATCATTACCAGCATTATCATCATCATTGTTGCCTTTTCCATCATAATTATTATCATCAAATCTATGCCAAATGTCCTCAAGAAAAGCAGTCCTGGTTTTTCTGCTGATCCTCTTCCCAGCCCAAATAATAAAGACACTTATTACCCTAGTTTTAAAGAAAATGTGTAAAGAGTTACGAAACAAACATCCCAGGATGCGACAGCTCATAACAGATATGACAAACTTGTATGTGTGCTTACTTGTTCATGTGCACACACATGTATATTTAGGTGCACCTGTGCACAGAGGCCAGAGGTCAATGTCAAGTATCCTTTCTCAATAATTCTCCATCCCACAGTGAGAGACAAAGGGTCTTTCACTGACCTGGAACTCATGGATTGAACAAGTCTGGCTTGGCAGCAAGCCCCAAGGATTTCCCCTGTCCCTACCTCCCAGCCCTAGGGCTACAGGCACATGCCATGAAGCAAAGATTTTTGTACATGGGCTCTAGAAAACCAAACCCAGGTCCTCATGTTTATACAGCAAACTCACCAATTGAGCCATCTTTTCAGCCCCAGAAATTTTAAACATTACAAAAACAAAACAATATTATAATGAAGATATAGTTTCAGATGTATAATTTGAGCCATAAGCAATTCACAAATGAAAGTCTGTATATAAACAATAAAATACCTAGAAGTGACCTATTTCAGAGAGAGTTTTGTTTTATTCGAATAAAATCATGCTCTATGCCCCAAACTGATCTAGAACTTGTAACCCCCTTCATTCACTTCTTAATTACTGGGTTATAAATGTGTACTATCACATCTAATTCAATAGTTATTAAATATAATTTGCTACATTTGCTGAGGTGAAATTTTTCAAAGAAAGGGGCTGAAGAAAACTATGAAGAATTATTGGCTCTCACGTGTTATTTTCTAAAAAGTTGCTCATTCCACTGCTAACAGCATACAAGCTTCCGCTAATAAACTTCTGCTCGTCATTCAGTTAAAATAAGTGAAAAATTACCTGATTATCCCCGTGACTCTGTTAAAAATTAAGTGTTTATAGCAAGCACTTAATTTCACTGAAGGTGGGGCAACATCTTGGTCAATAAAGTGCTTGTGGTACAAGTTTAGGTACATGAGTTCAATCCCCAGATACCACATAAAAAGCCAGATGTGGTAGCTGGCATATGTCTGTAATCCCACCACTGAATAAGCAGAGATAGATGGGTCACTAGGTCTTACTGGACGGCCAGCCTAGTCTACTTGACAAGAGGTTTATATCAATGAGAGACCCTGTCACAACAAAGAAGGTAGAGGATGTCTGAAGAATGATCACAGAAAGTCAACCTCTAGCCTGCACACACACACACACACACACACACACACACACACACACACACACACACACACACACACACACGAGCAACCTGACAAGAAGAAATTGCCAATAATAAAAGAAAAGCAATACAAATTATGACACATGCATTAATTAACCTCATTAATTGTAGTATCTACATGATTCTCACATCTGTAAATAAAAAGATAAAAAGATATATACTCAGTGCTACAGTGTGGAAACATATGGTATGTCACAGAACCCAGAGACTGCACGATGCCTGCAATGCTACACATTGTAAACTAAGAACAGTACAAGAAAATTAATGGTACCATTGTGGGAGACTAAGCAGCTGAATTCCAGGCAAGTCTTTCATCAAATAAAACTATTGTATGTAGCTATTTGAAATTCCGGGTAAATTGTGACATGAATATTTGTTCCCATTATATTAGTCTTTAGCAGTTTGGTAATACCTTCCTAACTGACACAGAGCTAGCTTTTGGAAGTGAATTCAGAGTGTTAAGTCGTCATGCTTTAGTGTTTTCAAGCAAAGTGTAGAGCAGAGGCTACAATTCACCCCTCCATGTGCAAAAAAGATTGGCTCAACAAAGCCTTACATACACCATAAACGTACTGCAACTTTTTTCATTGGTGGAATGCAGTTCATAGAGACATATAACTGATGGAAACCCTGGATCTTTAGAATCTCACTTGGCTAACCAGGTTAAGTCTCTCCAACATGGCCTGAGGACAACACAGACCCCAGGCAATCTAGGAGACTAGTCTTAAATCAATCTGATAGGTGATTTTTCAAATATTAAGAGTAATATACTAAACATAATTTATTGAGAATCTACCATTGAACATGTTGAACCAAGGAGACCTTCAGAAGCAGGGTATTGAAACACAAATTCTAGCTGTTATTAAATGAAAACCCATAGTCAGTTATTGGGTAAAAGGCTGGAATATCAGAGAGAGAAAACAGACCACAGTCGATTCTCACCCAGCTTTCTTCCAAAATCCTCAACCTTGCTTGTCGCTTCTACAAAATAAATCTCTGTCTCCCTGTGCCTGCTTTAAATACCTTCTTCACCCAATTGCTTCACTTCTGGGTTCAACTCTGCATCATAACCCTAGAGTTAGGATTAAAGGTGTGAGCTACTACTATTTGGAGGTTAGGCCTTGACCTCACAAAAATATCTCCTCTTTCTCTGGAGATATGGGATTAAAGATGTAGATAAACACTCCCAATCTTTCCTGTGCTGGGATTTAAGGCATGAATTACCACACTCTGATCCTTGACTATGGGTGGATCTGTTCTCTGATATTCCAAACTTGTTTTATTAAATATATAATATATCACCACAGGGTAACAAAGAAAGTTTCAAAAGTGGGGCTGGAATGAGGAACAGGAGGACATTCAAAAGGAGAAAGCCACATGGCACAAAAAATTTTGTTTATCACTAAGCCAGGTCCTTTCCACCATTACTTCTACTATCCATCTCTGCTACTCTGGAAGTAATAACTTGACAGGATGAGACTGTGTCCACAGGATAGACTACCAATCACTGTGGCCCTATCAGATCGTATCAGTGATGCATGAGCTCATTCTATCCCAGTGACCAAGACTGGCATCTATGAAAACAATTCTCCTTAAAACTTGACTTCCTCAGTGACCCATTTTTTTTCTCTGTGACCACATATTTATTCTTTTCCTGTAGTGAGTGCCCTACCCTAATACTCTGGAATGCATGGATGATGAGCTAACCCTAATGAATCTGATACTTTTCATCTCCAGGTGAATGACCAGTCTACTCTTGATGGAATATCCTCCATGAATGGCATTGCCACCCATAGCCACTGTAGAAGGAAGACCATTTCATGTGCTAGCTTCCCAGTCCTCATTCCTGTTCAACAGTAGATTCTTAATAAGGATGTTTAATTTATTACTCAATATTTTTTTAAAAAAAATCACCTATCATATTGATTAAAGAGACCACTTTCCATGACTGTCCACAATGCCCGTGGTCTGTGTTGTCCTCAGAAGGCATGTGGATGTCTGTCTATGCTGCCCATAGAGGCTACATTGACACCTGTGATCTGTGTTGCTTTCAGAGGCTGTTTTGATGTCTGTGCTGCCACCAGAGACCATGTTTATATCTATGATCAGGGCTGTCACAGGAAACCATGTTGATGTCTGTGGTGTGTGCTGTTGCTCGAGACCATGTTGATGTCTGTGCTGCAGTAAGGGGCTATGTTGACATGGAGACATGTGTGATGCATGCTGCCACTGGCTGCTATGGTTAAGGAAGCATTTTTGCAGTGATATCAATGACTGCAAACTCATAATTGAGAATGAGAGACATTGAAGGCTCTGTGACAACCTCTCCCCCACAAAAAGAAACAGTCTCCACAGGAAGCTTTTAAATAGAGTCCTTAAAAATTGTGATAAAGATACTGAAGTATAGCTCTTCACAGATGATGGCTTCCAGGATGGGGATGGGGAAGGACTGAAAGATAAGTTAAAGTTATCTTTAAGAAACTGGCCACTTGGAGAGAGTTTGACTATGCTCCAAAATGTGAGCAACACAAATTGTACTTGGTTTATTTCAGGAGGACAAGAGAGGTCACAGGGTGGGAGGTGGACCTGGGAAGAATGAGAAATGAGCATGATCAGAATATATTGTATGAAATTTGTAGTATGAGGTTTCTGGCCCAGACTTTCAGGCCTAACCTCAAAGTTTAGTTCTGCAGACCCGCAGACCCACAGTCCTACAAAGACACACAGAGGCTTTCATTAGTTTTTGGCTGATCAGCCTCAGGCCCAGGCATATCACTTGCTAGGTCTCTACTCTTCATCTAACCCATGTCTCTTATTCAGCCATGCAGCTCGGTACCTTTCTTTAGAGCTGCATGGTTGTCCTCAGCTTCCCCAAATAATCGATTAAAAATAGTGTTAGACAAAAAAGAAAAACAAAATTCACATACCATTTATAAAGTTACAAATTGGTTGTGCAGCCTAATTAACTTTGAATGTATTCTGGCCATCTTTTCTGATGTGTCATTCTGTGAATTTTATTACATTATGTGTGATTGTCCTGACACCACACATACATATGGTTTGAGTGTCTGTAATATATACTCTGAGTGTGAAATGTCCCAAACAGGCACATTTTCTGTCTAATGATAATATTTTATGGGAAACTTTTGGGAGGTGGGGTCTGGATGGTACAAGTATAACCCCAAACTGTACCTGTCCTGGTCTGAAGCTCTTGTCTCTGCTAACACACAATATGACATGAAGAACTCAGCAGCACTCACACCAACCATAAGCTCTACAAGCCTTGCTAGCCACAATGACTGAAAACTTCTGATACTGCAGATCAAAGCAGAAGACACACCCCTTAAGTTGTTCCTGACCTGATACCCCTTCACGGTGCTGAGAGATAGAACTAACACATCCCTCCTTGTCAATCTCATGCTCATAGCAAGTCTCATGTGGTATTGATTTCTTAGTTATGTCCATTCGAAAGGCAAACTGTTCTCAGGTATTAGTGCAGTAACCATTTTAGAAATCACAAGCTTACTGGTTTCCTCAAAATTGTTCATATTCTTCAAAATAAGAAAAATTCCTACCCAGGTGAGCACCAGGGGCAGGCCTGCTCCTATCCTGGGTAGGCAGGAAACAAGGAGTTCACACTCGGAATTACTAACCTCACTGAGTACTGTTCCCATGTCCAATGACCCTGGAGTATTATGAGGCCACAGTTTGATTCTAAGTTACCCACACACCACCAACAGTTGCCACCAGTGAATCATGTCACACTTCTACCAATTAGCTTCAGACTATCCAAAGCCCTCGGTGATTTCTATTTCTTCCCAACCTTAGGAATCCATCTACTATAACTTGGGGGCTGGAGAGTGGAAAAATTTCCTTCCTGGCAATTTTTGCTGCCGTTGACCCCTATACCTCATGTATTTGTCAATACCCTCATTCCAAGATTGCCTATCCATAAACAGGTATTTCTAACACTGAATAATTCCTGGAATCTCCCTCTATCACTGTGGCTGTAATTTCTGCTTTCCTAAATTTTATCTGACTGAGATGGCATGATTCTGTCCTCAGCAGTTGGGTCTGCTCCCTACAGTAAGGTTAACATCAAATGCTTATTCTTTTTACTTTGGCTGAGGCTCAAAGGTAATCAAGTCCTTCAAGTCTGGCAAGACTGCAAACTACATACAGATGCATTAAAGAAAATCAACAGATTACATGTTTTAGTACTTCTCAAAGTGTGCAAAGTTGCACAATACAGTGATATATTGTATATTTAATAAAAATAGTCTGGAATGTCAGAGGACAGAGCCACTCACAGTTAAACCATGATGGTCAGGGAGTGGTGACCCACACCTTTAATCCCATCTGGATTTCTGTGAGTTCAAGGCCTAACAGCAAGGTAGCACACACTTTTATTCCTAGCTTGAACCAAGAAGTTGATAGCTGGGCAGGGAAAGAAATTTAAGGCAGGAGCAGGCAGAAATTTAGCCATTCTGTCCAGTGACCAGTCAATCTGAGGAACCATGAAAACAGGACTTAACCTGTTTGGCCTTTGAACTTGGCTGGGTGAGAATTGGCTGTGCTTGTTCTCTCTCTGATATTCCAGCTTTTCCCCTAATATCTGGCTCCAGGATTTTTATTATAATACTAAATAGAATTCATGCAATAGCACGAGTACAAATGGGAAATTCCAGATTGACCCCACCTAATGTTTTAAAGCAAAAAAAAAAAAAAAGCTAATAGACAGAGGAGGATTCAACCCATCCTTTAAAAGTCCTCTGTAGGGTCTGTGAAAACCAGGTTCTCCTCAATTAGCAATCCTCAGGTCTGCTAGAATGCTCCTAGAAAAGCTGGCCCCAGACTCACCCATTATTCCCCAAACTGAGGGTGGCACCAAGCATACCCACCTCTATCATACCCAACCTACTGATACAAGGTTGTCATCTATCAATCACTGCCAAGAGGTATGTCTTGGTGTATACTGATGAAAAGATATATTCATCAGAAAAGGAAAATATGGAATAAATCCAAGAATCCTCAGAACTGAAAACAGCACCAAGAGAATGTCCATCTCCTACATGGGTGCTTCCCTGTTCTGCTATACCTTGCCCTGTGGATCAGGGCATAGCCAGAGAAAGTAAGGGCAGTGGACATAATTCTCCTGCTTGGAACCAAGACCAGAGTTGCTCTAAGACCCAAAGCTGTTACCAAGAGAGGAGCTGAGACAGCAAATTCATCTGTTGGTCCATCCCCTTGGGATTGAGAGGGGCATTCTCCAACACACAGAGGCTCTTTGGAAAGTATCTTACCTGAATCCAGTGTAATGAGACTGTTTATGGTTATATTTAATGTTAAAACGAAAGTATATGAATGAGACTGGGAAAATGGCTGAGTTGGAAAGTGTTTGCCAAACAAGCATGAAGACCTGAGTTTGGACCCCAGGTGTAGGAGTGCATATCATCTGTACCTCTAGTACTAGAGAGAATCCTCAGAGCTCACTGGCCAAAGGATAGCCTACCAGCAAGTAGCAGGCCCAGTGGCAGGCTTGTCTCAAATAATAATGTACAGAGAAATGGAAAAGGACACCCTAGATCAACCTCTGACCCCCATATGGAAATGCATCTGTACCTACATAGGTGTGTACACACACACACACACACACACACACACACACACACACACACACACACACACACACACACACACGGGAGAGAGCAAGAGAGAGAATAAGAATAAACAACAAGAATAGGTATGGCGAGGAAAGAGTGATGTTAGAGGTTAGGCTGCACACAGGCCCAGGTCCAACAGCAGGTCTCTTAAGATGAAGCATACCACAGCTCTTGAGGGGAGAGACTGGTCTAATGACAGAACTCCCCATGCCCACCAATGTTGTAATGAAGTTTCTTGGTCCCAGGCGGCCAGAGGTCCCAGACCCACAGACCTGCAGTCAGCCCCAGATCCCTCAGCTGCCTGGCACTGATCAGGCCCCCAGAAATGATTTAGACACTTATATTAAGTTCATGCTGTTTGGCCTATGGCTCAGGAACATTGCTAGCTTGTTCTTACATCTTAACTCAACCCATTTCCATTAATCTGTCTGCCACATGGCCAGTGGCTCACCTGTGTTCCTTACATGTTGCTCCTTTGGGCTTTGGGCTTGGTCTGTCTGACTCTGCCCTGCTTCTCCTACCTATGTTGTGATTTCCCCTCCTACTTTTTCTATGGTGCCTGTCATGGGCCAAAACAGCTCCTTTATTTAAAGATTGATATTCACAACACACAGAAAGACATTCCCACATCACACCCATGGCTCTGCAAGCTCTGAATCAGCAGCAGAAACCATCTGGCTTATGATCCTCTCTGCATTATCAACAGGAGCCGAGACATATGAATGTGTTGATCCCCCCGCACTGGAGCCAGGATGGCTTCCTTACTGCATACTTCACTCAGGAGCAGGTGTGGGACAGTTTTTGAGAAATCAATCCTATTTGCACATGACTCCTGTTGGTAGTTCTACAAGGGAGCTGCCATTGAAATCACGGTTTCCAGGTCATCAGTAGCCTTGACCTAGTCTTAAAGTCAGTGAAGTCAGAACTGAGTTGAGAAGGTGTGTGCTGTGTGTAACTTCTATTGATAATCACATTTGGAAGCATAAGTCTATTATACTTTTTCTTGTTTGGTTGGGTTTTTTTATTTTATTATTCTGGGTTATATACACCCATTTTCATGCAAATATATAATGTACTTTCAAAGTACACCTCTGTACCTGGCTATCCCCTCCTTTCCCATAATTCCCTTATAGTGTTCCCCACTGTTCCCCACACTGTCTTGTTTTCCTTTAGATTTCCACAGGTACATAGACAATTTTTATGCACCACTATAAACCTAGAACCCACAAATGAGAGAAAATATGTTTGACCTAACTCTCTGAATGATTATCTCCAGCTGTATATACATTTTTCTGCTCATGGCAGAACTTAGCTAAACTGAAAATTTACACTGTGGCAAACCACATTTGCCCTTTCAGTTCCTCTGCTGATGGACACCTAGGTTGGTTCCACCACCGTGAATTTGACTGAAGTCAACGCATCACAAACACTTACAGAATGCACATTACATTTCTTGTTCTCTTCAGTTTCTCTGTGTTTCCCTTTATGTGAGACACAAAACCCTTTCAGCTCCATGCTCTGGGGACCTCTCAGTTGTGCTGTGCTTGATCTAAGCCCTGTATAACTACTTCCAGGACTCGCGTTTACTCATGCAGGTTCTGTGCATGTTTGCACAGAGGTCCCTCTATTCACACTGGATGATTCCCTGACTAAGCCCGGGATTCTTGACCCAACCTATGGGGACTGTGCATGAGAACACAGAATAAATTATAAAGTGTCTCTAGAGGAGCTAAAATAATTGCCGGCATCAGTAATGTACCTGGCAAGCTATGGAAAATGTCACCGCTCATTCTTTCATGTTTCTGAAGCTGATGTGTTCAGTAGAGATTGGGGTGAATTTTCATGCACCCCAAGTGATCACAGTGTAGTAGTTTTGCAATTTTTTTATTTAATCAAACATATTCTAAATCTGTGGTTATTGAAGTGACTTTTCCTTCCCATCCCTTCTAAAATTCCACAGAATTTCACACATGTGGGATCTCACACATATCTTTAAGACTGGCTCGAATCTCTTGTCTTTGAATATTCCAGAACTTAGAAATAAACACATTTCTATATTTTTAATAATTGAATAGGCTCTCACCATGGCATTCTATTCTATGTGTTCATTCTTTCCTTGGTTTTTAGTCTTTATTTTTTTAACTAAATTTCTGGAGGCTACACCATTGTGCTTCTCTTGTAATATAATGGACTTCTGTTTTTGAAACAAATGAAGAAAAATATTAGTTTCATAGTTTATGACAGAATACATATCATGTGCTAATGAAATGATGGAAATAAAATGGTGTGGTGGTTTCAATGAGAATAGATCTTATAGGTTCATATATTTGAAAGCTTGGTTCACAGTTGGTAGACCCAGTTGGGATGGATTGTGAGGTGTGGCTTTGCTGGAACAGAAGTGACATTGGGACTGGGCTTTGAGGTTTCAAAGTTTGTGACATACACAAGTTCTCTCTCCTTCTGCCTCATGGTTGTTATCTCAGCATGTAAGCCCTCAGCTTCTGCTCCAGAAAGAAGCCTGTATGCTTGATGCCATGTTCCCTGCCATGACGGTCATGGACTCACCCTACAAAACTATGAGCCACAGATAAATTCTTTTATAAGTTACCCTGGTCATGGTATCTCTGCCCGACAATAAAAATTATCTGAGACAAATGATGAAGATAAAAAAGATAGTAGATAGATGATGACAAATCACAAGTAAATAGAGTTAGATATATAGGTGATTGACAGATTAGACAGAGAGATGAGAGAGAAGATAGATAGATAGATAGAGAAAGATAGATAGATAGATAGATAGATAGATAGATAGATAGATAGATAGATAGATAGATAGATAGATAGATGGATGGACTGATGGACGGACAGATGGATGGATGGATGGATGGATGGATGGATGGATGGATGGATGGATGGATGGATAACATGGACTGTGAGACCAGCTCCCACTATCCACTCCAGAGTAATAAAAGAAATGCCTCAGAGTAGCAAAAGGATAAGACATTTTTATCTTATATAATAATAATAATAATAATAATAATAATAATAATAAATTTCTATCTAACTGACTGATAAAATAAGGAAATATACATGTCTTCTGATGGTAACTTTCTCTTTTACTTCTAAAAAATGGTCTCTATTTTTTATATGAGCAAAGGTATCAGGATCATGAGGAGGAGACCCACAGAGACAGCTGACTGGAGCTATTGGGAGCTCATTGAATCAGAAACAACCACTGAGGAATCATCAGTGAAAGAAACTAAAGCATCCAAAGGTAGACTGTCAAAGAGTATGGCCACTTTATGGAGCCTCTTTAGTAGGATCAGACTGTGTTCCTGTGCATGAACTGGCATCTTAGAGTCTATTTCTTACAGAGGAACACCTAACCCAGCCTTGATTCTGTGATGAGGGGAAACAGCTCTACCTCAACTGGATATGCCAGACTGAACTGACACACCTTGGGACTCCTTGCCCTCCTCTGGGAATGGATGGGGGGATGTGACAGGTGGAGCCTAAGGGAGGACTGGGAGGGACTGGGAGGAGGGAAGGGTAGGGGAGCAGTGGTATACATGGGGGAAAACCTTTTAAAATAAATAAATAAATAAATAAATAAGAAAAGAAAATAAAAAATGGTCTCTAACTCCTGTCTCCATCCAGTTACCTATCTATCTCCATATTACTGCATTCTATACATACAACTACATATCTTTCTATACAAACATAGAGCCCTGTGTCTCTATTCACAGTTACATTGATTTTCACATGTCTACACATATTTCTTTTACATACACCTCTCTCCTATATCTCCTTTTATACAGTTTTATCTTTCTTACCTCCACACAATTACAAATCTCCACACAGCCATAGCTATTCATCTCATTTACATAGCTCTCTCACCAAATAACATTTTACATTATTCTAACACATTCTCATACAGCTCTTTGCACAGTTTCTATTCATAGCCAAGGCTCTTTCTCACAGCTTTCTCTCTCTCTCTCTCTCTCTCTCTCTCTCTCTCTCTCTCTCTCTCTCTCTCTCTCTCTCACACACACACACACACACACACACACACACACACACACACACAATGTGCTTCTTCTACATCATTCATCCACTCTTTGCTCACTCATTCTCTCATCCATTCATTCTTTTATATGTCTCTCACCTTCTCTTTAGGCTGCGTCTTCATCTCTCACTCAGAACCCACACATTCACATTCCACATAGCTTCATCCCCACCATGGCTGCTGCTCTCACACACTTTCATTCATATACACTCATCCTCCTTCTCTCCTCCCCCTACATTGACTCTGCTCTTTCTCTCTCCTTAGACAAACTCTGGACAATTATATGTTACATTTTCAGGGCCCAACCCACTCTTATAACACATGAGGTCATACAGTTTTTTTCTCAGGCTAGTTAAGTTACAAAGACCAGCCAGTGTAAATGCTTGGCCTTCCATGTAACTTTTCCCAGACAGAGAATGACACTGAAATTCAGGACTTAACAATCACAGTAGCAGGTTGAACCTTAAGTGGTCAGGGTACATGCAGAAAGCCAACTATTGCAAGGGGAGATTTGTCTCAAAAACAGCCTGGTCTTGATTTATCAATAAACAGCTCCTGGGAATTAATCTTTGTATATTTTCTGCAGGAGAAGTAGCCTGTCTGAATTTGTTCTGAAGTCTAAAATTAGTTGTCTTTGAGACTAAAAATACCGTTACTTTCCTGTGTCAGTAGAGGAAAATATTCTGGTATTGTTTCTATATGTCAGAACTATATAGCTTAAACAGTAATAAACTTTCCTGACTATCCACAACTGTGCGTGTGCCCAGGGATCTAAAACACACTAAAAATGGGCTGTGGAAGGAACCCCACAGTTGTTCTCATTACAGAGGCATAGCTGTGACACCAGAGAAAGTTCCAGACAGAAAACAACTGGTCACTAACATTCAGTGACCCCATGGCTCTGCCAGGTGGGGCTCCCCATTAGGGAATTACACATCTGGTGGGTCAACTTATTAAGTACTAGTTATCACCTGTTGTCTACTCCCATGGCCTTTTGACAGGTAGTTAGAGTAACAGATGCTATAAAAGATACATAGAAACATAAAATGGATGGATAGACAGAGGATAGATGGATAGATAGGATAAAGATAGATGATCTAGAAAGAGAAATTGTAGAAAAGATGGATTTAAAAAGTGATGAGTGGATGGGTGACTAGCTGCATAGATAGAGAGGATAGCTCGGTACTCCTGGCCCAGTCTGACAGCTGAGGAAATTCCACGACAAGGAAGCAACTCGAGTAAAACTGAGCCATAAATGGTTTCTTCATCCTAATCGCTGGTATTTCTTAAATAACACTGTTGGTTTCGACATCGTCAATATAAAATACATGCTCTACAAGTACTACATAAAGTATTAGAAATATAAGGAGTATAAAATAAACATAATGTTATATGTAACACATCTTTACATTTATGCATAAAATACATTAATATATGAAAGGACTATTATCGACTTACTTCATATAGAGTTTTTGAAAAACTTGCTGTTAATACATTTTTCAGTAGCTATTAAACGCTTACATTAAGGCATTAGAATAAAAGGTCATCCCAAATTCAACTTGTTGGTTAATGCCACTTAATCAACATGTAGAACTTCAATAAGATACATAAATTAAGATTGACTAAAAATCCTGACTTCTGATCTCTTACAGAATATCAAATGTCTTTTGTTTGGAAGACAAAAACATAATGTTCTAAGAAGGAAACAAAATACATTAAAAATGTTTTCTGATGTATTCATGGCCAAAGGTCAGTAGCATATTCATTAATTATTTGGTAGATCTGAATCTTGAGAACTTTAAAGAATAGGTTTTTTTTAAAAAAATGAAATATATTGACAACCTAGAGACAGGAGTGTTAATTCATAGTTACTTGATTTTATTTTTAAATAACAAAAGATAATAAGAATTTTTAATTTGCACAACATAAACTCATTTCTTCCTTAAGATTTATTGTTTTTATTTGAGAGGGGCGTGGACCCTAGGTGTATGCAGATGCTCTTGTAGGAAAGGGAAGAATGCTGGGTCTCGTGGAACTGGAGTTACAGACATTATGAGCTGCCTGACTTGGGTGCTGGAAACTGAACCAGCATCCTCTTCAAGAGCAGCAAGCAAGTGCTCTTAAGTGGGAGCCATCTCTCCAGCCCTCTCCTTTACCTCCTTATTTCCTAATTTCTCCATCTACACACACTTTGTCACAAGTTTCACAGTAAGATCTTATTCTGAACAGAATTTATGTAAACATTTTTCAGCAAAGATGCAAATTTTGTTCCTTCTTAAAAGCATTATTATGCACTCAGAAGGAAGGGGCTTCTGGATTTAGTAGATGCCCCATCTGAAAGTGCTGAGACAAAAATTCGGTGTCCTGAAACTCTCAACGTGCTGGATAACTTTGGCTCTTACAAGTCACTGCTGGACTTAGAAGTATTTATAGAACATCCAGTTATATAAGAAACACAACTGTAAATGTCATTAGGAGAGTGTGCTGACAGGGTGAACACCTGCTGGGGATGGAGACCATTTGCTCATGTTGCATAAGATCCTGCTGATGGCATCAGCCCCACCCTTCACCACTCCTCAACACTGCCAGATATTTGGCACAAACATCCCCCACACAGCAATCTTCCCTCACTCCCCTTCACCCTACGGCTGCTTCTGCTCTAAAAATAACAAAGTCTTCCCGTTCTAAAGTATGACATGACAACACCAGACCAGGAATAATCTCTCAGATGTGTGACATTTTCAGTAAGATGGAATCTGGTTCCTTTAAAGGGGGATCAATGTCTGCTTTTGACACAAAAGATTTCAGAGTATGGAAAATTGGATAAGGCTGCCAATCCACTAATGCTAAGTTCCCTAGAAATGTCTGGGCCTGAGCTCAGTGTTCAGTGTCAGGAAATGAAACAGTCTCCACTAAAAATGAATCTGGAGTTTGGGATTCACACCTGGAGAGATCCAGGTGTGGATCCACTGAAGTGGGGCCACAGTGCTGAGTAAGGCACCATGTCAGTTTTGCTGACAAATGAAACTGAGTTCAGATTCCATCTCTCTCTGGCAAACCCAGCCCTTGGCTGTGTGGTGGGAGCATTTTCCTCTTTATAAACTGAGAAGTATGTTCTGAAATCCAGGCCTGTTCCCAAACGTTTATTATTCTTTTCTTTCTCATGCAAGTCATATCCATGCTTGCCTGGCAATCACATCACTTGCCAACTCAATTGTATTTTAAAAAGTAGTAGCACTTACCTAGTGTATCTGTATGTTACTAGAAGTAACCACTGTAGAAGACTTGTCCAGATGTGGGCGGCACCATCCTCTAGGCCACAGGGAGTGAGGAAGACAGCTTAGCACAGGTTTTCACCAACTACTTCCTAGCCCCCAAGACATAGCTGCTTCCATTCTTCACTACTCTCCCACCAGGAGAAGCTAGAGCCGCTGGGGGCGAATTAAGTTCTTCTCCCCTTAAGTGGTTTCTAAGGTGTCTGAGCATAGTGGAAAAAAAAATCTAATACATCGTATTGCTGCTCTTCCTCACCTGCATCTGCTTAGATGGGAACAGGGAGTTCATTTTCCTATAAATAAATGATGGAGTACTTCAGAGTGTACCATGGTGCCATGAAGGAAATTAGATGGTACAAGGAATGGATGCTCTGAGGGCCATTGCTCTCCAGTAAGGTCCAAGTGAGCATGTGCCTGGACAAGAACAAGAAAGCAGAAACATTGAATGCTTTGCACTGAGGAATTACGTGGGTAGATGATCTGCTCTTAGAAGACCAGCTGAACTAGTAACTACAGGCACAGGCTTCTCATTCCCTCATAGCCTAGGCTTCAAGGAAGAAAAGGTCAAGGGGAGGGCATGTGAAGCCTGAACGCAGCAAGCCTCTTAGGCCCACATCATCATATTATCTCCCGGTGTGTTATAGAACAAGGACCTTAGAACACAAAAAGTCTCTTGAGCCTGAGCAAGACTTACAGAGGCACTTCTTGGGTCTTGTTCTAGAACCAGCCCCAGCTATACATGAAGAAGAAGCTGGATTTCTGTGAACCAAGAAATCAGATCCTCATATCACTGAGCCAAGCAACACAGGATCTCAAAGCTGCCACATCCAACATAAAAGCACCTGAATCTCCCTCCACAGCTCATGTACAGGGTCAGGTAGATGTTTAATATATGTGTTCAGTTCCCTTCTGTGATTTAAGAGCTTACTTTTCTCAAAGACTATGTTTTCTCTTTCAGTAACTGCTTGAGAAAATCAGACTGCTGGTTGGTTGTCAACAGGATTAATGATAGAGGAACAGGATAAATGTGTTTCTTGGAATGAACCTTATGCACATACTGGAAATGGTAAGGTATAGATTATGAACTGTTTAGGTTACATATTCCACACCGTAAAGCATGTTGGATACTTTAAATTCATACTCCTGTGATGTGTATCAATACTTCAGAAGATAAATGTTCAGCTTTTAGGGATGTGAGTATAGTTCTCTAGGCTACTTCCTGCTGAATGGGTGCTGGCAATCCCATGGGAACCCAAAGAAAAAATTAGTATTATGGACAAGGAGTGAAATAGTCTGTAAGGCTGGATCAGCCCAGCCAGTCTCCTTGAAGTTGTTCTGGATGCAGAGCTCAGGAAACTTCAACAGAGGTGCTCTGAAACGCTGAATCATCTGGGCCATCCATTTCCATTGGAGATTTTTCAGGGGGTCTTCCTCTATCAAATTTTATTTTCTTTAACCAGAAATAAATCCACATCCTCTCATTTTCTGTGGAAATAAAAAGAAAATCTCTTCTCCAAAGTAGTATATCTTTTGATTTTAATTTTAAAGTCAATTCATTTACAAAATATATAGATTGAATTAGTCCAGCAGCATTTATAATCAAATAGACTTTAGCAACTTTTACTACCTCATTTTCAGTCAAAAAACTTAAAGTCAAGACAATAACATACAGTATCCAGACACTCTTTGTAATTTCCATCTTTACATGGCTTGTTTTTTTTTTTTTACTCTATTTCTTTTTTAAGGACTTTATTCTTTTTCTTTTTTATTTTCTCTCTCAGGACTATGCATATTTTTAAAACACTCTAAACCATTCAGACTTTTGTTTTTTTAAATCTGCCTTTACTGTATATCTCTTATTTCTTATCTTTTTCTGTTTCTGACCACACCTTTGCTTGGTTAGGGTAGCTGACTCTATCCAGCTTCCTCTATTTCTGGTTTTGACTACATCTTTAATCTGCCAAGATGTGGCTAAAGATAAAAGGCTTGGCTTGGTTGGATAGCTGGCTCCACCCAGCTCCTAGTCTAGCTTCATAGAATTTAGCTTCTTAGCAGAGGTACTGGTAGGATCCACCATTACCACTTTGGGAAATTTTAGGGCCCATATAATTATCAAGTAAAGCACTGCCATCTGCTGCTCATGAACTCCATTTAAATATTTGGCAGCAGGGCCTCTTAAAAGACTCACAAGTGTTTTGCCTCTAAGGCTGAATCAGGAAGCTTCTCTTTAAAAAGCCAAGCCTCTACTTGCCTGTAGCAAACAGAGCTGATCCTAGAAAATGCTGCCACCAAGAAGCCATCCTTGACCCTGTTTCCTTTTTGTCCTTATTAACAGAAACCTTAAATCCACCATATACAGCTCTTTGCTTACATTAAGGCTCAGGAACTGGCCTTGTTCAGCTTAAATTGCATACAGCAAACATGCCATTTTGTAATTTAATCCCATATACCACTCAGTCTCTTTACCATGACCCACTTGAGAGACACAACTCTGAAGCTGCTTTTGGCTCCATTTCTGTGCTCTAAACTGTTTTTAAGTTTTCTTTGGCTTTATGTGGGTATATTTTAGCCACATTGGGGACTGTGGGACTGTGTGTCTGCTGGTCTGGGCCACAGGCCAGATAGGCCAGAAACTTCATACTACAGTGATGTTTTGACCTGTGGAGTGTGGAGAGAAGACTAAATACTCCTGAAAACACAGGCAAAATGGAATTCATGAGTGGTGGTGTTTTGCATACACATGATGGCTGCTGGATTGATGTGCAGTCACACTCAGTGTTCAGTAGAAGGTGTGATAGCACAAGAAAGTAATCTTTCCATGACTGCAGATGGTAGATGGTTTGTTAGCCAGGCTGCATCCCAAGGAAGCAGGAACAGAAAATGCCTCAATGACAAGAAGTACTAATAAATGGATTTCCAGACTGGGATCTGGTTCCTGGGTGCCAGACACCCTGTGAGTTTAGCAAATGACACATTTGTTTAACCTGGTGTCCTCAAATAATGTATAAACATGTATTAGACTGAAATTTTTCACACTTGGCAAAATGACGGCTAGTCAATTCAATGGAATTACAAAGACAATGTTATAAATGACATGGAAAGAATACCCTATCACTTCCAGAGCTCATCCGTGAATATTTTTTTTATTGTAAATTCCAAATGCATTAAAAACCAGGTCAACACAGTTGTTAAGGGCTGAAGAGATGAAATACAAATGGCTCAGTATGTAAAAGCTTCCTGCTCTAGAGAACTATCGGAACTGGGTTCCCACCACCCACAGCCTCCTGCAACTTCAGCTCAAGGGAATCCAGCACCCTTTTCTGGTTTCTAAAACCAAGCACATACATGTGGCCTATACTCACACCAATACAGACACATACATAAATAAATATAAATATACCAAAGCAAATTTGTTGAGGCTTGAATGTCTAGATCTGAGCTGAGCTTAAGAGATTTTCTTGCCATTAAGTAAATGATTGTATTTAGTGTGTTCTTCCAACTTATCACTATTTTTAAATAATGTTAAAGGCCACATTTTGGCACACTTTGACAATTCTGCCCTTAGTCTGTTCTGACATGAATTGATCTAAACTGTATGTTTCCTGAAGCAGCTCTCATTTTACTTATAAAATTTAAATGGTCTCCAAGCTCTTCACTATGTGGCTGTTAATTTCACTGTGGCACACTGGAGGAGACCCAGGAACCAACTCTGAGAGAAGGGTCCTACTGTTGTGGGACTTCAGATATCTTGGTCTCTGCCCTCAAATTAAATAGAATTTTAAATTAAATACTGCCAAATATTAAAATAATTGCACCTAGAAAACAATACTTAGAACACTCATGTTTAGTAGTAAAAACATTGCATTCTGAAGCAGCTCATCCCATGCCCTGCCCACCAGCTGAGTTTCTCAATGACTGGCACATGTACTCACAACAATTTTATAAAATCATCTCTAATATTTTGAGCAGTGATTGCATGTCATCTCTGTTCTCTATGAATAAAGTTTTTTCATCTAGCAAAGAGAACCAAACAGTAGGAAGTAAGCATTGAGTACCATTTGAATGATGTCAATAAATTATAAGTAAATACAAATACACCTATTAGGATGTTTAAGCATATAGCATGAGACATGGCATCAAGATATCTAGTAAAGTCACAACTATGGTCAAGCAAATTATTCAAATCCATCATGCTGCATGGCTGTCTTTCCTTAGATAATAACATCTAAAACCTGTTCCCTTGACAGTTTTTCCATATGAGACGCAATGTAGTTGGTGAACCACTGTCTTCAGACATGAGAATTATGCATCACAGGTAACTGTGAGTTTGTTGGGATTTCTCCAACAAGGTCTTTATTCTCCTTCATTATTGAAAGATGAGATTACCAGGTATCATACTCCTAGTGAGCAAATGCTTTTGTTCCTTTAGTGCTTTGAGTATATCATCTCACCTACCCTTAGGTCTGCAAAGTTTCTGCTGAAAAATATGTCTTGTTAGTAGCTGCTCAGACGATGGATCAAGAGGAGAGACTGCTATGGCCACTTTCCTAAGGCAGCAGCATCTCTGATGGTATCCCTAAAGCCTACCTTATATCCACAGGTAAGGGTGGTCCTTGCCTCTCATCAAAGAAGCTCCTTCTGCAACAGATGGAGAGCATTACTGAAAACCACAACTGGTCAAAATGCAGAGAACAACTGAGCATAGGATGCACATCCCTGTTAATACATTTGCAACACAAGCCCTACACCTAATGTTCAGGGACCATCAAGGAAGAGGAAGAAAATCCAGGACATCTGCTGAGATATGGTTTCTTCTAAACCTTCATAGAGGAGGGAGATGTAGAGGATTAGATCTGAGAAGAGCCGGGAGAAGGGGTAAAGGTACATATGATCAAAATAATTTACATAAAATTCTCAAAAATAGAAACAGTATAGTTTTTATAATGATAATTACACCAATATGCATGCTAACATGGAAAGGGGAAATCTCACTCTTCTCCAACCCCAGGCAAGTAACTACGGGCAACTAAAGAAGTCTAAGGGTAAGAAATAGTCTTCCCTAGGGAATAGGCCCTAATTGGTTATCTAGTATTAAAGGATCAGTCCTGAGATTACATGCATATAGGTAACAATACATGGTCTGAGCAGAGAGAGAATAATTAATGGATAAGAGGTCATGAATATGAAAAAATAGAAGAGGAACCACCAGTGTAGGAGGGATGAAAGGAAGGGGAAATGAGCTAATTATATTTTATTTTTGAAAAATAAAATAAAATTCAGGAGAATTGCTTTTTAAGAAACAAGTCTCTTTTGGCTGCTTTCAATTTGTTTCTTTGTCTTCTGGTAATTTGACTATGTCTCTTTCTCTCTAACACACACATACACACACATAAACACACATACATACACCTACACGCACACTTACACACACAATGTGTCCACATTCATCTTTAGAAGTTGGGTGTTAAATGTGTGTTCTAGCACTTTCTATCCTCATGAGGAAACTAAGAACTGGAACATATCTCCCTCTAAGTCAGGGAGAAACTCTATGGAAAATGAACTTTTGCCCACACTCCCACTGAGCCCAGGCAACACAGCCACTATGATTATTCTCCCATTCAGAACCCACTTCATCACTATATGGCCTAGACATCCTGGTGTTTCCGAAGCTCTGTGATCATGAGGCATCTTGAGGAACCATCTGTAGAAACTAGGTATATGTGTAAATCTTTCCTGACAGGCCTTGGGATCTGTGTGAGGGACATTCAATTCTATTCATGCTCCTGGAGGTCTGTGGTTTTTCTGCCCTATGAACCTTCAGACTGTAGCTGGAAAGGTATACACTCTTACCAGAAGAACCCAGAAGAATGGCCTTTTAGCCCTGTTTCTAGACCTGCTTTCTAGAGTATCATCTTATAAAGAACCTGCATATCCACTTAAAACTGCTTCTTAGTTCACTGTGATCCAGGAAAACTCCTAAATACCAAATTCCCTCTGCTCCTAGACCTTAGGGATTTAAAAGCCAAGCCCTCCTAGACAAATGATAAAGGCTGAATCTGTCTCCTCTTTAGATAGAGTCTCAGCTGGGGTCCCTTACTGATTCTAAGGTATAGTGCCCTGGGAGAGCTGTGTTAAATCTATTAATGAAGTCAGGCTTATGGGAATGGTGACCACCTCTCTCCTTCCCTGACTCCCAAATGCTGGGTAATGACAGCAACAGCCTGTGGGGACCTGCTTGTTATTAACTATGTATTTATTGAATTCTTCCCTGGGAATGAATCTCTGTATTTAATGTCTATCATAAAAAATATTTGAGAAAAGATGGTTAAATGTCAAAGCAGTTCTGTGTTCCAAGACTCTTGAGTAAATAATGAGCTCACAAATTAAAGAAAACCTGTAGCGATATGTGAGTCTACAGGGTAGACAAGCAGATTCACTGAGAGGCATTCACACTGGTCTACTAGAACAGCCATGCTTGAGGGATACAGAAAACTAATTAATCCCAGGAGCCTGGCAACCTCAAGGTCCCTTACTGAGAAGCAGCTTCACTCAGATTCAATAGGATCAATTTCTATGTAGCAAAATCAATATGCACTGAGCTATAACTTCTACCTGTGTGCCACAGTTTCTGTGAGCTTCCCCAGGGTTAAGACATGCAGGCTTTTCCCACCATCTTGGGGCATGCCCGCAGCAGCTGCCAAATAATCCTGCTTCCTTGGTATTTTACTTTTATTTCTTTTAGAAACTATACAAAGACCTGGCCAAATTTAAAATATATCTGTACTCCAACAAGAATACACTCACTGAACCATTATCACTAAAACATATAAAAGCAAATGACCAAAGAAACTGAAATAGAAAAAAAAATAGACCGGAAGAAAAATATTGCACAGGAAGTAAGTCAGTGCCCAGCACATTTGTTTAAAACAAAGGACTCCTCTCTAGGATCAGGTAGAAACACTCATACTAGCTTTCTAGCATCCAGACATTTCCCTCTAGTTTAATCAAGAAATAACTGACATGTAAAAATTGTACATATGTTATATAATATATATACATACACATGTATATTATACACACACGGTACACGTCTCAATGTTTTCATAACTATAAAACCATCATAATTAAGTTTAGTTAACAGAGTCTCTCCCCGACTGCTCCTGGATTCATTTCAAATTCCTTTTTTATGATGAATAAATGTTAGCATTTAAATACCTTCATGGTTTTAAGGAAATCACTGCCTGGTGGAACCCACAACTGCAATTCTAAAAAGAAATTCCATTTTCTTGATCACATATCTCTGCAAAGAGGTTGAGGGGAGAGCTTCCAGATAGCAGGGAAAAGAAAAATGGAAAACTATGGTTGGTTAGCATTACACACTAGGATGTAAAAGCAAAATCTCAGAAATATATTTAAAAACCAGAATAAGAAAACTGTGTTATCTGAAAAGAACCATGAGTCTTCTGAGTCACCAGATCTGGCAGAAGAAGACACTTTGTGGCCCCAGTGTATACCAGAGGGTCACACAGCACAGATGAGACAGTCTCCCATTCACAGTACCCTCAGACACATGGCCTCAAGGAATTTGTGGTCTCAAACATGAAGAACTGAGGTGTAGCAAGGGCAGGGTGCTTATCCTGCCATGTGGAGACACAAGAAAAATCTCATGTCCCCCAGAGCCTGCAAAGAACTGATAAAATGTATAAGGTACAGAAAAGTCAGCACATTCAATATTCAAATGGCTATGAATAAACATCCACTGGAAGGATTAAAAACCCATTAATATGGAATATAGTTCTTGAAGTTTTAGCTACAGTAATTAAACAACGAAAGGAGATCAAGTGTTTACAAATTGAAAAGGAAGAAGTTAAACTTCCATTATTTGCAGATGACATGATAAGTGACCCCCAAATTCTATCTGGGAACTCCTATAGGTGATAAACTCCTTCAGCAATGTAGCAGGGTACAAGATTAACAACAATAAAAATCACTAGCTCTCCTGTACGCTAAGGAGAAAAGGGCTGAAAAGGAATCAGGAAAGCATCACCCTTCACAATAGCTACAAATAACATCAAATATCTCGGGATAAATCTAACCAAAGAAGTGAAAGACTTGTATGACAAGAACTTTAAGTCATTGAATAAATTGAAGAAGATATCAGAATTGGAAATATTTCCCATGCTCTTGGATAGATAGGATCAACATAGTAAAAATGGCAATTTTACCGAAAGCAATCTACAGATCTATCATAGAAATCTCAAGACAATTCTTCACAGATCTCAAAAGAACAATACTCAACTTCATATGGAAAACAAAAAACCCAGCATTGCCAAAAAACCCTATTCAATAATAGAACTTCAGGAGGCATTACCATTCCTGACTTCAGGCTATACTATAGAGCTACAATAATAAAAACAGCCTGGTACTAGAATAACAGACTTGTGGATCAATGGAATCAAATCGAAGACATGGACATTAATCCACACATCTATGAACACCTGACTTTTGACAAAGAGACCAAAAATATAAAATGGAAAGAAGGTAGCATCTTCAACAAATGGTGGTAGCATAACTGGATGGTGGTATGTAGAAGATGCAAATAGATCACTATTACTCTGCACAAAACTCAAGTATATCAAAGGCCTCAACATAAACCCAGATATACTAAACCTGATAGAAAAGAAAGTGGGAAATACCCTTGAATCCATTGGCACATGTAACTTCTTCCCAAATATAACACTAGTAATACAGACATTTAGAACAACAATTAATAAATGGGCCTTATGTAACTGAGAATCTTCTGTAAGGCTAAGAACATGGTCAATAATGCAAAATGGCAATCATAATTTTGGAAAATGAAAAAAAGACCTTCATCAACCCTACATCTGACAGAGGACTGATCTCTAAAATATATCTAGAACTCAAGAAACTAGAGGCCAAAAGACAAATAATCTTATTTAAAATGGGATTCAGAACTAAATAGGGAATTTTCAACAGAATAATTACAAATGACTGAAAGATGCTTTAAAAAAATTGTTCAGTATCCTTAACCATCAGAGAAATGCAAATCAAAACAAATCTGAGACACCATCGTACACCTGTCAGAATTGCTAAGATCAAAAACACACATGACAGCTTATGCTGGAGGGGATGTGGAGCAAGGGGAACACTCCTCCATTGCTGGTGGGAGTATAAATTTGTACAGCCACTTTGAAAAGCAGTATGACAGTTCCTCAGAAAACTGGGAATCAATCTGCCCAATTATCCAGCAATACCACTATTGGCCATATACCCAAGGGATGCACATTCTTACTCCAAGAGTATTAGCTCAAGTATGTTCATAGCAGCATTATTCTATTAGCCAGAACCTGGAAACAACCTACGTGCCCCTCAAAAGAAGAATGGATTTTAAAAATTGTGGTATATTTACACAATGGAGTACTATTCAGCAGCAAAAAAGATGACATCCTGAAATTGCAGGCAAATGGATGGAACTGGAGAGTATCATCTTGAGTGAGGTTAACATGGACTCAGAAAGATAGACATGGTATGTACTCACTCATAAGAGGATTTTAAACATAAACCAAAGGATAACCGGGCTATAATCCACAACCCCCGAGCAGTTAGGTAACAAGAAGAACTTAAGAAAGACATCCATGGATCCACCTAGGAATGGGAAAAATATGACCTCCTGAGTAAATTGGGATCATACATGGGGAGGGAGCAAGGGGAGGTAGAAAGAGAACATGAGAGCATGGGATGGTTGAGATGGGGGACAACAGAGAGGGTGAACAAAGAAATGGATATATTGACAGAGGGAGCCATTGGGATTAGAAAGAAACCTGGTGCTAGGGAAGCACACAAGAACCCACAAGATGACCCCAGCTAGAACTCCAAGCAATAGTGGAGCGGGTGCCTAAATAGGTCTTCCCCTGTAAGTAAATGAATGACCACCCTAATTGTCATTATAGAACCTTCATCCAGCAACTGATGGAGGCAGAAGCAGAGATCCATAGCTAAGCACTGGGTTGAGCACCTAGTCCAGCTGAGGAGAGGGAGGAGAGATTATATAAGCAAAGCAATCAGGATCATGAGGAGGAGACCCACAGAGATGACTGACCTGTACTATTGAGAGCTCACTGACTCTGAAATAACCACTGAGGAACCTCCATGGAAAGGAACTAAACCCTCCGAATGTAGATGACAGTCAATTGGCACTGACAGCTTGTGGAGCCTCTTGCACTCAGAACAGACTTTATTCGTGGCACATGAACTGACATCTTGGAGCCCATACTCTACAGAGGAACACCTAACTCAGCCTTGATCCTTTGGGGAGGGACTCGGTCCTACATCAGTTAGAGATGCCAAACTGAACTGACTCACCTTGGGAGCAGATAGGGGGATGTGGTGGTGTGAGGCTGAGGGAGGACCCTGAGGGAGGACCAAGAGAAGGAGCAGGGAGAAGTAGTGGGTATGAGAAAAAAACTTTGTTTTCCCAAAGGGGGGGAAAAAAGAGCCCAGGGCCACCTGCCCATGATGGGCTGGCCCCTCCCCCACCATCACTAAGAAAATGCTCTGTAGGCTTGATCTTATGGAGGAAATTTCTGAATTGAGGTTCTCTCCTCTCTGCTGATTCCAGCCAGCATAAGGGAAGATAAACAGATGGAGCATGGAGGGTTTTTCAGGGCAATGGAATTTATCTGTGTGATTTTTATGGTGGACACACATCATTGCACAGTTGTTCAGAGTATAAAGTATCAGAGTTGAATGCTAATGTTAGGTGTGGGCTTTGGGCCAAGCTCATGGATCAGTGTGAGTTAACTAATTCTCTTCTTCTAAAAAAAAAAAATCAATAGAACATGGACACTTTAACTAAGCCCCTTTCCTGCAGCCTCAGAGGCTGGGTGTTAGTTGTTGGATGGCATGCCAGAAAAATCAGGAAGCTGAAAGATCATTCTCTACCACACACAGAAAGAGAGTTGGAAGTAGGGGGAAGCTAACTCTGAAAGCCCGCCCCCAGCGATATACTACCCTCTGCAAGGCTGTCTGCTAAAGGTTCCACAATCATGCCAATCAAGGCCACCAGCTCAGGACCCAGTGCTTAAATAGATGAGCCTGGATGGGACACTTCTCACTGAAATCACCACAGCCTACAAGCTCAAGGCCTGTCTGGAAGAGCCAACATGCTGGCCCAGGAGGCTCACAAGTGAGATAGAGAGGCCCTGTAAGATGACACAGGAGAGGTGGAATCCAACACAGGAGAGGTGGAATCCAAAACTTAAGATGAGAAAATAGATGGACTGGCATTCGTCCCCAAGGAAAGCAAGAAAGAAAAACAGAAATAATCAGATAGAACATAAAGAAATCCTGAGAAATGTTAAGAAGAACATATTCTGGTTTCTGAAAATAATGAGCAAACCCAAATATTGGCAACCACCATGACAAACTATGCAACACAGAAATCTTCTAAGTGTTAACTACAAGGAGAACACATGTTTTAAAGCACGAGACAAGACAAAACAGTATAGTGTTTGACAGGATTAGACGTCTACAAAACTTCCAAAGAAGGTGTCATCCATTCTTAACGGTCAAACCAGCAGCAGTGACTGAGCTTTCAATATGGGATTTATACATGTGAACATCCCTAATATTTGTAAATGGTCTGGCAGCATTTATATATAAATAAAGTATGTCCAAACAAATGCATGTTCTAGAACCTCAAGAGTGGCTTGACACTGGGACATTCATGAGCATGATTCACTGGCAAACTTAAAGAGAAAGCAGCAGCAAAGAATTGTGGTTCTTCTGAATAAAACACTAGTAAAAATAACTGACCATACCTATCCCGAGCATCTCCAGCAAGACCAGGAAATGACCACCACCACATCCATTGGCTCCCTTGGAGCACACCTCTCCTCTCCATTATCATCCTGGGGGTTTACTTCACGAATCTATCAAGAAAAACATAATTTACAAGACTAAAAAGGGAAGAAAACCCTTGTTTAAAGACAACATGGCTGTTAGTCTGAAGTCAAACAACCCTATGTCATCAGAAATGACATGGAGGAGGTTGGTATAACGAAATATCACTCTGTAAGCACAGCCTTTCCCTGGTGTCAAGTGGAACCAAATATGAGAAACAAAAGGAATTCTGTACTTGGCTGACCATGACATAAACTCAATAACATTTCCAAGAGCAAATTGAGAAGACACAGCTAGAAATTCCTAATCCAGCAACTGTCCATATTTAGACCTTAGAAATTTCTCATGAATATGCTAACAAGAGTGCTCATTTAATGCTATTTTTTATATCAAAAATATGAACAATACATCTTTCTCAGAAGGAAAATAATAGAGCCACATATGAAATTAGAGGGCAAAACAGGTAAGAGAATTTTACTTATCAATTTTAGGTAAGATGCATAAAATTCTGGAATCAAGGAAGGGAAGGGAGAAAGGTGAGGTATTTTTAACTGCAACTTTCTGTGTGTGTGTGTGTGTGTGTGTGTGTGTGTGTGTGTGTGTGTGTGCATGTCTGTGCATGTGTGTGTGTGGCATGCCCATGTCCAAGCCGTGAGATTATTATACACCTATAAAACATAAATAGACTCATGTATGATAGACCCAAAAGGAGATGGGAAAAAAGCAAGCCAAAGACAAGTTTCTTCCTGTGGCTGTGATGCACCAATCTGACTAAAAGCTTGAGGAGGAGAGGATTAATTTTAACTTACAGTTCCACATAGTCATCTATCACTGAGGGAAGTTAGGGTGGGAACTCAAGGCAGGAAGAGCTAGAACCATGGAGGAATGCACATGCCACTTGCTGGCTTGCCCAGCTACTTGTGATAAACTAACAAGACCCACCTGTCTTAGAAAACAGCCCTCAGGAACTGAAGTGGGTGGAAGGCTCTGGTATCCTGGGTTTACTTACAGTCTGAGTATTAAACACCTGAAATAGATTAGGTGTGTTCCTGTACTCTCCTGAGCTTATCCACACTGACTGTCTCATCTGGGAAATCTTTGTGGACAAGGCCAAATAAAACTCACCTAGGAACAGAACCAAGTGACCTCTCTGATTGCACATGACAGTTTGATTTCCCCAACTGATGAAGCCAGTTCTTGCTGCAGGAGACAGTGTTGCAGGAATAAAGAAAACTCAGGGCCAGATCTCTGGGAAAGGTGGAGATATCAGAGAGAGTAATCACCACAGTCAGATCTCACCCAGCTGTCTCCCAGCTTCCTCAGCCTGGCTCCTCCTGGCTTCTTCTGCCTACTCTGTCTTTCTATGACTGCCTTAAATGCTTTCTCTGCTCAGTTAAGGCGTGGCACCACCACTGCCTCCCGGGAACCTGGAACTCCTTCTATAAACTAAGATGACCTGAACTCAGATTGGATTAAGGATGTAGGTCACCACTCCAGAGATACTCCCTGTGCTGGGATTAAAGGTGTGAGTTACCAGTGTCTGATGCTCCTAGACTGACTGTGGGTCGATCCCTCTGATATCTCCTGTTTTTATTATATTTGAAAACATTCCCACAAGACAGTGCCCACCTCCAATTTTCAGCGTTACTTAAATGGCATTTGATCAGTCATTGCAAACACCACTACCTTAGTGTTGGGGACCCCTCTGCTTGCTGGTCTGATACAATGAAGACATGTCTTCACCCCTTAGACAGAGGTGGAACTGTTTTTCCCAGAATACCATGAGTCAGGTGGCCACAGCAGGGAGGTGGGAAATACAGCATCCTCACACTCAGGTAGTTTAGCAGACAAAGGGCTTCTTCATGATTTCTGTTTCTTTCTCAATATTAAGAAGGGAAGACATGGAAATGGATGCCCGATAGTTTATTTCTCTTTAAGAAAATACCAGGAACATTTCAAAAACAGAGCAACAGGAGGTGGTTTCCTCAGCTGAATGAAAGCTCTGCATCTTGGCCTACTGGTCCAACCACAAGCCTCCAAACCTCTGGCTGTGCAAAACAGCCTCCCAGAGACTTTCACAGTCAAGACTCAGTACTTTCCCACCATACAACCCTCCCTGTGCCTCAGCAGAATGGCACACCTGCACGGATCTTTAAAACTGTGGTGTCATATTGGCAGAAGACAGTCTGTGCATACTGTAGCCTCATGGGTCATCCCCACTCTGAAGCCCACATAGGTACCTGCTTAAGGCATCTACCTTGCTGGATTCTTGATTATGGCTATGGCCTTCAGAGTTGACCTCATGCAGGCTGCCAGCCTAATGTGCCCAAACACAGACTGTTTGTTGTGGTGATATACATGTTGGTTCTACCCTATAGAGGCCATAAACCCCGTTATTCCTTATCATCCCTGTAGACTGTATTAGATGGTTTAACTAGGATATGGGAAGAAAGATAAGGACATAAGTGAGTGACAGTGGTGTGGGAATGTCTTTCTGTATGCTGTGAATATCAATCTTTAATAAAAGAGCTGTTTTGGCCCATGACAGGCACCATAGAAAAAGCAGTATGGGAAATCAGAGCATAGGTAGGAAAAAGGCAGAGTCAGAGACAGACTGAGCTGGCCATCCAAGGAGCAACATGTAAGGAACACAGGTGAGCCAAGGGCCACGTTGCAGACAGATTAACGAGAATGGGTTAAGTTAAGATGTAAGAGCAAGCTAGCAATATGCCTGAGCCACAGGCCAAACAGCATGAACTTAATATAAGTGTCTGAATCATTTCTGAGGCCTAATCAGTGGTGGGTGACTAAGGGGACTGGGGCTGCAGGTCTGGGGCTCTGGACCTCTGGCCGCCCGGGGCCAAGAAACCTAATTGTAACATGATAGCTGCTATTGCTGCTGGTGTAGAACCCGAGTATAACTTCTTCTTTATGGAGCATCTCTTGGATAGACAGCCAGAAAATGGCCACACAACCACATCTATTCCTCAATCCATCTATATCCACAGCAGATCTGAGACATACTTTAAACAACTATCAAGCATCGCATTTTAAGAGGCATTGGAAGGGAATGTGATGGGGAGATGTGACATTCAGGACAGTAACTGAATGTCCACTGGTGGAATGGAAGCCAGGGGCTGTGTCCAAAGGAGCAAAGGTCATGGAGTAGAATCCATGTGTGAATAGTGATACGGTTTAGTTTGAGGTGAGTTGGTCCCACTTTTTTCAGATAAAGAAACTGAGGCACAGAAGAAATGTCATCTATGGAAGGCTGCCTACCTGTTAAAAATCAGGGGTCCTTAACACTGTGCTAGGAATTGATCATGTTTTATAGCAATTTGTTGAAAATAATGCTTGTGTGTCTGGAGATGTTGGGGAACCTCTATATCAGAATGTAAGCAGAAAGGTCAATGTCAAGGACAGCAGCAGTGACTGGAGACTTCTTTCATGTAGTAACACTGAGCTGACTTGGGTTTGTTTTTAGATTTTCAATATACCATTGAACGTACTCCCTCGCTGTAACACTCTGATGAACCTTTATAACAGGCTCTGTTTAAAAAATATGGCCATGATTCAGCAGGTAAAATGAATCTAAGTAGGAATTTAGTCCACTTGAAGCAGTGGGAAAAAATGAGGCTAACATCTGTGATCTTTCATCCAATTCACTACTTAACTATTGCTCAAAGAATCAATTAAGATTTTTGTAAAAATGGTCAAGTTAGCTGTGTTTGATCATTACAGAATGGGGTGGGGGTTGGGGTTCTGATCCTCTGCCGACTGCCCCTCCCAGATCCAATCAATAAGCAGAGCACTGATGGAAAGGACTCCCAGGCTCACACTCCCCTGGAGACTGAGGGAATTCAGACTCAAATTCCATTACTATGTGATGTGTTGCTGTATCCAGAGCTAACAGGAAGGATTCCAATGTTGTAATTTACTGCTTTGAAAAATGAGAGGGTCAGCTGCCTTTACCACGCCTCTCTGAAACATGGGATATTTAAAATTCAGACCCCACACTTAATGTAGAAATAGATCACATGCTTTTATGGCTTCACTGATGCAAAGTGAGCCTTGTAATATCTCACAAGGTGTTTTTTATTCCTTCCAGTGTGAGTCACATGGAGATTAAGATGTTGTATTATTGCCTTCAAAGGACTTGCTAATTCCTGGAAACAGTAATTTGCCAGACCTGTCCTTGTCGCTGGGGTAAGTCTAACGTTTTGAACAACCTCCATTTTCTAAGGAAGCCTGCTGGCCAGGTAGCTAAACTGAGTGTCTTGGTGCCACCTAGTGACTATTCAGGGAATTACCACAAAAGGCTCCCTGATGGCCTCCATTTGCCTAATTGAGAAACAAGAATCTTTAATAGACTAAAACTAACATGTCTGAAGGTGCCACTATTTTACAGCTTAACTCCAAAATTAGTTAATTAATTAATTGATTGAGTAATTAATTAATTAATTACAGAGAGAAGGGAGTTGACTCCACATGGCTGAAGGAGGGAACCAACTCATTCCAAATGTCCCCTGTCCTCCACATGTACATGATCACTCACAAAAATGTCATATTTTGAGAAAATAACATCTGTCATAAAATGTCTGAGCCTGTATGTGGAGCAAATCGTACAGAGAAATCAAGCGTTGAGAGAAAAGCCAGGTTCTCGTGAACTTGTGGCAGAGCTGAGAAGCGGACTGGGTCACTGCCACAGCTTTCTCTCTCCTAGAGATGAGATGAGCAAATAAGGTGACTGAATTCTGGGGAAAGATGCTTAGGCACGCTCTCCTTTGCTGTAGTGTAAGTCAGTCACAGTCCACTTACCCCAGACCACACTATGTGCCTGGCAATAGCCAGCTATCAGAGCTCCCATTTCCAGGAGACCCCAGACTACAATCCTGGGGTGAGATGTGGGGGGTCGGGGGAATGGTCCCTGTCATGAGCATGAACAGTACATACTCTACCGTGCTGGATATCTGCCCTGGTGGACAGCAAGTCCCCCAGAACATGGGAAGGACTCAGCCCTCAGTTTACCAATCCCTTTCCCTGTGGACATAGATTCAAACTCACCTTCAAGTCAACAGTAGTTGGAATTATTTCAAATGCTTTTATAACCAACCTCTCCTGGTGAAGAACCATCTATGTCCTCTCTTGTTGCAAACATCTGCTTGGTGTCACATTATGGTTCATTTATACTTTATGAAATTCAATTTCTGAATCTATTTATGGTTTTTAATTTTCTAAGTCATTAACGTTCCTGTGCGGACTCTCTTGAATTAAAACATTTCCTAGAGAAAAGTACATGTTTTCTGTAGACAACTCTCTTGTCACTAGGTAAGTGAGCAATGGTAACTCACGGTGCCACCGCAGAGTGGACCTTCTTTCTCAAAACTGGAGATGAGATCTTGGTGCTGTGGAGGATACAGGTTGTGGTTTGTTATCTATAGACTTCAAAAGCCCATGTGAATACTCCTAGAAAACAACTGGTATTTTGGAAAGCAGTCATTCAGTTCCCTTGACTTACCTGATGGACATCTCAACATTCAGTGGTCATTTAACATAAATTGGGTGCGTTCATGGCATCCTACAGAATGATATTATCTCATGGAGGGCAAATGTTATCCCCAGACTGAATGTGACTTATTTTCTAATCTTACACAATTTCACTCTGATCAATCCTAAGAGGATGAATAAAAAAAAAAAAATCAGTAAGTGAATGGGGCCAGTGGTGTGGCTTACCACAGAATGTTTATTTAGCATGCACTGTGCCTTGCTTCCATCCCCTGTGCCAAAAATGGAGGTTGGGGAAGGAGCACGCAGAGGAGGAAGGAGTCTTGCAAGCATGGCATGACAGCACTAAGTTATTCGGGAGTTAGACGATCTTGTACTTCCTGCTTGAGCTGGGCACCCATTCCTGCTCTTTCAGTGATATAACAACAGCAAGATCTGGGCTGCTAATGAGGCTTAAATCAGCCATGTTCTTGTGTGTGATGCAGATGAAGGGGTCTCCTGAACAGTTGGGGCTTTTTACCGGACCCCAGATAAGGCATAAATCACATTCAAACACCTGTTTTTACAGAGAGATTCTTTATTAAATGGGGAAGAAACATTGAAGTGGCCGCTTCCTGACTCAGGCAGAAAGACAGCAGCAAATGGCATTGCCCATATAATTTTTAAGAGGAGAAGGGGAGGTGTGTGTTAGAATGAGATGGGAGGGGGTGGTAAAGGAGATAAGAGATGAGGGGTATTTGTTCTGGAGGAACAAAGGACTGCCTCTTGATAGGAGGCACATGGGCAAATAGTGGTTCAGAAAGGTAAATGGGTGTGTTAGGGTGAGGTGTTTAATCTTAATTGGGCATGGTAATTAGGTGAGCCAAAGGGGGCTTTGGATTGCTGGACTTCAATAGATGGCTAGCTGGACCTTGGTAGGCAGCCTCGGGAGGAAGAAGTGGACCAAATAAAGGATAGACCTTGGTGGCTATCTTTAGGTTTTTAGTAAGGTGGGGGCAATAGGGAAGAAAGGCAGGGCTTGTCAGAGTTGCATGCTCAAGTGGCCTATTGTCCCTTCAGCAGATACAGGCATAAACCACAGGCACAAACACATATGTGTAGTTAAAAATAAAATAAAATCTTTATAATAAATCAATTGTGTTTTATGAACCACAGATGTTAAGTTAAAAAAAAAATCCCTAAACTAGACAATCAATAAATTCTGCCTAATAACATAAAGGTCTCATGTGAAAAAGAGCCCATGGCTGCAAAGATGTTCTCGAAGTACGTGAAATATAAGACGAAATAAGTCCATCTGTCTGCCCATGTGATCAAGAAGGAAAAATGACTAGCCAAGTCCTTGTTGCCACTTCCCATGTGCAGCAAGATATGCTAAAATTTCAGAACTGCCAATATTGTCTATGAAAAGTATGAAGAAATGTTGAAAGGATTAGCCTTTGTGACCATTCTTCCTTAACAGGATCTAGAGTCACCTAGGAGGCAAACCTCTGAGTGAAAGTTGTATAACAGTTTCCTGAGACTGAAACATTCCATCCTGCAGGGAATCTCCTTAAAAAGAAAGATCAACAACTCAAATAGCTTCAGGAAGTCCCTGAAACTGACCACATTCATTAGGTCTCTCCCTGCCAGAGTAAGCAATAAAAACTTGAGAGTCTCCCTCAGATAGAAAGAGGCTGAACTACAAAGAAGACTCTCAAACCTGACCAGTTGCTTCAGGGAAGCAAAAACTAGCCGAGTTTCCTGGAAGAGGTTTAGACCAATTGAGGCACCTGGGAAGGACACTCTCCAACCTGTTGAATCTGCAAGCTGTGTAGTGAGCTCCAGGCTCCCAGCTTTGTGAGTTGTCACCCATGTTGGACTGGATGTTGATGACACAGCTGCCTTTGAATCTTTTTCTGAATCTGTAAGTAACCCCTCATCTATACTTCTGTAAGTAACTCAAATAAAGCTTCTTGGTTCACCAAATTGGACTTTGGTGGTATCTGTACTTTGGTCTGTTGTGGGCTTACTATGGGGGGGGGGGGGATAGATATGTGTGTTGCAGCACGCCAGGTAAGGTTTTGTAACCCAATGTGTAAAAAGACTCTAGTCAGCCTGAGAATGGTAAACAATGGCTCAGACAGGCTTGCCCTTTTCCTCCATTCCCTCTGCCATGCTAAAAACCATCAGATTACATTCCTAAAGCCAGTCACCAAGGTGTATTCTTTCATTTTCCCACTTCCTCTTCCTGAGGCTGACCACCAAGGTCCGGCTATCAAAGTATTGTAGTCCAGTAATCAAAAGCCTCATTTTTGCTGCCCTAATTAACCTGTCCAATCAAAATTAAACACCACATCCTAACATGGGGTTTTCCCTTTTACATTTATAAACTGCTATTTGCCTATGGGCTAAGTCTGTCTCCTCTCTAGCCAGAGGCAGCCATTTGTCCTCTGGGACAAATCCCTCCCCTCTCTCTTGTTCCCTCCCCCTTCTCCCTCATTCTCTGTCTCCTGTCTTTGTCTCTTATCCCTGCCCTTTGTCCCTCTGAGACAAGTAAATCTCCTTTGTGCTGAGAACTGAGATTTGGAGTATCTTATGTTAATAGTCCTTTTAACAGAAAGTTTCTAGATTGGGCTAATGGGGGTGAGGCAATTCAATTCTAAACATGAGAGGCATCATTCCTGTGCAGGTTCAGGTCCTAACTGAATGAAAACAGACTGAGTTCAGCACCGAGAATCATTCATCTCTCTGCTTCCTGGCTGTGCACAGACTGAGACCAGCAGCCTGAGTCCTGTAGCCATGCCTTCTTCATAACAAATTGTCCCCTGGAACTGTGACCAAAATGAACCCTCTCCTCCTGGTGTTGTTCTGGTCTAGTATTTAGTTGCAACCACAATAAAAGCAACTATTACAGATTGTAATGACCCAAAGAGATAAAATGTACTTAATCCAGGAAGCTCTTTATGCTACAAAGCAACTATGATACTAGTTGGGGTAAGACTTTTATAACAGAGGAACTTGGGTGTTGTAAAATATTTATTTTAAAAACATTATTTATGTGTTACTTTTGCTTATGTTCCATTTGTTTGACTCTATAAAGCTGTGTTACTATGCCTGTCTAAAATACCTGATGGTCTAATAAAGAGCTGAACAGTCAATAGCAAGGCAGGAGAAGGATAGGTGGGGCTGGCGGGCAGAGAGAATATATGGAAGGAGAAATCTGGAAAGAAGATCTAGGAGCAAGAGGAGAAGAGGACAATAGGAGCCATCCACCCAGCCACCCAGCCACCCAGCCACCCAGCCACCCAGCCACTCAGCCATCCAGCCACCCAGCCACTCAGCCACTCAGCCACCCAGTCACAGCCACACAGCCACATAGTCACACACCAAGCTACCCAACCACACAGCCACCCAGTTACATAGCCACACAGCCACACAGCCACTCAGTCACACAATCACCCAGCCACCCAACCACACAGCCACCCAGTTACATAGCCTCACAGCCACACAGCCACCCAACCACACAGTCACATAGCCATCCTTGGAGTAAGAAATAATGAAAGGTACACAGAAATAGAGAAAGGTAACAACCCAGAGACATAAGGTTGACAAGATAATTTAAGTTAAAGAAAGCTGACAAGAAACAAGTCAAGCTAAAGCTGGGTATTTATAATTAAGAATACGCCTCTGTGTGTGGTTTATTTGGGAGCTGGGTGGTAGGCCTCTCAAAAAAACAAAACCAAACAACAACACTTGGGCCTTTTATACAGGAAGCCTGGATTCACCCTGTGCATTTGTCATCTTCATCCAAGCAGGTCTGCACTCAGCCAGGCTTTCGTTTTTCCTTGGTGAGTACTATGCTCCTTTTCAAAGAGCCGCTCTCCCAAGCTTAACTAATTAATATGCTAGAGCAGAGCAATGCCACACATGCATTTTGCTTTCCTCTACAAAAATCTTTAAGTCTGAGAGCCTCACAGAATGCACATTTCTCAGGCCTCTTCACTGAGGGTCCCTCTCTGTGTTGGTATCCAGGGATGAAGCTGCAAGAGAACCATGCCACATGCCACAGAAGCATGAAAGCCTGAGAAACTTACTGAGCCACGATAGGAATATGTAGGTAGGCAGGATGTTGGAACAGAAACCATAGCAAGAACCACAATGCCTTTTTCTTTTATTAGCATAAAGAGGGAAAAGGTAACCCAAGTAACATGCTCAAAGGCTCCGAAGGGTTTCCAGAGATGTGTCCTGAAGGCCCCACCATCACCCTCAGAATACAATAACTGCCCAGACCACCACATGCTGGAGTCATCTGAGCATCACTCCACCTGACCGTGACCCTGGACATGTCAGCTGCCTCTCTCAGCTCACTCTCCACTTGCCCTCTACTCTCGGACTCACACAACTTTTTCAGCCCTTTAGAAACATCAACTTGCCCTTTGCACATAAAATTTCAATCACAAAGTGCAAAATTCAAAAGCCTAATTAATGTGCAATCACCCATCTTAGCACATGTGATATCACTAAGAACTGGCATTCACTCAGCACAGAATACAACATCCTAAGACTTCCAAATGTCTCTCCCACCTCTCCAGCCCAGGACACACTGTTTCCTCTTATTCAGATGAGGTGGAGGCTGGGATGAGCTTGGGTTTGGCCTGCTGTGGAGGTGAGATATCTGGGATCTTTTCCCCATGTTTGTACACACTGACAGTGACATCAATCTTCTCCCCTCCATATTTGTTCTTCACATTGATGCTGTACTTGCCCGAGTCCTCAGCAGTCACCCCCTGAATGGTCAGGCTGACATACTTGGACTGTTCCACCTTCACGGAGAAGTGCTCACTTAGCTCAATGTCCTTATCATTCTTAAACCACACCACTTCAGGGTCGGGGTTTCCAAATACTGTGCAGGTGAGGTTCAAGGTCTTTGGAGGGAAGACGAGGTGAAGAAAGACAGTTAGAAAAGGAGTTGGAGATGGGTAGGGGGTGGGGTACAATCAAAACACACTGCAAGCATGAATGGGATTTTCCGATACTAAATTTAGCAAACATGAATGGGATTTTTTTGATACTAAATTTAAAAAGGAATAAAAAGGCCATGCTCCTGTCTGGCGGTGAGAGGTCAACCATGCCTGCTGGCATTTGTTAAACATTATTTATATCAACCACCCTTCATAGACACAGGAGGTCGGGGCAGAGGAGTCCTGTGCTATGAGGGCCAGGGACCCAAGGAAAACCTATGAAAATGCTTTTACTTGTTCTAAGTTCTAACCTGAGTTACACTTGGGAAATGAATTAGCTCTATTACCGTTCTACTGAGCCTGTTTTTAAGCTTTTTAAGTTAGTTAGTTTTTATTCTTATTAATGTGAATTCCTACTTGTCTGTGTATGGGAAAAGATATGCTACAGGCAGAATAAGGTGTCAGATCCCTAGGAACTGGAGGGACCAGAAGTTGTAAGGCACCCAATGTGGGTGCTGGAAGCTGAATCCCCACCCTTTCTCTGAGAGAAGCACTTGTTCTTACTAGATGAACCATCCTTTAGCCCCTAAACCTCCTTTACAATTAGACTTAGGGGTCTGTCTTCCAAGTTCTTCTGAAAAGTCCAGAGAACATGCTGTCTATACCTCCTAACTCAGATGCAGCAATTATACACTTGCCTGGCTCACCCCACTTGCAGGCAGTGATTGTTAATTTCAAAATCATATTTTTGTGATGTCACAGTTACTCCATCTCAGGGGCATTCTGTGCTTTCACTGACTGTTAAAAAAAAGGTCTATAAATCTAGGCCTAATAAAGCCCTTTCAAGTATCTATGTCCCCATGACATTGAGCTAAAATCATGCAGCAGAAGTGCCAATTAGATATCAATAACTCCACTGATGGGAGACAAATTAAAACTTCAATTATACATTCTAGAATGACCTTGGAAATTGGTGCAGGGTTTTTTTCTCTTTAATACTGAAAAGGTTGTAACTGTTTACATTCAAAAGTGATGTCTCAGAGTTTCACCCTAAATAGGAGCTGACCCATGACCTCTTAGAGAGAATCCCTAAACCAGGTGATATCAGACCTGTGGTCGCCAACGTCCTTATACCAAGTCCATGAGTCATACAACACGCCTGGTGTTTAAGGACTTACAATATTTGGCTTTTGCTGCTGCTGCTGCTGCTGCTGCTGCTGCTGCTGATGATGATGATGATGATGATGATGTTTCTCTTTCTCTCAGTACTGAGGGTGAATCCCAATGACTCATGCACACTCACCAGCCACTCTACCACTGAGGTGCAACCCAATCTTGACTATTAAACCATCCCACCTCTCTGTTTGCAGAAGTTCTCAGGGGTTCGGGACAGAGGGGTACTGGGGAAGATAGTTCTGAGTGCCCTGCAGGCTAAGTGGGAAATGATTCCAGCTCTCTGGCTTCCCTATGTCCCACCCTAAGACAATAGCTGAGTTCTACCCCGCATCTCTCCACTCATCCCAGTTATGACCCCAGCAGACTGTTCTCACCTTGCCTTCCATTATGGTCACCACGTCAGGTAAGCCACCAATCACCTTGCCACGATCTACAATGAAAAAGAGCTGGGTTGAGAAGACATCACCGTGGAGGCCCAGAGGCCTGAGGTATCACACTAAGTGGCACCAAGGTGAAAACGGAAAGGTGAGCATACCCTCAGGAGAGGACACAAACATAAAATTATATTCTGGGTGGATTACACTATCAAAGAAGCCATGGGCAACGACTAGCTGGCTCTGTGCAGATGGGGGGGGGGTAGGGGCAAGCAAACAGAAATGAGAGTCAACTGAACCCAGGAGGTCACATCAAGGACTTTACAAAAAGCTGCATCTCTCAGGGGAGAGAGACTTAGTATCTTGGGAACAGAAACTTGTTGGAGTGGGTGTGGACAAGGTGGAGAAGGGGGCTAGGTAAGACATAAGGCTGAAATGATCAGAGGCCAAAAGATCGAGGCGCATTCAAGCTGGGGCTGGAACGTTTGCTCTTACTGATGCACTAAGTCAACTGTGTGAAATGTGGACCTCTCCCGCCCACCCTCATAATCAGCCCACAAGTACTCACTCTTTTCTGCAAATGCAGCTGCCCTAGAAATCACAAGAAGGAGAGAGAAAGCTGTGAGAAACACTACTGCCCAAAGTGCACCATAAAGAGCAAATAAAAAGGGAAGAACTACTGATATGTAGCGCTACAGTCATCCTCATTGGTTCCACAGCTGAAGCCCAAGGATACCAAAATCTATGGATGTGCATGTCCCTAGAAAAAGTTGTTGTACTCCTATACAACATATAATCATCCTCCTGGGTCTTGTCAATCATCTCTAGTCACTTATGATACCCAAGAGAGTAAAGCTCTGTAAAGAGGACCTAGACTATTCTTCAGTGAATGATTACAGAATGACTTCAGGCATAAGGTGCCTTTGGGAAGATTTTTCACTGTGGTTGGATCTGAGGGCACAGAACCTGTACCCATGCTGAGGGACTGTGATCTGATCTTTTGGAGTTGGGGAGGATGCTAAAACCAAAAGTAAGATTAGCATGCACATTCTCAGGCTAGAAAGATTCATTGTTTAGCTCACATTCACCAGACTACTGCATTAGAGACTGAGGAGTCTGTGTGTCTGCCTTTTTGTGTGCTAGTTGGTGTACATGTACAGGTGGTGATGTGTGCATGTAGAAGTCAAAGGTTGGCATCAAATGCCTTCCTCAGTTGCTTTCCACCATATTAATTTTTGAGGTATGATCGATCTCTCTCTCTCTTCTCTCTCTCTCCCTCCTTCCCTCCCTCCCTCCCTCCCCCCCTTTCTCTTTCTCTCTCCCCGGAAGCTTGCTACTTTGGCTAGACTGGCTATCTGTCCAGGCACCCTAGCAATGCTCCCACCTCTGCCTCCCCAGTGCTCAGATTATAGCTGTGCCCTTCTTTACCCAGCTTCCTTTTTCAAACATGGGTTCTAAGGACCCACTTGACTGACTAAGCTGTCTTCTAGACCCTAGGCATTTTTTCAGTTCTGATTTATCATACATATCCACTCAACAAAGGCATCCTGAATAATTTAGTAGGAACCAATGACTGTCCTCAGCTTTAATACTCTAAAACTCAGACACTCATTTGAAAATCTGAAGCATTCTTTAATAGTTGCTCTGTATGGCATGTAACCTGGATTGTGACCATTTGAGAAATCCATAATTTTAATCATTTAAAGTAATCCAGGGTTCTGATGGCCCTACAAGTTAATACACAATGCATTTCTAGTAGAAAAAAGGTTTTCCTGCTACCCATTGAATTTCTTACATTGCTATTTTCATCCCAGGAACAGAGCATTCTTGGAATCACTAAGACATTTGTAAATGATCCTGTATGTGGTCAGAATGAACCCATGTCAGTGCTCCACCCCCATCAGAAATGATATTAAACAGTTGTGGGTCTTACTTGAGCTGCTGGAACTCAGCAAATGCTTCATCGAAGGCTGTAAGGAAACATTCCATATGTCACTCATATTCCCATGTATTTAACTCTCATCCACTTAAATGTTCTACTAGATAACTGACAAAATGAAAACTGACAAGTAATCAAACTAATAAATTAATTTTTCTAAAGTCATTTCCTCAAAGTGAAAGTCATGACATCAGTAGATTATTTAATGTGCCCTTTGCTTTTCAGCATCTAGGTGAGTTGTCCACAGGAGTTTGACAAGCTGCAGGGAACATCTTGTACCTTGTCCAGAGAGGTCCAGTGAGCGTTGGTGGTTGTCTTTGCCATCAAAAATCTCGAAAGTGTATTTCCCCTTGTCCTTCTCCGTGGGCTCACAGATCTGCAGCCACGCTATCTCCTCACTTCCTCCAATCCGCATGTGCTCGCTGGATGAGATCTTAGCCTCTCTACAAAGTGACATGGATGTGCTCAGTTAACCTCCAGATCTCATGCTCAACCTGGGAGGGGGACACTAGCATGTCTGACCGAGGAGGACCTGGTCCACTTGCTTACACCTGGATGAGAATGGTCTACTCACTTGCTCACATTGAGGTAAAGGCTCTACTCACTTGCTCATGCCAATGGCACAGTAGGTTTCTGGAGTTTATTGGCTATTAGAAACTTAAGTGAATTAATAACTCAGGCCTGAAACCTCCCAAAGCCAAATGATTACAACTTAAAGGACTTCAGAATACTTGATTTATTATGGCAGTTTGTAAGAATATTAAGCATGGAACTTATGACCTGGTACAGCATTTTCATCACTAGGTTCATGTTCAAAATATCCAAAGGGGGGACTGGGACACTTAGACACTCCCATCTGCAGAAACATAATTCACAATGGCCAATGTGGACAGCAACATGAGCCCTGACATGTGAACAGACAATTAAACTGTGGTTTAGCCACATGGTGGAACATTATTCATCTTTCTTTTAAAAAAGGGGGGGTGGGGGAATTGGCACATGCTACAACATGCATGAATTCTGAGGGCATTGTGCTACATTTTAAAAGCTGGTCACAAGAGAACAAACATGTTTTCACAGTCTGAAGTCACCAGAATTGCCACACTCACGAACAGAAAGTAGAGTCCAGCTCATCTACAGAGGGGATAGCAGGTCATAAGTTCCATTTCACAAGAGGAAGGCTCTGGAGATGCTGGCAGAGATGGTTGCCGCAGCATGGTTTCACTGCACCATTACAGCAGATGAAGTAATAAATTTTATGTTTGATGTATTCTAGCCCAGCTTTGAAGATGTAAGACTAAAGCACCTGATACCATTACTGTCCTCCAAGTCAGCAGAGTGTTACACCACTCACCCATTGTCAAGTGAGTTACAACTGCTTGGTGTATGTATACATGTTTGCTGTGTGTGGGGTGTGTGTGTGTGTGTGTGTGTGTGTGTGTGTGTGTGTGTGTGTACAAGTTACTGCAATTCAGAGGCTGGTTTGGGTTTTGCAGATAACTGGCTCTGAGCTAATGGTAATTCTCTCACCTTGCTGGCCGCTGTGTACTCTGCAGTGCATTGAGAGAATGGAATTTCCTGGCCCTCTTCACTGTTCTAGTAGGTAACACTCATGATGTGGGGACACAGAGCATGTCAATTTAGGATTTAAAAGTGACTGACATTGTGAAAGCATCAGGAATGTGGGCAGATGGAGAAGGAGGAAGCCAGAAAGGCTCCATGGAAGACCCAGCCAGACAAGAACAAAAGGGTATAATGTTAAGACACTATGCATGCCTAGCAGAGCATAGAACACTCCTGGCAGGAGGACACATAGGCACTTGGTGCCCTTGGGAAGGCAGAAGCCAAAGGCCAGATCTGTAGGGTAGGCTTACAGCTTTCCAGCCAGAATGCTTTGTTCACATTCTAGTGGGTTAATTCCAGTCATCTGACTCTTTACCTGAGGGTAACACATACCAACCAATTCTAGACCTGCAGTGAGCACAGAGCAAAATCTCAATGCTAAAGCGATGGAAGACTCACCCCAGCACTCACAACTGTCCATCCCTACCTAAAAGGAATAATGAGATTTTTATATAGACTTTCCCCTTCTACAGAAAAAAAAATATTTCACAAAAAAATATACCTGTTCAATCAGTGTCTCTGCCAACCTCCAAGAACCTACTATTCAAGTGAGGGTTATACATTGCCTCAAAGATTATGAGACCCATATAATCATACATCAGGGAGTTACAACCCAGGCTGCTGATGCCTCCCAAGCCAGAAGGATTTGAGGCAGAGGGTGGAAGGTGAGCATACACACTGAAAAGGCCCTTTCTGTCTGCCCCAAACACCTCAGCCAGCCCTGTAGTGACTGCATGTTGTTTGAGGGTTGTAACTTACTCCCTGGTTGTCAGAGGGAGATAACATTCACCACACCTAGGGATTTGAAATCTGCTTCAAGTGCGTGTGAGTCACTGGCCACCATCCCTAAGTATGCAATAACTCCTGTTGCCTGTTCACACTTCCTCTGCCACATGCTACCCATGTGGGCCTTAAATCTGGAGATGTCATTTTCTCTGTCTCCAAAACTCAAATACACTGTAAGTATAGAAAGCTGTCTCAGGTCACAGTAGCTGGCAGCCCTACCCAGAGTGGGGGAGAATCCACCGCACTGGAAACTTTCACCTCAACACCACTCTCACCCTGTCCAAGGATACTAAAAGGTAAGATGTAGAAAACAGAAGACATCTCATTCCTACAGGTAACTGGAGCCCACTGAGATTAAGGGGAGTCATTAGCACAGTGTGTCCACTGCAAGAGAGACCATCCAAGCAGAGGGAAAGGCCTGAGGTCAAAGAATGATAGCTTTCTTTGTCCTACATCTACAGCAAGACTTCCCTGGAGTTGCTGGGATTCCTCTAAAGTCTGAAGTGGTCAATTCTCGTACAGTTGAGCTTTGCCATGTTTGTACAATACATTAATTTCACCCTCTGGCAAGGAAACAAGGTCTTTTTTCTGAAGAACATTGTTGCTGTATTCCTTTTGGCCTGTTTTTCTTTTTCTGTGGGATAAATTTTCAGCCTTATATTTAAAGTGGCATTTTCTACATTCCTTGATATATGATGGCATTTTTTTAAGCAATGAACAGTTGTCCGCACCTGAATCTATGTTCTGTAAATTTCTCATTGGGCTCTCTGAATTGAATGTTACCCACTGAAGCAGGTTTCTCCTCCACTGACTTCCTTGTCTTCTTATTCATGTCTAGTGAGGAGCCACTGATTGAAAAGTCAGAGCTTGGACCCTGGTCCCCATGTTGCTATTATCACTATCAGGAGAAGGTGTTTTCAACACTGGTGTCGTTGTGACCAACAGTGAAGAAGCTGCTGACATCTTCTGACAGTTCCTTCTCCTTCTCCTTTGCCCAGACCCTCCTCACTGCTCCATGGCCTACCTAGCCAAAGCTTTGCACAGTTACTAAGAACAGGGTCATGGCCTACGGTTTGCCAAGAGTGAGTACCACATTAATCCGTGGGCTGCTGCATCCATGGACACACATTCTCATACTCACTTGTGATACCAGCTGACCTTCATTTCTTCCGTGAAATACTTCATGAAACATTGAAGTCTAATGCCCTCTGGAGTGCAGAGAACCTTCAGCTGTGAAGCAGAAGCTCCTACAGAGAACAAGATGTTGTCTCAGATCTCAGAGAAGCAGGACAGGCCCGTGGTCTGATGGTAAGGTGCGACCATCCATCCACAGCATCGTCATGTTCCTCCTCAAGCTGGTGCTCATTCCTGTCATAGCCACAGAGGTTTCCACCTCCCTCCCATGTCATATGCTTTCATTAAGCACACACTTGCCCTTCCAGAATACTTTGAAAAGTCCTTTACTTAAGACCAAAGAAACATGAAATTTTTCTAAAATAATCCACACCTAGCCCTTAGCAGTTTGGTTTGTATGAAAGAATCAGTCTTGGCAACAGTAGCTATGAAATCTGCTATATTAATTGAACCAAATCTGAAGAGCTACAGAGAACCCATAAAAGAGATGGGGGGGGGGTCAGCAGAAATGAGAGTGGGAGGATACAGCCAGAATCCTCCTTACTGGAGATATCTGTACCTCATGCCTCTCCACCTGAAATGTCACAGAGATGCCAGGGCTCTAGTCACATGGAAACTCCTATACTTGCTCTCAACCCCCACATTTCTCCCCCCTAAGAAGTCTGTGTCCACCTTGGATGATGGAGTGAGCCGAGAGGTCCAGAAGCGTCCTGCCATGGCCTCAAAGACTGGTGGTCTGTTGCACTTATCAGTTCTCTGCATGTGACCAACCCGTCATCAGCAGGTGACCCTCCAGCACATTATGAAGTAAGTAATACAAAGCAACTCCTCAGAGTATAAAAAAAAAGCAAAGCCATTTTTTAAATGTCTTGGTTCGCCTTACAAGCAACTTGCACGTCCATCAGTTAGTACCTGACTTACTGAAAGCCATTCCAAGTGAACCATTTTTATTTTAACATGTTCCCTGGTCCTTTCACTAAACAAAAGAAAAAAGTCTACGTCAGAGAGCTGCTTGAAATGCATTAAAGATGAGCATGCAGTTGTTTTCATGGGAACTGGGGGAAGCCTAGGACTCTGGAACTGAGGTAAAGAGGGCATGGTTCTGGGGAGTCCCAACTTGGCTGATGAGTCATCTACTTGCCCATGCAGATTTTGGTTACTTGATCAGAAAATGTAACTTGAATGTTCTCAAGTGTCTCAATGATGTGTCTAATCTTCTGACTTTTATGGCACAGTGTTGCCATCTACAAGGTTAACACTGAAGAGTCTCCCAACAGAGTCACAGGCAAGGAAATTCCAGAAAGCCTCATACCGCCACAAGAAAGTTTAAGATTTTGTGTTGGGCCACATATGTAGCTATCTTTAACTTTGTGCAGTGATGTGTGGCCAGTAGGTCATGGTTTGGGCATGCCTACAAGTCTAAAGGGTCTAGATTAATAAATTACTAGTTGTTAACATGTAAGCTACCGTTTATTATTGGTAAGCAGTATTTTTGTTTTACCAGTTTATATACAAAGGCAAAACACTCAGTACACAGACTAGGAGGCCTAAGTGTTAAATATCCACTATTACTATTCAGTGTTTGAAGAAAGACTAATAGCAGTTTTAGACAAAACAATTTCCCAGGCTGGCCAAAGGCAAATTGGCAGCAGTGACTGGTGGGCAATGCCAGCAAGGGCTTCTGAAGCTAAACATAGACAATTTACATTCATATTGCAAAGCTCTGAAGGAGCATCATGGAGGGGCAGGTAACCAGTCATTCTTCTGCCACCAGCCTAAGTCCAGGAAGGGGAGACACCCCAGCCATCAGTGTCCTCTGAGACATGAGTGCTCACCCTAGAAAACAGAGATATTTCAGCCAACAAGACTTGGAAACTCAGGGGTTTTTACTCACCACACACACGACTCATTGCCAAGATCATGTCCTCGTACACTGGAAGGGAGAATGGAAATGTACCATCATTGGGTGTGACTTTAACAGAAAACAGCATTTTCCATGTCTAATTAAATTGACACAGGAAACTGTGATACTCATTTGAAAAATGAAACATTAAAATGGTAATATTTGTCCATAAAAGGCTTATGTGCACCATAAATCCTTCTAACCTATTCACTTTTTAAACACAGGACAAGAACATTTTGTTCAACATAAATCTAACCGTGCATTGAATTGAATAACTTCCTAAGATTTTCAATCATCTTAACTGCATTTGTCAGGAATCAAACTTGGCTTCTGATGAGGGAGTGAGATGACATTTCATCTAAGCCCAAAGTGATATTGTACATTTTCTCTAACAGTGTGAAGCAGCTCTTAATACAGACAAAGTACAATCAGGTTTCCTTACCCAAAGTCACTATAGAGACAAAATGCACACAGCTCAGAGTGTGCATGAGTGAACTTGCCATTCCATGGACAGAATAGAGCTCTGTCACCTCAGGATATATATGACTACATCTCCATGACACCCCTCATCATTTGGATAGGATAGAGTCCTGTTCAGCTGGTATGCACACAGCTATAGGTACTCATGAACACTTTTCCACAGTACCCTTCATTCCAAAAAGAGAACAGAATCCTGATCAGTGGAATAAGCAAATAGCCAAGGGTACCTGTGGACACAGATCCACAATAACCCTCATCCAGTGAGCAGAATGTATTTCACTGTAAGACAAAGAAGGTACCATCTTACCTTTGCCAGCTATTTCCAGGATAGATACATCTTGACCTCTGTCATCTTTCAAGGTTGCTTTGTATTCACCATGGTCCTTCTTAGACAACTATGAACAAATCACATCCCATATTTATGCAGAATTAATACCATGACACAAGATGTTGTGTTAGTACATTTTTCTTGAAAAGTATGGGAAATCAGTGTGCAAATTGTAAGGCACTGCTGAGTTTACAAGATATAGAGAGCTCTGTTCTGTTTCTCTGGCTAAACAGTACCTTCGGTATAAGCAGCTCACAGATCCCCTTCTCCAGGTCTGGCAATGTCTCAGTTTCATAAAGAACATCATCCTTGAGCCATTTGAAAACTGTTTCCCTCTTGGTGTTTGCAACCTGCAAGACAGAAGTCCTTAGTAAATCACTGTGGCTCGGGAGGAAAAAAATCCTTTAGGGTTAGTCAACTCCAGATCTAAAGAAAACACCAGCTTTTACCTTCAACATGAGCGGAGGGCTCATGAAAGAACAGTCACTTCTAATAACAGCAAATGCATTTCTCAATTGTCTTCTAAAAGCGGTAATCCCTTACAGCTCCACCAACGGAACCGGTGAAGTCAGTAGGTGTAAAAATCTCTTGTTTAATAGGAAATGTCACTAATGAGGCCTAAGCAAGTGCTTTGATTCATAAATGTTCTTGGAGCTCTAAGAGTTACTGGGTGACTGCTCTTTGGAAGTGTGTTATCCAAGGGCATGAATGCAAGGGGATGACTCATAGAAGGAGAGCTGCCCTATCTATGTGGGAGTTCCTCACATTTGAGCCTCTGGTTTTAGAAGCTTTGCAGGGTTCTGATGGAGAGTAACCATACTGGCATGCAAATAGTTGGTATACTATCACAAGAAAAAAGACATTTTGCTTTGTGTGTCAGATGTTGGATGGCACTGTATTCTAGGGTGCTGAGGAGTCTGCATCCCCAGCCACACACACCCCACACAGATAATGCCAGTAATGGAGCATTAGAAATGATAATGTCATGGGATTTGCTCTATACATCAGTAAGGCCATTCATTTGAAATTTCAACATATAGCAGCTATATGAAATATTGTCACCAATGAAACCAGTGAAAAATTATATACTACAGGTACTTTTGCCTATTTTAGTCCCCAGAGTTGAAATCCAGCCATGCACAGAGTCTAAGACATAGATGGAGACAATACACTTGCCACCCTGGAAGTGCCACACCCCCACCCCAGCAGAGAACAAGAGTGAACACACATCACAGGGCAGTAACTTCCTGCTCTTCTCTGGCTCTCTCTGCAGTGCCAGCCTCTGCCATCCTTCTCCAGTTTCACTCTGCTCCAGGGGAAAGTTGCTACACTTTATGTGTGTGTGCAGAATCAAAGACATTCCAGTGCCCTTGAATCTTGTCTCTAAACAGTCTCCATCCTCCTGCCCATGTGGGTGGTGTCTCACCCCTGCACAACCCCTGTGTGTCTTCTCTGACCCTGCAATTTATCCCTGTCACACTGGAACACTCAGGTGCCTAATGTACACAGGAGCACGTGAGGAAACATGAACACACAAATCCATCAGACATCTTACACATGCCTTGCCCGTGCCCAAGGGACACTACACTCTCATCACAATGCTCTAAGTATGACAAACTCCCAACACACTTTCTTCTTGTTGTGATTTAAGGGTTCGGTTAAATACTTTTTTGTTGTCAAATGCTTTTCTGTAAAAGTGTGAGTATATTCTAATGTATGCTATTCCCTATGCATTTTGTCATGTAAAGAAATTAAGAAATATCATCTTCCACAGTATCGCTGAATGAAAAACGATTTGGGAAGATGGTTTCCAGCATTTATAGGGACGTGAATGTGTAAACCCAATGCATAAGATTGCAAAAATACTCATTTCAAGTTTTTTTTAATTTTCCTAATATCTCTGTCTATTAACCTATGCATCTCTATGATCAGAGAATTTGAGGTAGTTTCAAATATTTATGGGCAGTTTCACAGTACTTGGATGCTATCAACCCAAGAAGTGAACCTCTCCCTTTCTGCTCCTTGTCCTTAGGATACAGGAAGGCCAGTATGTCTTAGTGTTATGGTCAGAAATAGAGAATTAGTCACCCTCCTTGCTCCTGGGCCTGACCTCTGATGTCTTAATGAGCTGAATTTTATAATGCTCACTACAGAACTTTATAAAGCTCATAGATGCCTTTCCATGTATGGTAGTCATTTGAGAAAACTGACATTTTTTTCCAGTATAAACTACCTATGTAAAGATCCTGTTATTTAGTAAAGGGGTAGCCTCTTACCTCTAAATGTCAATACTTCTGATTCTACCATCATACCCAATCCTTCTTACAACCCCACACCCACCAACTCTGCCCTCTTGGCAGACCTTCATAACTTCTTCTTGTGCAAAATGCACATAACCTTAGATGTCTTCTGAGTGTGGTTAAGGGTGTCATTCAGTTCCTCTTCTTAGTCTCACCCCCTGAACCTGGACTATTCTGACCCATGAAGTCCCACCTTGCTGAAATAGTCTGCTTATTTTCATCTTTCCAAGTTGGATTTTAAGTAATTTGCAAGCAGTTTAAGGACAAAAAAAAATTCACTTTGACCATTTACACCCAGCTTTTGCACAGTGAAAGATATAAGGCAGGTACTTAATAAATTAAAGGTTTGTTGATTAAAACACAACTTAGAAATAAGCTTCTTTGCTGAATTATTAACACAAATATGTTTCCCAAATGTGCCTTAGTCCCTGATGGTGTCATACGGACAACATGGCAGGTATATTTCCTTATTACACGTCCTCTCATGGAGTCACAGCTAACATTGACTTTACTCCAGGTTTATACTCCAAAGTCAAAGCTTTGGTACTTTACCAAAAGTCCTCTTTTGAATGTCTCAACATTAATGTTTTATGAAGAAGGCAGGATGGGTACTTCCCATCTAAGTTCTATAGGGTTCACTACACCCTGAAGTCTCTTGTCTATTTGCAACTAAACCTAGACTGCCCACTTCACTCCCTGTGGCTGCTCTCTAATCATTGGCTTTCTTACCTTACAGACAAGCCGGACTTCACAGTCTTCTGTAACATCCCAGTGTAAGTACTCAGCAAAGTGAGGACCTGTAGGAAAGAAGGAGGTTCTAAAATAAGAATTTACATGTATAGATGCCTACAGCTACCATATATGTTACATACACATATGTCTGTGCATTTTAATATATTTCTATGTTATATTTTCATATATGAACATATTTAATATATAAGCATGTTTGGCTGGAGGAACCTGCTGTATGTCTGACAGTCTTGAGCCAACTTGCCTTAGAGCTGACTCTCTGTTGAGCCTCCCGTTCCTAGTGGGAGTACACAGTCCCCCTCCTTACCGTACATGGGGTCTATTGCCCTTTAGATATTTATAACATCCAGCTCATGGACTATGGGTCTGACTGAACACTGAGCAGCATAGTGATAAATCTTTAAAGTGAGAGAATTAGTGGAGGTGACATGAAGTCAAACCAATGTGACCTTGCAAGTCTGTAGATGTTTGTTATCTCAGATTGGAGATGGATCAAGAGATGAACCCATGTATGTTTTTCACAACTATCAACCATTCTATTGAAATAAACATGAAGTAAGCCATATCCTAATAAAACTATTTTCTCATTTAACACAACTAAATAAAACAGGCTTAAAACTTATATACTGATTTTTTATATCAATACATTTTATAAGGCTAGAATTCAATTGGTGCTTTGCTTATAGCCTGTAGAAGAGGCTAGTAGGAAGGTCTCTGAGAGACACTGGAGTGAAGAAACATCAGACAGAAGGTGATATGATTCTCTTTCAATTCAAAATATATAATTCTTAAAACCTGTATAGAAAGCAAAACAAAATTAGGAGTGGTCTGGGCACCTGTGATGGGGGTATCCCAAGAAGTCCATCTGACTTGTCCAGAGGGTTATACTAGGGTGAAGCAAGCAGTGAGTTTGGCTAACCTGAGCTCCTACCACTTCTGTATCAGGTTATCAGTATGTGGTGGACAGAGGAACATGGAAAGAAAGATGTTTGGAGAAATTATCAAGCCGAAGGCCACAGGGACTAGTCAGCCACTGGTGCAGAGGCTGGTTAGATAGACCACTTCCCTGATAAGGAGAGTAGCAGGAAATTATGTCATTATATATTATATATCATGTCAGCAAAAGTTAGAAGAAAGGAATAATACAGACAATATACCCCTGAGGACTAAAGATGGAGGTATCACCAAATTTCCAGAGCTAAAATGATGGTGTAACATTTGATCATTCTACATGTCTTCAGAGTCAGCTATGAGATGCAGGGTCCACTCAAGACACATTACAAAGCCAGCTCTGCATCTGTGAGTGAGCTACCACCTACCTTGTTTCCTGAGGAATTCCTTCCTTTGAAATTCAGCCTCTTCTAGGACAGCTTTGAATGCTATTCAAAAAATAGAGAAATGAAATATCTCTCCATTCAAAAGAATTTTCTTCAAATTATATTTTGCGGGCATGAGAAAATGTTCACTGTAGCATACCATCTCCAATGAGCACCAATGAAGACTGATTCTTGGCTTTTCCATCTTGAATCTGCACAGTGTAGGTCCCTTCATTTTCTATAGTAAACCGATCCATGATCATCTCAATCATGCCTGTCGATCTGTCACATCTAATTCTGTGTGTCTGGAACCCAGGAAAGACACAAAGAATGATGTGGTAATGGAACTGCTTCTCTACACTGCAGTTACAACTAATGGTTATTTGAATAAAAAAAAAGAATGGGCCCAACTGGCTCGTGTGTGTGTGTGTGTGTGTGTGTGTGTGTGTGTGTGTGTGTGTGTGTGTGTGTGTGTGTGTTATTTTTAAAAGTAAAGGACCAGATTTAATATGAGCAAAGCATTTCTAGGTGATTTGGGGGGAAAAGTGGAGAAATCACATGGAAGGTCTATGGCCAGGAGCTCAAATACCCGACAGACACAGTCTTGAGCAGCTCTGGGGGAGGAGCCTCCATTTGATGGGCTTTCTGAGAGGCAGGGTTTAGAGAGGGAAGAGGGAGGCTAAATTGGAGCTTCCTAGGGAACATTCATTTAAATGCTTAATTATCAGTGAGCAAAACTGTTTGGGAAGGATTGGGAGGTGTGGCCTTATTAGAGGAAGCATTTCAAAAGCCCATACAAGATGAGTACTCTATCTATCTATCTATCTATCTATCTATCTATCTATCTATCTATCTATCATCTATCTATCTATCTATCTCTATATCTCTCTCTCCTCCCTCTTTCTTTCTCTGGTTCATGATGCAAAGCTTTCAGCTACTGTTCCAGTGCCAGTCTGCTTCCTACCAAGATGATGACTAACCTTCTAAACCTGTAAACAAGCCACCAATTAAATTAAATGTTTTCTTTTATGAGTTGTCTTGATCATGGTGATTCTTCACAGAAACAAAAGAATAATTAAGACACACCAGATATTACATCTGAAGTAACTTGGGGACACAAAGGTACTCAGAAAGTTATCATCTATATCTCTGGGTGAATCAAGAACCAAAAAAGAGCCACGGTCCCCTGGTAAGGGAAGAGAGACAGGGCGTTTCCTGGTATATTACTATGAACTTCAGTCTTTGAAACTGTAAACAGCCTCACTTCCCAGGCTTTGATCTTCAATAAGCATACAAAAAGCTAGTAAAAATTAAATTGTGCTTTCAAATACATCAGTCACATGTTCTGTACTTGTACAACATCACTCATATTTCCAAAAGTAGCTAGAAGAGGAGATGGATATTCTCTGTGCTCAAGAAAGGCCACAATAAAAGGGTACCAGCCTGCAGATTAGTCTTCAGGTGGAACCTTCTGGAACAGGTTAATGACAGAAACTATGGGAAAGGACTGTGTCCTCATCCTAAAATGAGTTGCCACCTTATAAGACTAGAAGAATAAGAGCCCAGTGAGTTGCTCCTGCCCTGGCCCTTACATATCTGTTTAGTTTCAAATGATGGCATTTGAATATGTTGCTCAAGAAAAGGCCAGTATTTTTGTAACATCACTATCAGATCCTAGAACTCTAGGAACCAACTCTAACTAGTTAAGAAATCACAAATATGAATTTCATCAACCAGAAGCTTAAATCACATATGGTAGGCTCTCTAGCTTCCTGTGCTCCCATACTACAGTATCTGAGAGGACTTAGCATAATAAGTATGTATGCGAGTTCCACCCCTTTCTCTGTCCCGACCAATTCCAACATACCAAAGCAACAGCCTGGGAGGACTCTTGAGCTTCCTATGCTCCCATACTACCGTATCTGAGAAGACTTTAGGAAATAATTAGGCATCTTGATGGAGCAAGATGAAGTTCTGTGATTTTACGAGCCCCATAAATACAGGGTTTTAATGTGACTTTCACAAAATAGCATCAGTCTTCAAATGTGAAAGTCACCTGTGGGCTGCTAATTAAAGAAATGAAACAGTGTACTTTTACTCCAAAAGATTAGCTCTGGAGCAGCAACGTCGCTCTCTGTGGCAAGTAGGTAATGTTAATCAAAAAAATGTTCCCCAATTAATGTACAATTACTCCATATTCCACTTCTTTTCCTAGCATGATCTCTTCTCAGAGAAAATTTCTCCAATTACCTTGATCAGACAGTACTATTCCATGCACAGTATGCATTCACTTGTCTGTTTGCAGACTACAAAACTTAACTGTAATTTACATTTTCTAAAAGCATGTCATAGCTCCCACAGGATAGACTAACTAGATCATGTAATATAAAACACCACATGATCCTGACTTCCCAAGATTTCTGTTTGATAGACTTCATCTAGCCCTGTTTGGCCAGTATCACCAGACATAAAGACTGAGAGTAGATAGTAAAGCTCATAGAAAGAGAGCAGGCTTCCCAAAAACATGGTAGACTCTCATTTCCAGCTCCCAGTTGATATGTGTGTGGTGAACACCTAAATGGGGAATTTAGGACTAGGTGACTAAGCACCAAGTTCAAACATATACTGGGCATTTAGTGCCATACTAATAGATGACTCACCTAACTCATCCCTGAATAATAGAGACCTCATTAAAAAATAGATTCAATTGAGTTTCCCAGCATGCTATAAATTAGACAAGGTTAAATATACCTAAACATAGTTTATGACTTCTCAAATGTTCCACAGTGAAAAATGAGGACTGTAGTAATTTTAGTATTTTTTTTATATAATCAAAAAGATAGAAAGATGGCTCACTTAGTAAAGTTCTTTCCTCACATGCATGAGGAACTGAGTTTGGATCTCAGAACCCAAATAAAAAGTTCACCATGGTAGCACAGTTGGATATCAAAAGCTTGCAGACCAGCTAGGTTGGCCTATTTGATGAAATTGCAAGATAATGAAAGATCCTGTCTCAACAAAAAAAAAAAAAAAAAAAGGAAAGATGCCTGAGAAAAAATACCCACATATGCCATGCATGCATGTACCTCAATCACTTATACAAGTGAATGCACATATATTCATACATGTATAGAACAAAGGCCAAGTGCTCATATCTTAGCATAATAAGTATTTATGAGAGTTTTACCCCTTTCTCTGTCCAGATCAATTCCAAAATAACAAAGCAACAGCCTGGGAGGACCAAGGTACCACTTCTCTTCCACCCAGTGGTCCCCATGGGAGTGGTCAGAGAAAGGAACATAGGGAACCATTTCCCAGAATAGAGCCAAATTACAAGACTTCAGAATCATAATCAGGAAGAAAGAAAGTAATCAAGATAACCCTTTTCTCCTGAACATTTTTCTAAACCCAGACTCCAAGTTTCTAAAATGTAGTTCCTTATTTTTCATTTTAAGACATTTGGATTTTAAAGTCAAGCTAGGTTGTACCAAACCAAGACTGAATCTCTGAACACTGTGAGAACCACAATCTCGAGCCATCTGGTCAACCTTACAAACTCCTGTTTCTGGAACTTGGAAAGGGTGGGAATGAATCCAAAACATTGACTCTGAGAATCTTCCAGATAAACCCAGATTTCTTTAAGCTTTAGCTCACTTATAGCCCAGCAAATCCAGGTTTCTATGAGCCAAGGCTCACATCCAAGAACTCACCTCACTGTCAGAGACTTCTCTGTCATTGATAACAAACCGGAAGCTGGCATCAGGTGAAAGGTGCTCTGCCTGGAGCCAGAATCGGACCTGACCCTTATCAAAAATCTCATAAGCTAATTCTGACTTCAGAGGAATTGCTGCAGGAAGAAGATAAATCATATGTCAGTGGTGAACAGATCATCCTCAGACAGCTGCAGATTGGAGGCTAACACCAATTCCACTTTCTAAACATTTCAAAAAGTTAACCATGGAGTATTGTCCAGGATCATGGGAACAAGACATGAAAATCATGCGAAAAGCCTCCCGTTTGATGAGTTCCTCGAAGATCTCTGGACATCTTGGAGGTTGAGAAGGGACTCTGTGAGATGATCTTTGCTAGACAACTAACTTGGATTAGGAACAGACAGTCAAGTTTCCACATTATAGGCTGTTGTTTCTCCAAAGTGGGTGATTATAAGCCTAATGAAGGCCCTCCCTCCTCCTGGGTCTGCAAATTCATGTATGAAACAAGAGGATTACTTACTGGGGTTCTTTATCTCATTGCTCAATGCCATCAAACGCTCAAGTTCTAAAATTGAGGAAAAAAATGTCATCAGTGTTTACCCATGCATTTGGAAGTCTATGAAAAACACTGAGGTGGTTGGAAAAGGAATGACTTCCACAGACTCGTGCATTTGAAACTTTGGCCTGTAGAGATTGGCACTATAGGAGGTGTTGCCTTGCTGGAGGAAGTGTATCATTGTGGAGGGGGCTCTAAAGATTCATGTATACTCAAGCCATACCCAGTGAGATATTTCCCTTCCTATTGCCTGTTGATCAAGGTGTATAGCTCTAAAGTTCCTTCTCCAACACCATGTCTGCCTGCATGCCACTATGCTTCTTGCCAGGATAGTAATGGATTAAACCTCTGAACTATAAGCCACCCTAATTAAATGATTTCCATTATAAGAGTTGCCATGGTTGTGGTGTCTCTTTATAGCAACAGAAACCCTGACTAAAGGCAAACATCAAAGCTAACTTCACATTACCATGATTTACTCTGAGGACATGAAAATAATTATAAGGACAGAAAAGGGGCTTTAACTTCTAACACACTAACAGTCTGCCACAGCCAGGGTCTTTAATATACAATCTACTTACTAAAAGGACAACTGAGGGTGAGACATTGAAGTGTGGGGGTGGAACAAGATAAGCACTCCAGAAATCTAGAAAAATCTGCAGAGAGTGGATAAAGGAACAACTCTGGGGATGACCACTCTCTCTCACACAGGGGGCCCTTCCTGCAGCTCATATGCTCTGGAAACATGCTGAGGCTAGTGGGTTTCTTTCCCTTTCCAATATTTCCTTCTTCTGTCTTATTCAGATAAAGTGAAGTCCCCTGATTCAAGCAAACCCTCATCAGAGAAAAAGCAGAATGCATGACTCCAGAGTAAATCCTGAGCAAAGTCAGAAAAGCTAAAGTTCCAAGATGTCTCCCCACTTCTTTCCCCTTCCTCCTCTCCTCCTTTCTTTCACAAAATTGGATCTATACATGACATGGGCATGTGAGCCCATTCATTTGTCTAAATAAAGAAGTCATATTCCTCCCAATCAAAAGCAAACTTCATCTGATCGTTCTTTGACATGACCACGAGGACCTTCATCTCCAGTGACACCTCCCAGCAGAGACGTGCATAAATCGGGTGAACTACATCTGCATTCCTGAGGTCTTGTTTTAGTCACCAATTATTTAAAGCATGGAGGAGGCACCATTGATGTGGTAATGCCTTTCTGTATGCTGTGAATATCAATCTCTAAATAAAGGAGCTTAGTCATTTAAAAGATATATTAGATATAAAACTTTAGATTCATAAAGATAAGGTAGATGATAAGAGTATTTTCTTTAATTTTGCTAAATACAAATAGACTAGATATTATAACTGTAATTCTTGCTTGATGGCTATTTTGTTATATGTAATTTTGCTATGTTAAAATTAAAACCTTCCTTTTTGATTAGACAGAAAGGGGGAAGTGATGGGAAAGCCTTTCTGTATTCTGTGAATATCAATCTCTAAATAAAGGAGTTGTTTTGGGGCATGATGGGCACCATAGAAGAAGTAGGAGGAGAAATCAGAGCATAGGTAGGAGAAGCAGGGCGGAGTCAGGCAGATCAAGCAAGCCACCCAAGGAGCAACATGTAAGGAACACAGGTGAGCCACGGGCCACATGGCAGACAGATTAATAGAAATGGGTTGATTTAAGATGTAAGAGCAAGCTAGCAATGTGCCTGAGCCATAGACCAAACAGCATGAAGTTAATATAAGCGTCTGAGTCATTTCTGGGGGCCTGAGCGACAGCGGTGAGCAGCACAGAGGGCAGCTGGCGCGCAGGTCTGTGGGTCTGGGCCTCTGGCCGCCTGGGACCAAGAAACCCCACTACTACACATCATCCTATGCATCTATATAAAGCTGTAATGTGGAATGTCCTGTGTGATCTGCAGTGCAGAAGAATGCACCACCACTTCTTGTGTGTGCAAAGAGAGTCCTCAAAGGCAGACTGCAAAGTCCCTTCTATGTGCAGATTTAGGAGAGGCAATGCAAACCCTCTACTAGATCTGTTCAGTTTATCTGAGATTGATAAAAATTTAGCCAAAACTTAACTAGACCTGAAAACTTGTGGAGTCATCAGTATGCCACCAACTCTATCCTCCCAGATGTTTATCTGTCCTCCCTCCCCACAGTGTGTGGGATGAAGACATCTCCCCAAGTTCACATGTTACAAATTAAATCCACTGTGAGCCATACTGAGGCAGAGCAAATCAACACTGATGTTCTGGGAGTGGGTGCTGATTGAAATAGTGAGACCCTTGTAAAGATTGAGTTCTGATTCCCCTGTGAGATACTTTCCAAGACAGAAAGAGGCATCAGCAAGAAGGCCCTTAGTCTGAATTTGCTAAATTTCTTGAGAAATTTTGGTTCATGAGAAAACCCTATGTCCCTCCTTCTTCCTGATCAAATGTGCTTTCTCTGTATTAGAGTCAATCTCTGAAAGTGTGACAAAGATGACAGTAATGAGCCTGTCAGGAAGACATTACCTTCCTCATCCAAGACGAAGCTGGAGGACACACCATCCGTGTCACTTACAGATACAGAATATGTCCCTATATCTACTTTATCTGGATTCTTAAAGTACAGCTTTGAGCTACAAGAAAAAAGAAAAGCGAATGTTAGTCACTTCTGCCTGAAGAAGCTAAAGGTCTGCAGCCTCTGGCTTCCCAGCAACTTACTGATCGCCCTCAGTGTGAACCTGGAACCGCTCCTCATCAGCAATCTCTTCATAGGCCTTGCACCAGGTGAACTGGGAGGCATCCGTCATTTCCTGGCAGTCAAACCCAAGGTAGATGTTGCCCTCTTCATCCACACCAGCACTGATCTCCTTTGTGCCTATGATGGATGGGAGGAGTGGTAGGGATCCTCAGGAACATGGTGTCCCCTGGATTCCTTTTCTAGAGAGGGGGTGGCAAGGCCACGTGGGAGCTTATTCTGATCTGACCCCAGCAGCAGACATCGACAGCAGCATCAGTTTTATTTGATGTCTACCCAAAATTGACAAGAGAGGCTGAGAAGAGAAAGCACCCCTCAGGGAGTGGCTGACAAGGCTAGCTGCTGGCTGTGCCGATGTCATTTATACCTCAAACTTCTACTAGCTTCCTCTCCAGTCCTTCAGAAACTCCTGGACTTCCTCTCAGACTAACCTGTCATGTTTACACTACCCCATATCGCCCACACTTCTCCCTTCTCCACATCAGTTATTTTGTGTCTTCTGGAGAATGAGAGCTACTGTTTGGTATGTGCTGACCCAAGGTGAGCAGCTGGCCTGATACTAGACACTCAGAATACAACTCTTGGAAGCTCTGGATGAGGAATGGAGAGAGGGCATTGAAAGCATTTGCTGCTCTTTCAGAGGAGCTGGGTTTGATTCTCAGCACCTACTTGACAACTCACAACCATCTATAACTCCAGTTCAAAGGGATTTGACGCCTTCTTGGAAGGCATCTGAGAGTAACAGTCACATACATGCCAAAAACACTCATACACATAAAACAAAAACAAATCTTTAGAGGGGAGGAAGAGGATGAACAAAAGGACATTGTATTATTGCTGGTGGTGGTAGAGGACAAAGAGAGAAACAGAAACAGGAGAGAGAGAGGAGCAAACCATGGAGGTTTGACCTCTTGGCTCCATCACCTCCCTAAGTCCAGGCACACAACCAGCCTGTGTATCCTGTGAGCTCATCTTTAGCCCCAGAGATGCCTCTTTGCAAAGATCACCTCAGAGGAGTTCAGTGTAGCCAAGAAAATGACCAATAGCTTTCTAGCCTTCTGGTCTGACCTCAGCAGCTGTGTAGAGAACACAGTCCCTCTTGGAAACTGTTTGCTGCTCCTAGAACAACCTCTCCACACCAGGCACACTCAGGGGCTTGGAGCAAGTGTAGAGCCTGGATGTAGCCTTGCTTCTTCTGTTGATAAGCTCTGTTTAAAACATGTTTAGGGAACTTGTGGAGAAGAAAAAAAGAGTTCAGTGAGGAAGAGGTATGCAGATAATGGGAGTGTATATAATCAAAATGCATGTGTGAAATTATCAAAGAACTTTTTAAAAATTTAAATGGTAGGGTACATATTCATGCATCTATACATTCCTCCACCCATGCAAACATATACATACAGAGCATAAGAGATTCACTCAAGGTCCCACTTTGGGGTGACATCTACTGTGCTGAGCAGCTAAGAGGTGGGGGGCTCACCTGGCCGGGCCTCCACAAGCACAGGCTCTGATGTGTCTGACGGCTTCCCTGGTCCACTGGCATTCACTGCTCGAACTCTGAATACATAGGTCTTGCCCTGCTGTAGGTCACAGACCTTAAATGACAGAAGAAACATGTGTCAGGGTAGACAGTGCCAAGCCTTAGTGACAGAGGGAGCAGATTTGGGTTTGTCTACATTTGTTTGTTCCTCTGAACCCTGAAATGCAGAATCAAATGCTATTGACTAGCTTACAACCTGGTGATGATATTAACACAATTCCCCTGGGCCAGGCACTATTTAAAATGTGGTTTCTGGCTGTGAAAATCATCCTTTAGATACACCAAAATTGAATCAGTGTCTTTTCATACATATGCACATACTGCCATCACATCATGGCTGGATTCTAAGCTAATCATTTACTCATTCAGAGGAGACTGTTTTTTGCTGTGAATCTGCTCTGCATCAGTATGCTTCAGTGACTGGCACAATGTCACCTTCCTTGAAAGAAGGGTGCACAGGCTCTGGCTAAACTGCAGCCTGGATCAGGAAAGGTAAGTATCAGAGGATGCAGGCCGGGCACTCAAAAGACACTGTCACTAGAAAACTACAAATATCAAAGTTAAATATTTGGAAAATGAAGGTAGACTAATTTACATTGTGCATGTGTGGGAGTGTATATATGTGAGTAAAGGTGTGCATGTAAGTGCATGTGGCAATACAGGTGTGTATGTGCATGAGAGTGCTGGTGTCTATTGTGGGATGCTGTAAAGAATGTACATATATGTATATATGTGGGTACAGTCTGTGTACATAGGTGGGTGAGTTGAAGTTTGCATGTGTGTATACAAGCATCCATGTGTGTACAGGTATCCAAGTACATGTGCATGTTTGTAATAGTGTGAGTGTGGTACATGTATGCAGACATGTGTGAGTACTGGTCTGAAATTATGTACATATGTGTAAGTGCAAATATGTATATATGTACATGTGTGCATACAAATGCATATATATGAGTGCACGTATTCAGGTGTATGCATAGGACAGTGCAGATGTGTGTATATGATTTCATATGTGTGTACTTGTACATTTGTGTGTATGTGTGAGAGTGCAGGTGTGCATGTATACATGTGTAGGTTTTTATGTGTGAATATGTGCATGTGAGTACAGACATGTATGTGTATACATGTGTATAAGAGTGTGAAGGTGCCTATATCTATATAATAGAATATATACATGCAAGTGCACATTCCAATGGGTACAGATGTATGTGTGTCTGTTAGTACAATTATATATGTACATATGTGAGAACACAAGTGTGTATATATGTAGATGTGTGTGAATATGCATGCATGTATGTCAGATGGGTACAGCTATATGTAAGCACAAGTGTATGAATATGTGTGGATGAGTGTGTGTATGCATGTCTGTGTATGGATGTGTGTGCTGCTTATCATTTAGATAAGCAATTATTGTTAGAGATAATTACTAAAGATAATTATTAAATGACTATTATTAAATAATCATTAAAGATAAGCAACTACTGTTAGCAGTCACAGGGACTAAAACAAATGTTGGGCTTGAGGTTGAAGCACACAGTTAGATGCCATCATCTTTGCCGAGGCCTGATGATGGGCCTCTGCACACAAGGGTGATGGTGCCTGGTGGGCTGTGGGTCAGGGAAGAGAAGAGCAAATCCCCAGTCTGTGAGGACGCCGCCGCCTCCTCAAGGCGCTTTGCTGCCCTCTGCTGGAGCCTTCTGCACTTGCGCTGTAGATTCGTTGGTGAGGTCCCCTGTAGTGGTGGTTTCCATGGCATCTCTCATCTAGAGACTTTTGGGCCAGTTTGCTAAAGCATCAAAAACATGCGTGTGAAGGGGGTGACAATCACCTTTAAATAGCGATTTGGAGTTGCTGCCTCGCTGGTGGTCTTCCACTCCCCCGAATCCTCTTCCTTAAAATCCACAAAATATCCAGAAACGGGACTGCTGCCCGAGTACACAGGGGCTTTCCATAACATGACCAGAGAGGTGTCTCGGACCTCACAGAACGTCAGGTCATAGGCGGGACCTGAAAAAAATCACTAAATCTGAGCGGCAGTTAATTCAGCCTAACCTAACTACTGTCGAGATCCTGCAGCCAAGACAGGGGCCTCCCTCCCCCATCACTCATACGACTCTGTCTTCTGTGCAGAGGCCTCTCACCCCCACCATCCCATGAATCCCCTGTCGCTTTGGCAAGGGCTTTCCTCCACAGATATCATATGTATCCTCTTCCCATTCAGTTATCAGTCTGTCTAGAAAGTTTCTCATGTTGAGATCGGAAGGAGTCCAGCGTCTATCCCCTCCATCAAGCACCTGGGTGATTGTATGAACCAGGTAAACCACAGTATACATCACCCTCCCAGGCCAGCAAGTGGACATTACAGGGACAGTGTGCAAAAACATGTTCTCATCACTGTGCTACAAACCTCCCAAAGTGCTAACGTGTCACAGTTCTCTCCAGGGTACCAGCAAGCCTCAAGAGTCTAGGCTGCCTCCCGTTCCCAGAGGAGCTTTTAGAAGCAAGCTTCATCTTGATTTGATCTCACTGTATCCTATGTGTGATGTCACACCACGTATGGAGCCTTCAAGGAGACTCTGGAGCTGGGCATAGTGGTGCAGGCCTGCAGTCCTGGTTACTCGGGAAACTGAGGCCAGAAGATTGAAAGTTCAAGATCTGTCTAGACTCAGAGTAAGTTCAAGCTTGGCAATTTAGTAAAATCCTCTCTCAAAAATAAAAGAGACGGGAGTTATGAGAGAATACAAAGCTAATATCTCCCTGGTTCTAACTCTGCTACAGATCTTTATTTTAAATTTTGGTGGTAGATAAGTGCATCAAAATATATTCAATAGCAAAAGAGTAAAGTCCAATGTGAAGCTCCACAATTTAAAAATGCCTAGAAAGTTTCGGTCTGGTTAATTTCAGTGCATGATTTCTTTTTTATTTCTGAGTTTTTAACATAAAGTTGATTTTTAAAATAAAACAGCTGCAGATGTAGCTCCATGTAAAAGGCTTGCCTAGTAAGTCCTGGTTTCATTCCCAGGGACTGAAAAGGGGGCACAGAGGCAGGGGAGGAAGAAGAGAAAAGAGGAGGGGGAGGGGATGCCCCAAAGAGTCATTTCTAAAGGCTTCAGTTTAACTTAAATGTAAATGAGGAAAGGAAGGGAAAATATAAGATCCTGTGAGAAAGAGGAAGAGGGGAAGGAGGAGAGGAATGGAAGGAAGAGGGAGAGAAGGAAGAAGGGATGGATGGATGGATGGATGGATGGATGGATGGATGGATGGATGCATGAATGGATGGATGGATGGATGAGAGGAAGGGAAGGTGGGAAGGGGAGGAAGGGAGGGAGGGAGGGAGGGAGGGAGGGAGGGAGGGAGGGAGGGAGGGAGGGAGGACATGCAGTCAGGACTGCAACCATTGTACTTCTTAAACCTGGGGGCTCCTGTTTCTCCAGGTCCTGGTGCACAGCGGCTCTCACAGGAGTGGGGACCCTGTTGATCTGCTCTGCTCTGACTTGAGCTAGGGTCATGGCTCCCTTCCAGCCTGGACCTTTGCCCTCTTCTTCTCTTGGCTTCTCAGGAACTGGTTGGCACAGTCACATCTGGGTCAGGGGCCAGCTGCACATTGTGGACTCTGGAACATTCCCCCTCCTCTGTGGCCTGGGCTGGCAACTTCCTCATGCCCACCACTCTGTACTCAAAGTCCCTCCCCTGGCTATGCTCCATTGCACTGGTCCAGTCTCACTACCACATACACCTCCTGCCACAGTCTGCACCGCATGAATAGCCACCTTCTCACTGTGGAAGTAGGTGACAACATAGTCACCTATGGGAGCCTCCTCTCGCCATACTGATATAGGAAGGCCCGTCGGGGAAGACTGTCTCACCAGGTTCTGGCGCTGTCCAAGCCTCACACTTGAAATGCTCACTGGGATCCGATGGCTGCCCGATTCCAGCCAGGTTTATGGCAGCGATTTTGAACTCATACAGTGAGCCTTCTGCCAAGCCTTCCACCTGGATGGATTTTGTTTCGATTAACATAAGAACTCAAAACTGTGTTAGAATGCACAGGGGTAAAGGAGGACCCTGATGAGTTTTCAAAGAGAAATGTAAGTGGAATGTGCTGGAAAATTAGACTAAATCATTCAAACGGGCCATTTCTGCACCTCATATGTGGCAGACAGGACAAGCAAGTCTATGGTGGCATCTACCAGACTGATATGTGGTAACCTCTGGGCAGGTAAAGAGTTGAGCTGAGAGAATAAGCAATATCCATAAAGAGCAATCAGGAGCTGGGGAGGTAGCTCCTAGCCTGTTCCATCTCTGCAAACTCACAACTGGGGATGGCAAGAACCCTGACTCAGCCTGGCTAAGTAATGCTGGGTTTACTGTCAACCTTAGTCACCACAAAAAATATGTTCCCTCAAGACAAGTGCTTGCTGAGTTTCATGGTTTTTCAAGTTGCTACAGTCTTCAGTCTACAAAGAGGAACTAGGGTCTCTGTCAGTCATCGGCAAGACCCTAAAGGAAGACTGTTGGCCCAGCAGCTTGATAGGATGAAAGCCGTACCCAGGTCAGAATACTGATTTCCAAGACAGACCTTGGCAATTAAATTGCTTTATTCCCCAGAGGACAGAGCCATCTCACCCAGAGAGTAAGCAAGTAGTTCTGCCAGGGGCATGGGCCCAATAAAGACCCACTGGATGATCTGGGTAAACTTGGAAACGATCAATATTATCATACCAAATTCGAGTTTAAGCCACATACATCATAACATTTCAGTGTTGTGAATATAGTTTAAATGTTAAAAAATTATATTATAAATATATCATAAAGCAGTTTCCTATATGACAGACATTAGGCTGCTAAGAACTTGTTCTCAAATTCTCATATTTCCAATGTGTCTGTTATGATCAGTTTTTATGTATTGGTGTTGAGGTGAATTCATTCATCACTGCTCAAATAAGAGGTCAAAAGCATCAACAGTTAAAAGCAAAATCAAGGGTTTGACTCCAGATCTGTCTGTGACTCCTTCTGCATCTGAGTGTGACACACACTGAGATTTCTAGGAAAGGGTGTTGTAGTGATTTAAAAGAAAATGGCCAGCAAAGAAAGTGGTGCTATTATGAGGTATGGCTTTGTTGGGGTAGGTGTGGCCTTGTTGGAGGAAGTGTATCATTGTGGAGACCAGCTTCGAGGTCTTATATATGCTGAAGTCAAACCCACTTGAAGTCTCAGACCATTTCCTGTCACTTGTGAGTCAAGATGTAAGAACTCTCAGCTCCTTCTCCAGCACTATGTCTGCCTGCATGCTGCCATGCTTCCTGCCATGATGATAATGGACTAAACCTCTGAAACTATAAGTGGGCCACCACAGTTAAATGTTTTCTTTTTATAAGAGTTGTCATGGTGTCTCTTCACAGCAATAGAAACCCTAACCAAGAAGCATTGCTTCCCCATCAGCACATGCTCAGCTAGCACCCCAACACCTCCTCTGTTCCCCCTAACCTGTTCCTTCCTACACCCTCCTCCAACCCCACAAGCTAAAATGGATCACACCGTCCCTGCCAACTGGTGATTAACTATGAAGCCTACTCAACTCCTGACATGGCCTCTTTATTGCTTCTTAGCATCCTAAGATTCATCTAGACCCAAACATCATACCCTTCTAATTCTAAGATTTTTTTAAACTACTTCTATTTCAGGATCAAAGGACCCAAAAGGACTCAACTGAATTCTAAAACTTTTTAGAGTTCACCCAAAGGTCATCACCTAGGCAAAAGCAAAGAACAGATAAAAACCAACCGTTAAAATCCTCTCTTTGACAGGTGAAGAGTTTACTTCGTGCCAGTTCTTATGGTGTACTTCCCGCTTGTCCAAGTAGTAGCCTAGGATGGCCGAGCCACCACTAAATTTAGGTACTTTCCAGCCCAGGGTCATGGAGTGGCCATCACAGTTGAGAAGGGTAATCCCATACGGATGAGAGGGAACAGCTAGAACACAGAAGTGTGATGGTCACTAGGGCTCTACAGTCCTCATCCTATCAAGCAACCACCTTTGGAGTAGTCACAGAGAGAAACAGGCACACAGGCACCATGGCTCGTTTTATGGCTTCCTTCGAAGGAGTTGAGTTTAAAGGCATCAATTCCTTCAGCCTCTACTGTGCTTTCTAAATGTAGTTTCAAGCATCTTGATGGGAACCTGTTTGAACCATGGACACAGCAGGTCCCCTCCAGCCCCTGTGGCCAGAAGGGGGCAGCACTATCCATTGCATGTGTTTTAACTCCTCTGTTAGGTATGAAAACTTCAGACTAGCATAGGTACATAGCTCATGTTTCTCTATTTGGACACCATGTCTAGAGGGATGCCACCTTCCCCAACAAGCTTAGGAGTGTTCCCCAGCTTCCCTCTGACTGAAGACTGCTTCATCCTCCATGACTGAAGGGTGGTCAGCTAGAAGTCAATAATTCCCACTGGGAGCAAACACAAGCCTTTGGCTTCCAGCAGTAGGAATGAGGTAAAGGGAAAGTAAGGATGAACGCCTTTCCTTCTGGGAGAGTGGAGATGTGTGAATCAGAACCAGATGTTTTCTGCTCCTGTGCTCGCCTGGGAGTTACCAGAGTCCTCAGCCTGTCCTCAGAAGTCCCAGGGAGGAGCAGTGCACACCTCTAATGCCAGCATGTGGGAAGCCAAGGGAGGTGAATCTCTGTGAATCCTATGCCAGCCTCACCTACACAGTCAGGAATACATAGAGATACCCAGACTTAAAATGGGGTGGATGGGGGGATCCTAGCAATAGTATTGCCAGGAGGGAAAGCCTAACTTCTGAAAATAGTAGTGAAGCTATTTCAAGTTCAAAACAAAAACCTAAATGAATGAAAAGATAACACTGTCATGAAATATGCAGATGTGACATTCCTATTTTAAAGTGTTCCTTCTGCAAATGTTCAGCAACAGAGTAAACTCAACAAAAGGCAACAAGTCTAAGATACTGAACCTGAGAGATAAACTCGTCTAGGGACAGCAAAAAGGTCTTGCCACCACTCAACTAAAAGTCAGAGACTAAACTAGCCCTATCTTCAAACTGTAGCTTCAGTGGAGAAACCCCACTCAGTTCTGTTTGTATCCAGGAAATAAAATGGAATGTGATCTAGGAAGGCCCCTCAGGCCTCCACACTCACACACCCACAAGGGCACAAACACAAACACACACACACCACAGACATGACAAAAAGGGATTTGATTTGTTCTGTTTGATCAAAATAATAAGCATTTTAAATATTCATGGATAGGGCCAGGAAGTGATATGAAAGGCATAGAAGCTCTCCCTGAAAGCGCATGTTTCAAAGAGACTGTCATGGCAGACAGTGGATTTCCTCACATGAAGATGGAGTTGTAATGTCTTTCATATTTAATTGGCACGGTGTTGGCCTACTACCAGTTCTCCTCACACTGCCATTTCCAGAACAAACAGCCCCCTGGGAGGTGTGGACCCTGTGGCCAACCCCGTCCCTACCACTTTTGTCCCCTGTCCATGGTCTAGGTGGTGTGGAGAGTATTTATTCACACATTATAGTCCTAAACAGAGACAGAAGAGCCCATGAACTACGTACTGAGGGCCGCCTGGACCTTGATGACCTCCGACTCCTGGGAGTTCTCGCTGGTCCCCACAGCATTGACAGCCTTAACCCGGAATATGTACTGTTCACCGGTGGTTAAGCCATGGACCACAAACCTGAGGAACAAGATGAAGAGTCACACAGCACAAGCCCCAGCTTGCCGCTTCCTACAGCAGAAGTAGAAGCCACTGGGGTCCTTCATAAAAATTCTCACTTGATATAAGCCCAAGTTTACTTTTCCTGTAAGGCACACACACCATCCTCATTTTCAGTGTCATGAATTAATGCAATGTTGGGGGGGGTGCAACAGCATCAATTGTACTGCAGTTAGTGTCAATGTCTGAGATACTGATTATAAAGTGTTAAAGTCTGAGACTCTGCCTTCAGTTTTTTATCTGGAGCCTTTCTAGAGTGAAGCTCTATTGTAGCATCCAATTCCTCACATCTAAGAAGTCTGTGTATGGAAACTAAATGCAGGACAGTGGGTAGACACTAGGACCTTGGATTCACACAGAACAGGCTGGAGCATCAGCTTTGATGCCCACCAGACCACATGTCCCTTGTCATTTTCCTTCACCCCTACAAGGCTCTGCTTTCCCTCCTGGAAAACAGAGATGCTCAGTCTTCACGGAACTGAGCATCAAATGGAGAACAATCCAGAAGTAACATGGCCCACCTGCCTTGCACACATCAAGTATTCAGGAAATAGAAGCAGTTGTTATGAATCTATAGCCAATACAATTTACCAACCTCCTGCAGGCCCCTCCCCCAGAAAACACTCCAGGCCTCTTCGTCTTGTGGGTCTTTCTCTCATTGCTGACAGTAGACTAATAGACCATCTAGCTGTTATTCTTTTATACCTCTAGGTTTTTACAATGTGCCTTTTAAAAATTATTTTTAAGGAAATATGGTAGAGCTGCCACTGAGACTTTCTACAGAAACTACTGTGACACAGACTCCACCTTCCTATGAAGCACATGATGTAGAAAATGCAAACCCAAACAATCCATGTGTCCTGGGCAGAGAGCAGAAGTAGGGAAGTTTCAAAAGTAAAGGCTCCAGTTTTCAATTGCAAAAGACACAAGTCTCAGGGACACTGCCCAGCCAGGGAATATTTATTCTCTGTCCTAACCCTGCTGGGAGGGGGGAGCTAAAAAATAAAGCTGCCCTTCTGTGAGAAGAGCAGGGTTTATTACCCTGCTCTGTGGTAAGTACTAAGATGTTAGTCTGACTCCCACATAAATTTAATTTTAAATATTAAGAAAATGGCAATGATAGTTATTGTTACAAATTGCATACATATGCTTGATTATTGCATTGCAAACCGTGCATTTATATGATCAAAATAATAATAGAAAAGGTTGTTTTTAATCAATAGACAAGTTATCTCAGTGATGTGACCTGCCAATCTCAAGTCAGTACTTTAGAATATCATACCCCAACATGTGACTAAACAAAAATATAATGTCTAAAGGGGACACACTGGCATTCTACTGTAGTCTCTCCAGTTCTGGAAACCACACAATGTCTGCTGCCTTGCCCCTGTGATAGTGGGTTGGGTTGCTAGGTGATGGGGGAGTGGGTACCTGTTATATCTGATGGGTTTGTGGTTACATGGTTCCCACAGGTTTGTTCCTGCTACACAGCAGTCCACATAGTAGCCCAGCAGGTCCTCTTCATGCTTTGGCCTGTCCCACTGCACCACAACAGATGTCTTTGTATTCCTGGAGGCAAGCACCCGGCCAGGAGCAGATGGGACCACTAAGGGGAGACAGAAAGGTAGAGAATGTGATCAGAGTATGAGCCATTCCAGAGATCCACCTTGTTCTCAAAGAGTAAAAGCCAGGTTTAATACTCGGCAAGAGAGTGAGTTCTGGATGGGGTTGTAGAAATAGGCCTCTTCCTAAGCGACATGACAGACAGGAGAGGAATTACTACTGTGAAATCTTCATTTCCATGGGTCTGTTAGAGATCCTAGTGCATGAAGGCTTTGCTTGACGACCATGTTTGAAACAACACACACTGATATCCTATCTTGGAGTATCTATTAGGACAATTAATTGAATCAAAGTTTAACCATCACATCCTTTGCCTTTCCTGAGTGAGCTATAGTCAAAGATCCTCCAGCCACTCCAAAGCCAACCACCTCAGACACATGCCCAGAGTTCGTTGATTATTGTCAATCTGTGCATATGTCATTATTAAGTCAAGGAAAAGGCCAGGGCCTCTCCTCAGAGGCTACAGGTGTGGTTCTGTGTTTGATTTCAAAGAGCCTGGGTGACAGTGGAAACAGGCCACACCCAAAGAGGATCTGAAGGCAGCCTAGGTCTCCTTCCCCAATACCAGCTCACTGTCATCTCCAGCTTTTGTATGATATAGTACCAAGGAGAGGGGATTCCCTGATGTTCAGAATGTGAATGCCTAACACTAGGTACATCTTGTGCAAGGCCTGCTAGGGCTCAGGGGGTCTCCTGAGAGGGCTACACTTTGGGGTGGAATGCAATTGCAAATTTCTATGAGCTGCATTTGAAATTTTCTGAGCAGGATCTTCGAGTCGGGTGTGTTTAGGGTCGGGGTTCTCTAAGTGACCATGGCCTAAACATGCATTGTAACCCATGCATTACTGGGTGCATATGCTTGCAATCACAGCACTCAAGGGACTGAGAAGAATAATTGCTATGAGTCTGAGGGCAGACAGGGCTACATAATGAGACCTGTCTCAAATGAACTAACAAACCACTTGTTGTTTTCATAAAAAGAAGATAGACCTTTGGAGAAATGCTAAGTGTTGGCCATAATATAGGGACAGCCCTTCTTCACTTGTAAATGGACTCAACACCATGCTCAAAGCCATGCACAAGGTGCTCCAACATCTTCCTATTTTCTCTAAAGTGGTACCAGAGATACCTTATTTTCAGTCTGACATGAATTCTGGCTGTGTAACCTAACTTACCAATCACGTCCTGTGCCTGAATAGGCGGTGTGATCTCCGATGGGTCACTCAGGCCATGTTTATTGGCCGATAGAACCCGGAAGACATAGGACTTCCCCTCAGCCAAATCAAAGACAGCATATCGGGGAGATCTTACTGCTGTCTGGGCATTGACCCGCTGCCAGCTGCCACTCCCAACGGCGGACTGCGGGAGGAATGGGACAGTGGTCAGAGTCTTAGAAAGCTGGAAGGGAAGATAGGTAACTAAAGGAAGTTTAGGAAAGTATTTATGAGATTCCACCGCCACTGAATGAGTCACAATTCAGTTAGAAATGTTACCATTCTGCAGCTGCTTAAAGTGGAAGCATATCATGCATGACCTACATGTTCCCAAAAACATAGGTCACACATGGTGAGGTCACATATCTAAACCATGGAGCTACTTAGCTCATTGAAGAAAGACCTTTGGGAAATTATATTATTTTGTTAAACTAAATGTCCAAGTTCATAAAAACTAAGAAGGATAGACTACACAAGGTATAATGGAATATTTTATAAAATATAGAAATATAATTTGCCAAATATGGTTCTAAATATGTATGCATGTGTGTATGCGTGTGTGTGTGTGCATGTGTGTGTGCCTGTGTGCCTGAGTGTGTGTGTGCTCACATGTGTGTGTTGTACTGGGCTGTGACATATCCTTGCTCATATTCAAGTAATGAAACCTTAAGCTGCTCAAACACATAGTTCCTTCTACAAGGTCGCCATCCAGTGGCTGCATGGCTTGCAGGCAAACACTGAGCACTGATAGATCCACTTCTTGGGAAACCAGCAGTCCTTGGAAGAAACTGGAAGGCAGGTACAGATGTGTAAACTCCTCCCTAAACCATGGAGACATGGGAACCTAACAGTTGAACAACTGCTCTGTTCCACAGGTGACAAAGCTCAAATTTTCCCACAACCTTTCATGCCAGAGCAGCTCTCTGTGAGGGACCAGTCCCCAGGGTCTCAGCTCTGCCCTCTGCTACTTAACTTTTTCTTATACAATAGTGGTCAGGCTCTGTGGGGACCAGTGGGCTCACATCCCCTGAGTAAAGCACAGAAAATAGAGTGGATGCCTGAGAGCCACCTCCCTGGGAGCTTGGCCTGAATACCTTCTCAATGAAGTACATCAAGGGCTCCTTGCCACGGGGAGAAGGAGGATCCCAGCTGAGGACAACATAGTTCCTACTGATCTCTGAGGCCTGGACATTGGTGGGAGGGCCTGGAATCTGAACGTCACCTACAGGAAAAATGAATTGAGTGAGTGCTGTGTGGTGATACTCAACCACTTCCCAGCATAACTCAGGTTGTAAACGATTGCCCTGGTGATCTGGGGTTTGGGTTCAGCAATTAAGATCAATAGCTATTCTTCTAAAGGACCTGGATTTGATTTCTAGCAACCACATGGTGGCTAACTCCAATTTCAGGGTTCCAGTTGCCTCCTCTGGCCTCTGAGTGTACCAGTCATGTGCAAGGTACACAGACATGCATGCAGGCAAAAATACTGATACACATACAATAAATACTTTTTTGAAAGACTACCCTGCTACAAATGGCCATTTCTCCTCAGAGAAAGCAAATAGATACCAGGCCTTTTTTTTAATACAAAGTCAAAGCAAAAACACTCCATTAAAGATCACTCCATTTTATTTCTGATTTAAAAACAGTTTCTAACAGTCTCATACAAAAGTCTTTCAAAGTTTCTACAGGATGGAGGAATCAGAATCCAGAAGTAATCAGCCAAATCAGGATTGTCTTTTACTAGGATCTGTGAAGGCAGAGGCAGCATTGCAAGGACCCTACACTGGCCACACCTTGCTAATGTCTCCATACTATGAACTGAAGTCTTACATAAACTCCTAAGGCATGCTGTTCTTTCCTTCCTCCAAGATCCATAAACATTTGCAAGAACTGTAATCTGTGTCTGTTTATTTGAACTTCAGGAGAGATGGTGATAAGCCCTTTGCAAATTACTGTGAAGGGATATTTATGATCTAAAACATTTGGTATAACGACATCCCCACTCACCTACCTACATTGTTTAAATACGTGTGAGGTGGTAGATATTTGTGTTCAAATTTATGGGAGAATTTCACAGGTCTATTTAATTGTTATAGAAAATATTAGGACTTTCAGTTAGATTAGCACATGATTAAAATGGTTTGAGCAGTCCCCAGGACATCTCTCGGCCCTACGCAATATCTAGTTGCTCCCTTGGGATTTAGCTCCAGGCGGCAAATTGAGGAGCCACATGGAAACGGCACAAAACAAGATTAGGTTTCACTGTGAGAGTCCCTTCCCAGAGCACAGTGAGCTCTAGAGGGTTCAGCCTGGTCTGGAATTGGGCCGCTCAGTGGGTTGAATTTCACTGAGGAGTCAGCACGTCTCCAGGAAAGTGGAGAAACAGAGGTGACTGAGGGAATGGGGAGCAGCCCAGGTCCCCACTAGCTGTTCTCAACCCTTACATGTGTATAATACCCAAAAGGGCATAAGCAAGGACACCAGAGAAAGGTATAGAAAATTCTGACAAATTCCCAGAACCAAAAAACTTCTGATGGAGCAAACTAGAACATATTATACTGTTCCCACCATCCCTGAGCAGGCAGGAGCTACAAACCAAATATCACACTTCAGAGCTGAGACCTATCTGTGTAGTCTGGGCTACACGGCCTTTAGGAATAGAGAAAGTGAGCTCAGAAACACTTTATTGGCTACCAAGGCATGAAGTAAAAATCCAGCCTTTGCAAGCAGAGAGCTCCCAGTAAGGATGAAATTCTTGAGTCATTAAGATTGTCTGCGCTACCTTGCAGGAAGGAAGCAGAAGCTCTGCAGAGACCCTAGCCACAGACAGAAGAAACCAGGCTGGAAATGGCTTAGGAGCCAAGAATAAACTGACAAGGTTCACAAAAACACAATTAAGGTAAGGAGAGAGGTCTATAAAGAAAATTATCAAATACTTCTCTCTGTACCTTTTCTGTAGAGCTGGGTGCAGCTGGTTAGCTACACATATCCTTAACCTCTGTTTACTTCCTACTAATTCTCTTGGGCCTTGACTCAGTAAGCCATGGTTACACTGGATGAAGCTGGAGAGATGGGTACAGTATAACTGTGATATATACCCATGTACAGAAACATTTCTCATATTCAAATTGTTTTGATAACAAAAGTGAAGCATGTATAACTATATATGTTTGTTATTTTTATCTTGTTAAATAAAATGTTTCCTCATCCATTTTCTTCCCTTGGAAGATGACACTACCCAATGCCAATCTAGAATGCAGAATAAACCACAGCCATTGAGAGGTTGAGCTAGAGTTTAAACTTGGGGTGTCTGGGTCCCAATCCTGGGCTTTGTTTCCTCTCTTGACCCAAGGAAACCACCATCATCCCAGAAAAATTTCCTCAAGTTGCCAAAACCTGTGGTTGATTTGGAATTTATAGAACTTTCAAAGGGCCCAAAGTCAAGAAAACAAGAAACCAAAGCTAAGGGCTACACTTTCCAGAATAGATGCCAACTGAATACACAGGGTACAAGCTCCCTGGCCCAAAGCAGCTCATAGGATCCTGTATGTGGAATAAGTAGAATGAAACCAATCTTGCAGGGGTAGCAGGATCACTGAGTAGTTAAAAGTGTTTGCTGCACAAGCTTGGTGACCTGAGTTCAAGTCCCAGGACCTATAAGCTCGAATTTCATTTCTGTTCCTGTGATAAAACACTCTGAACAAAGCAACTAAGGAACACAATGTGTTTATTCAGCTCATAGTTTACAGCCCGTCACTGTTAAGAAGTCAGGGCGACAACTCAAGCAAGAACTTGAAGCAAAACTATGGAAGAACACTACTTGATGGCTCATTGGAGCTCCTTCTTAGCTAACTAGCTTTTTTATAGTTCACAGAATCACCCACACAGAGACTTGCACTGCCCACAGTGGGCTGGTCCCTTCTACATCAATTAACAACCAAGACAATCCTCCACACACATATCCACAGACCAATCTTATCTGGAAAATACTTCAGTTGAGACTCCTTTTTCAGGTGACTCTTGGCTGTGTCAAGTTCACAGTGAAAGCTAATTAGGGGGCACACACACACGGGGGGGAGGGGAGATCTATATAGTAATAAAGTTTTAAAATACATAAATAAAACTGATCTTAGTATATTGTACAGGAACATATCTTAGCCTCTCTGATAATGGACCATCCTTTTTGATGTGATAATTAGTAAATATTGGAAAAGGTAAATTGTATTAAGGAAGAAGCATTGACATGAATGGGATGTGTAAAGGAAGGGCCTAACCAACTGAGATGGGTAAAAAGACAAGAAAGACCCCCCCCCAAAGGCTAAAATGCTGAGGTGCTGTTCTTGGTCAAAATAAAAGCAATGTTTTCGTTTCATTAAAATAATGTCTAAATGAATGTTTGAACCTGAACAAATCAGAGCTGAGGAGGTAGGGAGGTTTAGTGTTAGAGTCGTGACAAACGTGTGTAAAACACTGGCTTGGTTCCTCTGGTTCCTCAGCACTGTGGGGGCCGGGGAGAAAGAGGGAGATAGGGAAGGAGGGTGAGATTATATGAAATGTTACAGAAAAAGGAGCTTGCTAGCAGCAAATATTTGAACTCAGACATGATTTGCTTAAGAACACTATAGAATCTCTTAAAGATTAGTTAAGATGAGTATGTTTAAATTATGTTAAAAGAAACAATCTGTCCTTGTTAGGTCTTAGTGTCCCCTTGACACAGTCTAAGTCACCTGAGAAGACGTTGGAGAACGTCATCCTTGGTTGAAGAACTACCTCTGTTGGGTTGGCCTGTAGGTATGTCTAAGGGACATTATCTTGATTGCTAATTGATGCAGAAGGACCCTGGCCCACTGTGTGCAGTACTATCCCTAGGCAAGTGGTCCTGGGCCTACAAAGAAGGTATCAAACCATGAGACAAGAAGCCATGAGCTAGTAAGCAAAGGCTCCTCCACAGTTTCTACTTTAGTTCCTATCTTGTCTTCCCTCAATGGTAGACTGGAACTCAGAAGTGTAAGATGAAATAAACCTTTTTCTCCCCAAGTTGATTTTAGGGTGATTTTTTTAATCATAGCAACAGAATAAAAATAAAATACAAACTGACTCTCCAAGTGCTCTCCCACTACATCAGAATCTTAATTCACATCCAACTTGCTGCAGACCATTGGAATTGCTATTCTATGCAAGCAAAGTCTCACACCAGGGTCATCATCCCCATGAAGCTGAATACCAAGGATGCCAGTCCTCTACCTCGGGGTCTCATCCTCCACCTTCCAGGGCTGGTCATATATATATTAGCCTTGGGAATGCTCTGATGTATGAATAAGACACTGACGCACCCAAGAATGTAGCAACCATAGGAAGGGTAGAATCAGCTGGAAAGAAGGTGCAGGATGGGGGACAGGGGAATTGCTGAATGCCCTCAGCTTCTTCCTCTAGAAATTCAAGCTGCTGTGCTTGAAGGCAGCATCTCACTGTATCACTCCTGTTATTACTGTAGAAATGATTCCTTGACTTGACATTTTTCTTTATGCAACATTATTCTTTACTCAACATGCTTCCCAAATGCATCTACACCTATATATTAAAAGATGGCTCTTCTAGCTAGAAAGGCATAGCTGGAAGGTCCCTGTCTTTAGAAGTTTTATTAGGCTCTGCTGCTTCACAGTACCACAGGTTGCATTACAGACCCACGGCATTTATAAAGCAAGTTGCACCTTCTCATCGTGGCCTTTGTTATGGGGTGTGAATTCCACTGTCCACATTGGGAGAGCACAACATTTCTCCACTAATCCTACATCCCATGAGAGTGAAATAGAATGCTTTTCCCCCAGCATGCCTAACCTCCAATTTATACGGGCCTGCTCACAGCAAGACTGTCTTCTCCAGTCTATCTCGGAGCCATTTCTCAGTCATTCAGTTATCAGTGTTTCAGTAGATCCTGCACTTGGCACAGTGCTAGACTGAGGGAACCAGACAGTTACGGAGGGTTGTAAGCCACACTGCCAGAGCCTGTTTCTTCTACTGAGTATTGCTCAGGTTTCTCTCAGGGTTTTGGAGGTCTTCTGGAGATATATGTTTGACAAAGACCACTAGTGCTGCCTCGAGGTCACCTCGCAGAACCCCAAGTGCTTTCTGTGGAACTTTACTTCCTCTGTGGTCACTCCTTCAGAGACTCTATAGACTTTGCAGGGTAGAAGACACAATGTGAGACTTCTCCTATGAAGACTGTACTGACTTTTAGGATTGACCTAAAAGTCAACCTTAGCTGCCAACTGCCCCAGGAAAAACCTTCTCAAATACTGTGATTTTGAAGAAGAGCCATGAAGCATCCCTCCCTCTCTGGTGGCTTCAAAATGATTTTCAGTCTTTCTTAGAAGAAGAGGTAGAGGAGGAGGAAAGTGTGTGTGTGAGAGGGGGGGGAGAAGAGAGGGAAGGAGGGAGGAATGGAGGGAGGGAGGGAGGGAGAGGGGGAGAAAAAGAGAGAAAAACAACTTTCAGGAGCTAGTCCTCTCCTTTCTTAACTTGAGTCACCAGGCTTGCCTGGGAAGCACTTCTACCCACCCGCCATTTCACCCCTGGAATGTCACTTTTGAAGTTTCTGTTCACTGTACTGTGATCTGGGCATAAGCCCAACTACAATCTCAAGATGTCTGATTCATGGTGTGATATGCATTTCCTCGGTCCCTCTTTCCAGCTGTCTTGGGATACATGTTAATGAGATATAGTCACAACATCAAGTTTCAATAAGAGAAATACAATCTTTCAAGAATTTGAAAGATGGAGTCACAACCCATTTCAGTTCAAATGTTAGGAATAAAATTCTTGCTTAAAAAGTTAAAATAAAATATTTTTTCACTAAGAGAGTTGGTAAGATAGGGAGTCAGTCAGTAGAGGGCTTGCCGATCTCCAGCACCCGTGTAAAAAGCCAGGTATGAACAGTTGTAATTCTAACACTTAGGAGGCTGTGACAGGTGAATTCCTGGGATTCACAACTGCTTGGTAAGCTCTAGACCATTGAGAGATATATACTTTGTCTCAAGAGAGGAAAGAGAGATAAAGAGGAAGGGAGGGGGGAAGGGAGGGAGGAAGGGAGGGAGGGGGAGATGGTATCTGGTTGTCCTCTGGCTTCTAAATGCAGGTGCATGTATGTACACACACATGAACAAATAAATAAGGAAGGAAGGAAGGAAGGAAGGAAGGAAGGAAGGAAGGAAGGAAGGAAGGAAGGAAGGAAGGAAAGGTAGGACCCAACATCAGCTAAGAATCAGCTTTCCTGCAGGAGTCCCTAGAAGATGCATTTAGACCCTACTAGAAGGGAAATTCCCAGTCAAACTACAACTTGATCATTGTCCCTCTCTCCTCTCAGTTTCTCTGATCTCTAACTAGAGCCCTCAAGTTCACAGAGCTGAAAAAAGATATCCTTACCTTCAAGGTCATCCTGGTAGATGACGATTTCTTTCTCTCCTTCCAAATGAATTGCTGAAAAGAAAAGGTAACAGTGACTTTGACATCCAAAGATTCCCTAAAGGAAGCAGTTTTCTCTAATTTGGGTTTGAGTTATGAGCTGACTCAACATTTGGGCAACAAAAAAGTTGTAGGGGTCATGATCTCTGGAATTTTGGAAGTGTTCCTGGTAATTCTCAACACAATCAGCTCTTTGTAGAAGGTCACAGAAAAGTAAATGTAGAAGACTCATACAAAGATAAAAATAGTGACTCTCATGAACCATAATGAATATCCAGTCCCATGAAGGAATTTATGCCATAGAATTTAAAACTTGGCACAGAGTGGCTTTGTGTCAAGTCCTAAGCCCCACTATGTATGGAAGCTGTACCATTAACATATGGAGGACATTTGACTCTGGGCATTCTAGATTCCAATACACTCTGGTGAAGGCAAGAAGCATTGTTGTGAAGCACAGGTATTAGCCTCTATTCCTAAAGATGTAGCAATCACCTCCAAGGCATGTCAATCACCTCTAAGCCTAAAGACAATATTAATGGAGATGTTGAAAATGGGAAAACATCACCTACCACACTTGTCATGGGATGTCATGTTTATATGCAGTGGGTAACATATAAAGAACTCCATGCATATAGCCCACAGGGTCCCAGTTATTACTAGAACTTAAATGAGCATACCTTGTAACCTTCTAAGATCAACAGGGTCAAGGGCAGCCACAGTATCAGAGACTCGGGAAGGCCTGCTGATGCCAGCATTATTGACAGCCCTCACACGGAACACATATGATCTGCCTTCAAAAAGTCCTGTGACAGGATACTTGCAGATCTTTACTGGTGCATCATTGCACTGGACCCAGTTGTTAGTTCCCACCTCACATCTTCAAATGAAAAAGAATGTAGAGGAAAGAAAGCATATGCGGTCAATACTCAGAGGTATACTCTCATGGAGAAGTCATTACAGAAAAGCATGCCTTTAGGATAAAAATTTGCACTATTGAAATATTGACATCTATTAATATCAATACAATAAACCTTTAAAATACTTAGTATATTCTATAGCTAGCTCTATATAGGTATACAAAGGGTAGATAGATAGATGATAAATAAATAGAGGGATAGATGAATGAATAGAGAGATGATAAATAAATAGAGGGATAGATGAATGAATAGACAGACATTCAGACAGATGATAGATAGATAGATAGATGATAGATAGATAGATAGATAGATAGATAGATCAGACTAGTAGATAAGATAGAGATAATAGATAAGACAGACAGTACAAAATAGAAGGTAGGTAGATGGATTATAGATAAAACAGTCATGATAAGATGGGGAAACAGTTGGAAAGTAAGGTAGACAAGATAGAGAGGTAGATAAATGATAAATGAGACATACAAAATAAGAAGTAGATAGATAGATAGATAGATAGATAGATAGATAGATAGATAGATAGATAGATAGATAGGAAGGAAGGAAGGAAGGAAGGAAAGGTAGGTGACAAAGAGCCACATACACGAATTTATATGAATAGACAGGCATGTTCAGTCTTTGTGGTTTAAAGTTCACAATAATTCCTGCCATCAAATATGTTTAAGACAAATCTGCTCAGAAATTATTTTAAACCCATTGTTGGCAATATTCTTTTTTTTATGTTTTCTCCCTCCTGATTCCTTTCTACATACCTCTCCCATTTAGATCTACTCCCTTCTGTCTTTAAAAAAAAAAAACAGGCTTCTAAGTGATAATAATAAAATATAAGATAAAACAAAAAACTGTCACATCGAAGTTGAACTAGACAAGCCACATTGTTGGCATTTCTTTAGGCACCTTGGGTGACAAGGCCACAGGGTGGCCTCTCAGCTTGTGAGATGAGGTCTGTAGGAGGATCTACCTTCCTCTCTCTTTCTCTCTATTGTACCTTATTGACACTTTACTAGGATCCTGCTTAGGCTACTGAAGAGTAAGATATCAGTTTCCAGAACCTTTCCCAGGAAGAATTTAAAAGATTTTTGAGAATATAGTCCCGTCCATAAACCTGAAAAGGCCTCTGCTTTTCATAGGCTGAGGAATTTAAATATAACCATCTATGTTAAGTTTCCAGAAGAAAATGGCAAAGTCCAAAAGTTAGTCTTCTGGCTCTTCAAGTTGTAGAGTTGAACACTCCTGCTAGAAAATGTCACCTCACTTCCTCTAATTATCCTGTAGATGAAGGACTGGGTTTGTTACTGGCCAACAAGCCCCAGGGGTCTCCCAAGTCTCAGCCTATTGTATCATTTACTAATTACTTTTTCAGTGAGACTGGATGGACAAATCGTGACATAACCACTCTCCTGAATGACACTGTCAGCCTACAGTGAAGTGACATTATATATCCAAATTTGTTGCCCCAGTAAGGTCACTGGTGTTTCCATCCCTAAGAGAAGGACATACACACTCACTTGTCAATGAAGTAGCCGATGACAGGGCTCTCTGTAGTGGTATTGGGTGGTTTCCAAGTCACGATAACATAGTCTCTGTTGGCATCATGGCACTGCAGGTCCATGGGGGCTCCAGGAGCCCCTGTGACCAACGGGTCAGCATCTGTTCACATTATTTACAAGGTGGGGTCACTGCCAAGCCTGCCCACAGACCTCCAAATTTGAATTCTATCTGATCAGTTTGATCTTTAACCACCAATTATTTGAATACATTTATTATTCATTTATTAGCAGACTAATATCAAGAAATATAAAAGTCTATATGCATTTTTAAACACCTAGAACATTTAATCTTCTTATTTGTAGCTTTTTTATAACTTGATCCAAAACTAAAATTTACCTTCACTTAATTTTATGCGGTCAAATCTTTCAAGTTGTTGAGATTTACTAATAACACAATGGTAAGCTAGCCTTTACAACTCTTGAAAAATACCAATCGAGGTGCTTCCATATTTCAATTTTTTTAGAAAAATGTAAAATTTTTTTTTTAATTGTGGTCTGGGATAAAGTTTTCCCATCCATTTTGTAGCCTGCAAATGCAATTTTAACTATAGCCAAAGGCCAGTAGAGCTGATTAGACTGTTAATTTGATTTTTCTTATCTAAAATCCATATTTATTCAGGAGCCATGGCAGTTGTTTGTCCCCAGAAGTCTGAGCATTATGTGGTGTCTAGTTCGAACCTCCCCAGTGTAGTAAAGGCCAGGGATTTATTGACATCAAGTCTAGTGCTTCCTTTCCATTCATAGCCTCCATGAAGCGATTAGAATGGCTGAACTTCCCGGGTTTGTGTTCTGTTCTTCCTGCTCATAGTGCTGAATAAGCAAGCAATCAAATCTGGTTGAAGTCATTGCATTTTTACGGTGCAAAACACCCTGCCAGAGGCACACAGGAGAATAGAAGGTATCTTTTAATGCCAACCCTAATAAAACCCACAAAACTATATGAGCAAACCTCAAATTACAGCCGTGCGTGCTTATGTGACCTTGTGGGAAGTACAGGAGCCAGATGTGTATTTTTGTTCCTAAGGTAACATATTCTAATGGCACAGCCCTCCATTAAGCTCTGTTCTAACTGCCACAGAGAGAAAAATCTAACATCCCAGTAGCTTTCTCACACCACCCACACCTGGAGCTGCAGGAGGGTGAACAGATGGACCCACTAAAGATGGCTGGCTATGCAAAACAGAAAGCATGGCAGCGTGAGGGCAGCAGCCATAGCTGGGATCCCCACAGGGGACATCCTGGGTTGGTAGGTCAGACAGGGCAGAAGCAATACACTGAGAAAGGGACACAGCTCTGGCAGAGTACATTGAGCATTGCAGGGGCAACACTCTCAGGCTGTGGCTCCAGCAGAACTCAGCCCTGACCCCTCCACAAGAAAGACAACCAAATTCTTTGAGCTTTGGTGTCTCCATCTGGAAATAGGGCAACTTTCAGAGTTGTCATGAGAAATTTTGATTGTCTGTATGTACCAGGCATGAACACACATATGTATGCACACCTACACACATGTATATGTCAAGTGTTTACAATGCATGCCCTCATTGTTATTGCCTGGTACATCATCGTACATTTCCTTATCCCATAATAAATAGTGACATCCTGATGTGCCTGTTCCCAGGCTTAGATGTAGGACAGAAGATTCAGTCAGACCCAGGTCACTTTATAACTGTTGCTGCCATGTTGTGACTATAGTACACAGGAATTAACTGACACATTGTCCTAGTCTTGGGTCCACTATAGCACTAGAGTCTAAAGGAGCCCACTGCATCCTCCATAGAGATGAGCTTGCAGCACACTCACTCTGGGAGTTCCCTTTATAAATTCTAGAATGTTAAGAACAAAGGCCACATGTCTAACTCTCTCTCTGCTTTACTCAAGAGTCAGTCAGAGTTATGATGACAGACATGTCTCGCACTTTGGAAGAGGCTATTTCTGGTCAGGAGAGTCTGCAATAGCCAAGACTCGCCATCTACTTTCTTGTATCTCTTCCCTATCCTCTCCTTCCATATGGCTTCTTCCTACCCTCTGTTTAGACCCCACCCACGAAGCACCTCTGACAAACAAGAAGGCGCTGTGGTCACTGACACCACCACGGGACACGATCCTCAAGGTGTACAGTCCCTCGTCATCCTTGTTCAAGTGGCTGAAGGACAGTGAGGCCTGGCCTTCTCCAAAGAACATCTTTGTCCACTTTGATTCTTTCAGCAGCACATCTGAAACAGCATCAGAGAGCAAGGTTAGCTCCAAGAGGCTCCTAGGTGATGTTCAAGGTCAGTGTCAGGCTGCCAAGGTCACTGTTGGCAACTAACACACAAACAGAGGTAAGGGACAAATGACAGAGTTCACCCCTCCATAAAGGGTTCACAGATACAGCAATGGGAGGGGGGTCAACATGTCAGCAATGTCCCCAGGACTGGTTCACCACAGCACTCACCATCACGATACCACTCAGCTCGTGGCTGCACTCTCTTCAGATCTGGTGTCACCAACAGTGTGCACTTGAGTGTAACTGTCTCACCTTCTCTTCTGAAGGTGACCCCAAATTTCTCCAAAAACTGGACATCAAAATGTGTGTATGGAATCACAGATGTAAGTGGCACTGTGAGGGAAGATGGGGTAGATAATTTTAGCACCCAGCCAGTATGTGTGCCTGTGTCTCAGCACAGAAAATACACTTAGAGTACTGCCAGCTGCCAGGTGTTTCCCCCACATGGTCATAGAGTGCATGCCCTCTGGGATGGGGAGGTGCCTGAGAGCTGGATCCCCCAAACACATATGCTAAAGCCCTAACCACCATGGTATGAGGACAGCAGGGCCTTCAGAGGTGGCTCATTATGGGGTCAGTGCCCTTATAGAAGAAGAGAGATGGCTTTGCACCCAGGAGGACCAGGGAGGACCACTTATAAACCTGGAAGCATTATCCCCCAAAACACACACTGGCAGCTTGAGATGTCAGGCCTGCAAACCCAAAACCATGGGAAATAAAGACCCCTTGTCAGTCACCCTCCTGGGAGACCACCATCCTGTAGTCAGAGAAGCAGCTTATCTGTCTTGTTATTAGGGACATGGTCACATGGGAACACAATGTGGACCTTGCTGTGTTTATGGCAAGGGCTTTATGTCCCACTACAGCCCAATGAATGGCTTTGGGAAAGTCATTCCCACTGGAGTTACATTTTCCTCTTTAAAATGAGCTGTGGAACCATTCTTCTCTGTGTGTCATTTCACAAAAGGTAAATTAACTAGACCAGGTGATGTCAGATGGAACCAGAATAGACCTCAAAAATGTTCTTAGTAAAGAGAGCACATCAGAAGGAGATCAGCAGGCTTTGTGCATTTGGTTGCTGGAGCAAAGGTTTCAGACTCGGAACCTTTCACATGCCTGGCAAGGACTCTACCACTGAGCTATAACCCCAGATCTCTGTTGAGATGAGGTCTTATTATGTAGCTCAGGCTAGCATTCAACTTCCTGTCTCCACATCCTGAGTGGCATGATTACCAGTGTATACAACCACACTTAAAAAGTAAAATTTCAGGACGTGTGGTGGTGGTGCACACCTTTAATTCCAGCACTCTAGAGGCAGAGGCAAGCGGATCTCTGTGAGTTTAAGGCCACCCTGGTCTACAGCACTTGTTCCAGGATAGCCAGACCTACACAAAGAAACCCTGTCTAGGAAAAAAAAAAAGCGCAAAATGTTAAAATCAAAAACCAACTGTAATTTACAGCACATGTATATAGGGAAGTTGGGACACTATCTGCAAAATGGAAATAGTGATTTTGACTGGGAGGATTGCCTGAATGTCTAGAAGTTCTTACCAACTCCATGATAGCCCTTCAACCTAAAACTAGTTGAAGCATGGCTGAACTGTGTGCTTTAAGGGACTAGCTCTATACCATTTGAACTTGACACCAATTTCAAAAGTGCAAAAATAGTTTTTAAAATGTGGTAAATACAAGAGAATTTATTATCATTGTGATCTAAAAGTATTTTGTAACTATTATAGATACTTCAAGTCATTGTTTAGAAAGATAAATTTTTAATGAAGAAACCTAGGAGTAGTGCAGATAACTCAAAAATGGGAGTATTCAAGATGTATGGGACTCCAGATCCTTAGACTTCCCTACATCAACCTGCCCTGTGTTCCTTGGATGATTTAATACCAGTCAAATGGTGGGTGTGGGCCCATAAAATAAAATTCATGCATAAACATCAACAAATATATTTGGTGGTTGCCAAAGGATCTACCCTTGGGAAGTATTTTGATCAGTTCTTCATGCATTTTGCTCATGTGTAAATAGAATTATGACCAAGCCAAAACCCACACAGAAAGCACAATTTCTATGGTAAACGTATAGCTCAAACTTAAACCTTGTCCCTAAACCATACGTAAGCTATGTTGGAAGTGGGTCCTCATCTCTGGTAACCCTCCTCACATGGTCTGGGTCAGCACAGCTCTTGGGCCTCCCAAGAAAACACCAACTTGGGTCACAGGGAAATGCATGTCTCATGACAGGGTCACAGCAGGTGACTGTGGACAAGGAGCCCATTCACTGGTAGGAAGTTTCTCCCCATTCTGATGAATGGTGTTTAAAGGCAAGTGAAGGGGTGTTGACATTGACAAGGGGACACATGGTACAGGGCATCTCACATGAGAGAGAGTCGGTATGTATCACTCTCAGCATACCCTGGCTGTGTGTTCCATCCAGACCTCAGGTAGCTGCACCATATACATGGCCTTGGAACTTTCCTAGACATAGAGTGTCCTCACTTACAAAATATGGCACCATCACATATTCTGCCTAAGAATATGTATTCATTTCTTTTTGCTAATTCAGATACATAAAGTCTCTAAGTCTCTACAAATGATGGTTTCACCTGTGTCTAAAAACACCAGCTTGCCAGCAGAGAAAATTATCCCACGATAACCCTGGCTGTCAAAACCTATAAAGATATTAGAAACATAAATTTAACAAAGATTTTACCCCCCCAAAAAAAAAACATTTCTCAGTTCTCTGCTATGTCACTAAACATCTTTCTAGACAAAGACACTCAGGTATACTTACATCCAATTGGGAGTCCTACAGAGTGCAATGGTTCCTCATCTCCTCGGTACCCTGTGAGGAAAATTGAGTGACTGTGTCACAGAAGGAGACAGGCAATGACATAGGCCTTCTTCCCCTACCCCAGACAGACAGAAGGTACATACTTCTCACCACCACCGCAGCATTGGTAGACACTTGACCATGGGGATTCGTGGCTACTGCTGAGTAAGTGGCTGTGTCCTCAAAGTTGGCCCTTGGGGAGAGAAAGCAAGTCTGTGAGGTGTTCTGACATAGTCTACCTCCTGAACTTGAACAAAGCATTCCTGGAAAGCAAACCACATGGCCTGGTCACTTGTGATTTACTGGAGAACAACGCCAGCTCTATCTTAGAATGAAGGACAGAGCATAGTATTAATTATAGATACAGATGAATGCCTGACTCCAAACTATGCATGGCTTGCACTCTCAGAAAGGAAAGATAGGAGAGCTTCCAGAAATCATTTATTTCACTCTCAAGGAGAAATCATCTGTCTGTCTGACCCTATTTCTCAGCCTAATTGAGTCTGCTGTTTCATCAGATCACTGGAAAGGCTTCTGGGATCTTGGTTGACACAGAGCCTTTCCTGCTGGGAAAATAAAGAAGCATGTGGGGTAGAGCCTTGTACCTATTCTGAAAAGGGGAGTTGCTCTAGTTGGCTAGCCCAGGAACTAGTAATTGGTCCCAACTTCTATACTGTCTTGATGCTGCCCATCTAGGATTGTGCCTGCCACTGTCCTGTTCTAAATGGCTCTGAGATCACAGCCTGACCAGGCCACTGAGAACTCACCAGAGACCCAGGTAGAAACCTGATGTTATATCTAGGGTCTGAGTAAAACCCCTGAGCCTTTCTAAGTGTGGAGTACTCTGCTAGTCAAGTCGAGCAGATCCAGAGCCCCAACTTGCTCCCCAAAAGCATTCCTAAGCCAGTAGCTAATGCTAAGAACCACAAATGGTACATCCCCAGATTGGAATAACTCACATTACCCTCATTAAAACACCCAGGCTGGACCCCACCTAAGATATGAATGTGCCCATCCCAAGAATACTATTAAACTTGAACTGGAAAGGACCCAAACACTCAAGGTGCAGAATTCTCATCTCCTCACTTCCATCCTTCAGAAGTGAGGCCACTTCTGTGGCTGTGAACTGACACCCCTTCCTCTTCCCCAGAAAACTGACAAGAGAGGCAGGCAGCTTTACATCCTCTGACTTCCGTCACGTACTCCATTCTGCTGGGAGCTCACTCTCACTTTCTCTCCTGTGTGTTTATGTATGTGCTCATGTGTAAGTACATGGAGATGCACGTATGTGCATGCATATCAAAGTCAGAGGTCATCCTCTGGAATTGTTTCTTGGGACCTGTCTGTGGTGATACATCGTACATTTAATAAATCTTATCTGGAATATTAGAGGATAGAATCACTAACAGCCAAGCCATGAAGGTCAGGGGGTGGTGACCCACACCTTTAATCTCATCACTTGGAAGACAGACTGGGTCTCTGTGAGTTCAGGGTTTAACCCTCAGGTAGTGGAAGCACACACCTTTAATCCTAGCTCTAGCAGAGTTGAACCAGGAAGTAAGATAGGGGGGGGGGCAGCAATTCAACGTTCTGTCTGAGGGATCAGTCAGGCTTGAGGACCCATGAAAAGAGAGAGGACTTACCCTGTTTGGCCTGAGAAGTTGTCAGTGTGAGAATTGTTTGTTTCTCTATCTCTCTGATATTCCAGCTTTCACCCAATATCTGGCTCTGGGTTTGCATAATAATACTAAATAGAATTTGTGTACTATCTGTCCACCATGATTTTTGAAGCAGTGTGGAGCTTGGACTAAACCAGGCTAGATAGATAGAAAGCCCCAGGTTAACACCTGCCTTTGTGTCTGTGGCTCTGAGATCACAAGCACAAGCCACTGTGCCCTGCTTTATCATGTAGATTCTGGAAATCAAACTTAGGTCTTGATGTTTGCATGGTAAGCCCTCTAGTGACTGGACCACATTCTCAGCTCCACAACCCTCAGCTACTGTCTTACATAACATTGCCAGGATCTGGGGAGGCCCCATGGGAGTATTTGGTGCTCAGAGAGATTGAAAACCAAGGTCCACAGGGCTCCAAAAATTCCTTTTCTGCTGCTGTTTCCTTCCAAACTACTGGGTGAGGCCTTAATCTTGGGAAAGAAACAGCACAAGGTTCACTTTTAAAAAACAAAAACATTGTCCAAGTCTCACTTTAAAGTGGCATAAGCCAGTACTCCCAGAGACAAAGCTCTGCTCTGCAAGTCATTGGACATCTGACTTTCTTCTCTGTTGCTTTCAGAGATGAAAATATTTTTCTTTGACCAAAGATTTAATATCTCTAGGAAAGGGGAGAGAATTTTCTGAGACCTATGCTGTCTGACAACGCCCTTCTTTTCTCTTGGGAGTTTCAGCCCACTTTTGCTGTGTCAGATGTGACATCTGGCCACTTTAAATGCCACTGCTCACAGAGGTCAATGCAGCCCTGTCCATCTGGACACTCATCCCAGTACATTATGTTCCATTCACCTGGGAGCAATGAGGGCCAGCTGCCACCCGTCCCATCAGTAGAGTGCAGCGCTGGCCTGCTTTGAGGAGAAAGCAATCGGCTTTGCAGTTTGAAGCCCTCCCTTGGTGCAAAAGAACAAAGTACAGTAGAAAGTTCCACAGTGTGGATGCTTGTTCCGCCGACTCTCACCCATCACCACTAGCAACAGCTTAGCAAATGAGAAAAATGACAGTGTGGTAACCAAGGACACGGCTGGAGGTCCTGGAAAGGTGATGGAAAGAGGTAAAATCTTTGGAAATGGCCTGCTGACCAACACGGAATCCAACAGGGGCCACAAAGTGGCATGGACAAAGCTGTCGGAGCAATAGGAGCAGAACACCCAGAGCAACCACCCACCAGATGGCAGAGTTCATGGGGAAGCCTGAGTTGGTCTTCCAGGAGGAGCTCAGAGGACAAAGACTGTCCTTGGCCCAGAAGATCACCTGGTCCTCACAGCTGAGGAGGGGATTAACACTTAGGCCATGAAGAGTTCTCAGAGGAGTGTGGACACAGATGGTACCTGAGTCAACTGCATAGATCTCACCATCTCCAATTCCATCAGCAGTCCTTCATCTTAATATAATGGCTTCAAAACTGAGTTTTCTTTCTGCACTGCAAACTTCTTCAGTTTTTAAATCTAGGGGAAATGCATCATATACTATTTGTGCAACTAGGGACAGCTCTATAGTATAGAATTTATATAGAATATAATTTGTCTGGGCCTCAGTAAAGCATCTACCTCCTCTGTTTTTTCTGTTTATAATTGCTCATCTTGGCATCCTAGGGCTGTCCTCAATAGCAGAGAATATGGCTGCTGAGGCCATGGCACCTTGGTACCATGCACATCCTCAGATAAGTTCACAGTCCTCACCTATCAATGTTATCCCTCCAAAAGTTACCTATATTTTAAATTCCTAAAATTCTTTATAAGGGTGACCTTTATGATTAAAATAAAGCAATGTATTTGAAAAACTCTTACAGTTTTATAAATATATTACAGTAAGTATAATATACACATAAGTATCAAGATGCATTAGCTCAATACCTGAACCAAGAGAGTTCCCCACCCTCTCCTGTACAAAGCTTTCTTTCTTTCCCCAAATTCCTCCAAATATCAGGGGCTTCCAAGTCCTCTGAACTGCTCTTAAGTAAAGAAGAGCTGAAATGGCGCAGGAAGAGAACTAATTGTCACGAAATGCCACAAGACAGAGGGAAGAGTCAAGGCCATCTCAGTATAACTCCCAGCTCGCCCTGGGCTGACTCAGACACAGAAGATGGGACAGCGCCACCTAACGCATTAGCACTGATTAGCTCCTGCGTTCACCCATTAGCGCTTCGGGCCCAAAGGCATGGAGTTAGGAGAAGGTCTCATGGGAGTTGAGACGCTTCCTCAGCAATGAACTCCTGTGCTTAGGAAAGCCAGTTCAGGAGGTAGGCTCCACATGACCTGCCCAAATACGAGACCCCTTGATTTATGACAGTGGTTTCCTGAAAAGTGGTCCCTGGAAACGGGTGTGCCCAGGTAACTGCTGGGTGGGCAGCGTGCAGGTTACAACTTCTAGTATCTTCCTTTATCCTTCTAATTGTACTACTTGGTGTTTTGTACTCCACAAAGCTTTGAAACAGTGGTATGTATATAAGTAATAAGCGAGCACCCATCCATGTATTGAAGTAAGCCCTCGCAAACACCCCACTGCTTTAGGAAACAAGATGCCTAGGGCAGGGGTAGAACTGGAAGCGGAGAACAAGTCGGGGTGCTTCTGGGAACTCCACCAAACTCTGATTTCAGCAACAGTTAGCTTGGAGGCAGTGAACTACGACCCCGCTGGTGTCCCCGGGGACCTTTCCTCCCTCCCTTCTGCACCCACAGGGAATGTTCTGCAAACCTGGAGTCTAATTCTAGCCTTTGCTTCATGCTGAGAGAACTTTGTGAGGGTTTTACTTTCTGTTTGGATGGGTTCCCAGAATAAGAGGGTTTTCTTTGGTCTCCATTTTTCCTTCCATGGGGCACCTTTGCCTCTCAAAATCTCAGCGTAAAAGTGTCTTAACACAACTCCCCATGAGAACTAACGCCATTTTGTCTTTTCTAAAGATGAACAGACATCATAAGTCAATTTCTCATTGGTAGGAACATTCAGAGTCCTTAAATGGCAAGTGACATAGAAATCAGACATAGAGCTTAACTCTTAACTCAGAACTTAAATACCAAAGTCAAAAAGTAAAGTATAGGAAAGGTTTAGTCATGGAAACATTCTGCAAAGAGGGGATGATGGTGGAGTGGAGCCACTAACAAGAAATGAGACAATCTAAGTACCCCTCGGAATAAGAGAACAACATAAAAACCCTTTGGGGGAATGGAAGCTCTCAAGATGGGTGGCGAGAGAACAAAATGTAAATATATACATTGTCAGGGTGCAGACTACAAGTTAAAGTTCAACAGTATGTACCAAGAAGCCTGTTTGCTTTTTAAGTGTCTTAAGAATTCAGCTGCAGGAGCCAAAGAGTATTCATAGGAGTAAATGTCATCTCAGAATGCAAAAAGGAAAAGCTCATTCCACAGCCAACTAGAGAGGCAGACAAGGCATTCCACACCCCAGAGACGCCCCGGATCAGATGGTCCATAGCTCAGCACTTTGGAATGAACAGCTGAGCTGACTATAATTTGTGGGGTTTCCCATTGCTCTTTTCTTGAAGAACAAAAAATTCTCTTGATTTACTAAGAACATTCCAGTAGGGAGGGGAAGGGAAGGAGGGAATGAGGCAAACCAACAGAGGAGAGAGAGAGAGAGATGCTGGTCTTGGCAAGTGTAAATCAAGAGACTTGTGACATGTTTCTGGATCATGACCTACCAGAGCCAATTAATTTAATTTATTCTGGGTGTTTCTTAGCTATTTAAAGCTAACATTATTCTGGGTGTAAAGTTTGAAAGCTGCCAACATTGGTTAGGGGGGACTGTTTTCATGCCTGATAAAAAGAAAATACTTCTTGATCAAAAGCTACCTGCTCATTTAAACCAACCTACCCAGGCCTGCTGATCAGAGCACACTGCCTAGGGATCAGATACCCTGACATCAGTGTCCTCCTGAGAAGAGTGGGCTTACTGCCCACTGATCCTTGGAAGTCAAGGGAAGAGTTGCTGTCCACAGAGTGCCCTTGCTCTGGAGACTCACTATGTGATGGCTGCCCTGGGGCCCTGCCCATCCATTGGAATTCTCCCTGCTCTTCATGCTTCCACCAAGGACACTTGAGTCTACCTAGTGTGTAAGTAGACTAGATCCATCTGGATCCCTCTGGATCCCTCTCATCAGTCCCATTACCCCACATCTGGTTCCTAATTCTTGAGTTTCACCAAGAACATGTCATTGGTCACCTTGGACCCCCTCCCACACCAAGTCAAGAGGGATTGTCTGTTTGCCTCAATTTCCAAGCAAAGTCAGTATCCTACCTGCCCTGTAGGTTCTCTAGTCTACAGGCCTATCTCTGGGCTCTGGTTCACTTTCTCCCTCTAGCATCAGCACCTGTGAAACACTGTTGGAGACCCTTCACCCAAACACCCAGTTCTTACCTGGCATTCTCTCACCTCAAAAGCTCAGGGTGTATCTTCCCAAGCAAGTTGACCCTAGTCTTCATTTTGCCATTGTCTGCCACCCTATACCTTTTCTTCCCTAACGTACCTGTTATTCATCTATGCTCAACATGAGACATCTTCCAGACACCAGATATCAAGTCCAATTTTTGAGGCCACCCATGTATTATTACCTAACCTAGCACCGAATCTGCCACTGAGTAGGCTATCAGTGGATGACAAAAGAAACTAACTAGCCCCGAGGCCAGGAGTTAAAACTTATCAGGGGGCAAGGCTTCCACTTTAGTAGAGACTGGGTAGCTATGAAGGAGTGACACACAATAAGGGCCTTGAAGGAGAGGCCCTTGGTCTTGCAGGACTCAGACAGTACTGCCCTGTCCTCAGGCCACCAGAATGAGTCCAGAGAAGGAACTGTCTCCCCCACAGAGAAGCAGGAGTCACATGGAACCCAATAGCCAATAGAAAGAAGAAGAAAATCTGAGAAGCAGGAAGAAGAAACTCCACCAGTTCTAGAGGGCCAGGGCCTGACAGAAGGCTTCCAGGCCATATAGGTTCATACTAGAGCAGGACCTCCAGAGCAAGCCACGCCCTTTGACCCCTTCCTCATCTATCTCCATCGGGGAATAGTTGGTCATGCCAGTCTAAACTCATCAAGAATCCTGCTAGGTGTGTTTACCCAAAATCCCTTCCCCAAAGCTTCCTGTTTTCACTTTCTGTCTGTGGACCCACCATCTCCTTCACTCTGATGTCCCGCTCTAGGTCTGCTAAGGGCTGCACACACTTGTCCACTGAGCTGTCACTGCGTGAATCTACCTTGCCATCTGAAACAAATACCAGAATTGTCACTTCTTCAACAAAACCCATTGCATAAAGTATTTTAATTAAAAAAGAACATATTTTTATTCTAAGCAAACATCTAGGCAAAGCCACAGGAAGAATAAGCCTGTCCGTATGCTGTGTATGTGCTATTGCATGACTCTTCCAGACACACCTGAGATTACTGGCATGCTTAGGTCTCAGTCGACCAGGCTGGCCTAGATATCCCAGTCTCTGTGCCTCAGCCTTGTGAGCGTAGGGGTCAGGGTTTTACTGTCCCTCCTGGCTAGCTTCTGCTGTCTTTTGAGTTTGCATGTGGTTATAGGATGTGACCCCAGCACACACTGGCTGGAGATCCTCACCTGTTGATCTCCAGGGTGTGTACTCCATACCTGCTCTCAATCCGGTACTTCCCAGGCTCACCTGCCTGGCAGATCAGACTGCCATCTTTGTACCTGGTAGAGGGAAATATTCACTTCAGTATAGAAGCATATAGCTTTTGCAGTTTTTACCAGCTTCCTCTGTGCTTCTCTTTCCCTGCCCATCACTGCAGGGTGCTCTGGATCTGGCTTCTTAAGAGAGGCAGGAGTTGCAACATTCAGTCAGAATCCCATTATATCTGCATGAACCTCTTATGAATTGAGAAGGCATGTATTTAAAAGAAACATGTCTTGCACCAGCCTGGCCCATTAGGCCACATTGCAGTGAGAACACATGAGGAGTATGCCACCCATGAGGAGAATGAGGCCCTAGTCCTAAAAGATCCAGCCTCCAACCTGTAAGGCAAAGCTCAGCCACCACAGGCTATGTTATAGTTGGGCAAGCCTTGGAATACTCCCTTGTCTTCTAACACCATGAATGAGCTGAGCTACAAAGTTACAAAACTCCTGTGAGAGATCCAGGAAACAAGGGGGTATACATATATAGAGAAATCTGTGGTTTCAACAGCAGGTGAACAAGAAAGGCCTGTGGAGCTTAAATATTTAACTCGCTAATGTTTATAGCTTCCCTCTATGAGCCCTTCTATATAACTAAAGCAGATATATGGGGCTCTCTGTACAAGGTCAGCAATGAAACCAGTGCATAAGCAATAGCCAATACAACAAACATGCATGCCTATTAAGAGAGCTAAGCCTCCAACAAAATGTTCTGAGAGAGCCACCAGGTCAGTGTCCCTAAAATTTAAACTATAAAATTAATGAAGCAGACATTTTGAATTATGTGCATATATTTCACACATGGGCTTCCATAGGTCTATAGGACAAGCTCAGGAATGCATGCCTTCCACACACATACTTCTTAGAGGAAAGCAGCCTTGAATGCTGACTCTCACCATTGCACCACAGGTGTGGGAAATCCTTGCACAGTGAAGCAGAGTCTCACGGACATCCGCTCCCAGATGGTGTGGGACCTTAACCTCACCAAGATCTCAGGGGCTCTACTCATCCGGTCTTCAAATGAATGTCTCTCCCAAGCTAGCTTGTCTTCCACCTGCCAAGAAGAAGCAAGGGTGGTCAGGGCGTGTGTGGCAAGGGTAGCCCACTAGCAGTGAAATATTGAACCACCTGCATACAGACAAACTCTCCTTCTACATGCCCCAAGGAGCATGGAGGTCATCCTACCATTTGCTCCAGGGAGTACTTGTCCAACTTTTCACGAGCCAGTGACCGTGCCACATGTACATTCTCCTCCAGCTGGGCCAGCTCATTGAGAAAACGCTGCCTCTTAGCTTCTCCATAAGAAGCTGTTAGGGACTGGTACCTATGATAGTCAAGAAACCCGATTAGTCATAAGACATGTGACAAAACTTTGTGGTACTAACAAACCAAACTGATTCTCTCTGGCTACCCATGCCTCATCATAAAGGGATAAAAAGAAGATGGGAAAACAACCTTTTCTACTTAGTTTTGCCTCTTTTCAGAGTATGTTAACAGCACACAGGAAGTTACACAGAACAGTAGATGTGTGGTTAATTAATATAGATATGCACAACATATAACTCTTGCTTTCTTGGCATGAGAGATAAGACTAATATACTTAGCCAGTCCTTCAAGTCCTTCAGGAGTATGTAGATGTGGGTGCTTGAAACCCTGCATGTAGAGGGTGAGGGTTCACAAACAATGAAGAAATATCAGCCTTAGACCTGGGAAGTCAAAGTCATCCCTTCCTGTCAAAGTCAGGAACATTCTGTACCATATTGGTCTAATGTCTGCACAGAGTGGTAAGAGCTTGTGATAACAGTTAGGGCTGGTGAAAGTGGTAGTGTATAATGAAGGACAGAAGTTCCTATTGTGCTCAGCAGGGCCCCACTCACTCTCCACAGCTACCCTGAAGTGCAATGGTGGTATTTCCATGAACCCTGGGTTCAATCACTAGCCACCTAGTCTACTTTCAAAAGAAGTGATCTCAAGACCTGACATGGGGATGACACCCACATGGATGATGAAAGTAAAATATGATTCTGTGGAGGACAGTAGGGGTAGTACAGGGCTGGCCAACCCTGTACCTGCAATCCAACACCTACCAAGAGGATTGACATTTACAGTAGGCTAAGAGGTATTGTCATAACTCAAACCCAGACTCAAAGTGCCAGAACCCAACCCTGTATGTTATGAAGATTTCCATCCACTGAGACTGTTCCAAAATTGTGTGAGATTCATAACCAACATAACTAGTTAATGATGCTCACTTTCCTTACCCTACAGTGGACACTGAGGGACAAAAACTTGCATATTATATTAAAAGCCACTCTGATATATAACCGATATATATAACATAAAATGGCATGGCTCAAATGTCCAGTGTCTAGTCCCCAAACTTGAATACAAGCAGAAGATATCTTTTCAAAACAACTGAATACTTAAACTTCAGATAGTTTATGTCCCACATAGCCCAGATTGACGTGGAACTCACTATAGAGCCAAAGATGACTTGAACTTCTGATTCTCTTGCCTCTGCCTCCCAATTGCAGGGAATAGAGTTATGTACCACCATACCTGGCTTATGTAGGACTCAGGCTGAAGCCAGAGTACCACACTCTCTCCACCCCACACAGCTTACATTCTAATGTCATTCTTTAACATCAGAAGCCCTCACTTTATAATAAAATCATTGTATACAATTTTCATGGTACAATATACCTAGGACATTTATAAGCTAATTTGTTTTTTAAGAAGGGATGAATAAAATTCATACTTATAATTCCACATATTTAATATTCCTCAGGCTGGTCCTTTGAAGTAACTCTTAGGATACAACACATATCAATGTAAAATAAATCCTTAAGTGGGCAGTGTCCACATGTGTTTCCATAGAAAGCTTTTATCTTACTCTAAGACCTGAATTTTAAATTATAATCTTGCTGTTTGACTATTCCTCTAAGGCACAGTTCTTTGTTGGTACTGCTAAACTTGGTCCATTTTGTTCATTAAACACACATTTTAACTAAATAAATAATAGTGTGAAGATTATTAGGAGTATGCTTAAGAATAATCATACCTTTGACGTTGCTGAGAATTCCTAGGAATATGAATTTACATCTCTGGATTTAAAAGAATTTACAAACATAAGGAATCTTGTTTTCATCTCATTTTGATTTACAGTTCTAAATTGTATCTTTGCTGCTGAGTAACTGCAATTTTTAAACAACTGAAAAGAAGACTGTCCTTTGGGCTATTATTCCAGCTACTCCATTACTGAGCAACTTTCAAATGAAGCATGCTCACTGGACTCTCATGTATTAGAATGAGTTATGAATTAGAGTTTCTTTAAGAGAAATTCTGAGAAATGTTAGGAAGCAATGGGAGAGATATCCAACACGTGAATTACTTGACTGTTCATGTTATTCTCCTTATCTTTAATTATTGTCTTGTGTCCATGAGTGCAGATGCATGGGGAGGCTAGAAGCACAGGGTTTCCTGGAACTGGGTTTATGATGTTACATTGTAAATAATTGTCCCGCCCATGAGTTTAATAAAAAGCACTGATTGGCCAAAGGCAGACAGGAAGTGTGGGCAGGGCTACAAGACTAATTAAACTCTGGGAACAGGAAGAACAGAGCAGAAATGCCACAGAGACTGCAGAGTTGCCAGACAAGCCAGAAGATTCAGAGGACTATGCTGCTCTGAGAAAAGGTACCGAGCCCCACAGCTGAACAGGATAAGAGTCATGGGTTAGTTTAAGGGTAAAGAGTTAGCAAGTGATATGCCTGGGCCTTAGGCCGATCAGCCTAAAACTACTGTAAGCATCTGTGTGTCTCTGCAGGTCTGTAGGTCTGCGGGTCCAAACCTTGAGGCTAGGCCCGAAAGGCTGAGCCAGAAACCTTATACTACAGGTGGTTGTGAGCCACCTGGGAATCAAACTCAGGTCCCCTGCAAGAGTAGCAAGTGTCTTAACTATTGAGCCATCTCTCCAGACCTACTCATGTTATTCTTGAAAGACCAGTGCACAACACCAGCTGTTTCTCCATCACTTGGATTGTGTAACTTTAGGACTGACATTCTGGCTGGTCCTTCTCTTTCCTATGACAGTGCACCCTTGTGAGCCAAATCCATTGAAATCTAAGATATGATGATTTATGGAACCCTTCATAGCCATTGGTGTCCACAGAGACAGCTGTTTAAACACTGGGTGCCTCCTCAGAAGATGACCTTGCTTCAAGAGACAACAGCCATGGAGGCAGTGATGGAAACTCGGCTGTGGAGTCTGAGGCTCCTGGTGGCTTAGAAAGGCAGGGATCTAAGTGCAGAGGGTAAGCCAAAAACTGTATCTCTGCCCTGGGCAGTATAATGATAGGGGTGCAGTCTCAGTTCTTTGTGGGCTGGCATTGGCATCGGATAGTAAAGTGAAAGCAAGTGATGGGAAGAACTCAGCTTTGGTTATAAGAAATCCCAGCTTCTGCTTGCTGAACCTCCCCAGCTAGTATCCCCTTGCCCTTTTCTGCCCACAGTTGAACTGGATGCCAGATGCTATGGGCAGCGACTGACAGAAGATGCAACACAGTTACCTGTTTTCATTTTCAACTTCATCTTCTTCTGATGCGCTCACCCGCTTTGCACAGAGCCTGCAGGTCATCCCCCCAGTGGAGCTCTGACCGGAAGTTCTCTGTGAAGAGGACCTCTCTGCAAGAGACCTCTCAGATGATGACTGGGTCGTTGCTCGCCTGGACACAGTGAAAATAATTAGATGTGTTGCAAAATTATTAATACTTATGCTAACACACAATGCTTCCTTTCTACATAGCCAAGCCTCCCTGAATCACACACATGTACCCAGAGCATAGACACACAAGTTCACACATATGTGCATGTATGCCCATGAGTACCCCATATAGCTGTACCTGGGCACAACTCATACATGTGTATGCAAACATACCACACACAGAGACATACACCAATATATATCACACAAACACAAACAGGAATATACAAGACCATGGACACACACATAGCTAGATGTCTATACTTGTGCAAGTACGCGTATACATCGATATATATGTATACAAGCACACATATGCACGAGTACACCTAAATCCAAAGCTGAATCTTTGTGGTACCCTCCCTCAGTCTGTAAACACCCTCTGAAAAACATTCCCTTAGGCTCCCTGTGGCTGGTGGTTCCCCTTCCCTGCCAGCCATTTCTGAAGCACCCTTCCTGGTTTTCAGCCAAGATGCTGTGGGGTGTGTGTGTGTGTCTGTGTGTGTGTGTGTGTGGTGTATGATGTGTCCGTGTGAGTATGGGTGTGTAGTGTGCATATCTATGTGCCTCTCTGAAGTATGTACATGTGCCTGTGTTCCTGTGTATGGTGTGTGTGTATGTGTGTGTGTGTGTGTGTGTGTGTGTGTGTGTGTGTGTGTGTGTGTGTGTGAATGTGTGTTCCCCTGTCTGTATGGTGTGCCTGTCTGTGAGAGTGTTGGGGGGGACAGAATCTCAATCTCTGCTGAGATGGGCTGCAAATGTTTGGCTTATTTATAACAAGGAATGGTAACTAAATGAATAGCACAAGCATTTCTAAATATAGGGTGCTCGTGACATGTGGCAGGCACCTACATACACCAAGAGAGGGCCAGGCTGGGAGGTCTCTTCCTCCTCACAGCCGTCTAATCGGCCCATTGGAGCTGCAGATAAGCTACCCCACAAATGGTGCCAGAGAGGCACAAGCTGCAAGCTAGAGGAGACCTCGTCCTTCAGGAACTTAGCCAGGAGGAAACCTGTCCTTCAGAAGCACAGAGGTGAAGGTGGGGCTACACCCAGCTTCACTAGGCAGGGAGGGCTCTCAGGTGCTGCACCTGTACTACTGAAGAAGAACTGTGATCAGGAAAGACTGTTTCCATCTTTGCCCTGCCACCTCTGAACCTACCAGTGTTCTTCCCATTGTTTTCCTCCCGTCCCATATTGTGAGGGACTCTTTAGGTTCCAGTGCTACAGGGTACCAGGGCAAGAGAATGAAGTCTGCGGGCTTGGGCTGAGTAATCTTGAGCATCTCCACCAGGGTTCTCAGGCCCTGCAGGATGTAACTCCAGCCAACTTTTAGTCTCCAAAAAGGATGTGTACATCAAGGATGCAGCCTTCCCTGCTTTCAAACTTCCCACAGACCGTTTCAGCTCCAGATCGCAGGGATTGGCACAATTTCCAGCCAGAAAACATCAAAGCTACACATTCAGAATTTGTGGAGTCTAGCCAGGACCTGTCAACTTACTTTCTTGATGAATACTGGTCCAGGAGGTACCTGGCTTGGATGTTTCGATAAGACTGGTCGAAGTGCTTGTGTCTTTTCTGGTAGAAAGGTACTGCCACCAGGGACATCTTGGGTGCTCCTGAAAGAGAAAGGAGCATGAGGAGCCGGTTCCTTCCATCTCTTCCTTTACATTTTGCATCATTCCAAGGGAGAAAGACGGAGTGGAGGCAACGGCTCTGTGGAAAAGATGCTTGCTGTGCAAGCATGAAGACTTGAATTAGGATCCCCAGCACCTGTGGAAGACTCAGTGCTGCATGCCTGAAACTCCAGGGCTGAAGGTGGAGAGTGGAGAAGGGAGACGCCCAGGAGCTCGCTGGCCTGGCAGTCCAGAGACTGGTGATCTCTGGGTTCAGTGAGAGACCTTGTCCCATAGTAAGGTGGAGAACAATTGAGAAAGATGTCTGATATCTGGCCTCCACATGCATGCATGTGTGTGTGTGTGCTTGAGAGCACAAATACACACACACAAAGGGAGAGGGGGAGGTCATACACATATAGACACACAGACAGATACATACAAACACAGACACAGAGAGAGACAGCAGATAGAGACACACAGACAGACACATAGACAAAGAAACACACAGACACACACACACAGAGAGAGAGAGAGAGAGAGAGAGAGAGAGAGAGAGAGACTAGACAGACACACATGAGAAAGGCTACTCTGATCCCAAAAGGGTAATGGGGAGGATTACACAGAAATCATGCTCAGCTATACTCTTGAAATCCACAGACTTCTCAAATCCAGCTTTATTTTTCATTAGCTTCCATGAAAATCAGAAAATGTGACTATATGTTTCCTTTAATTTCTTCCTAACAGTATTTATAGAATGCCTACTGTGCTCAGGGCAATCCAAAACGCAGTGTGAGTAAAGAGGGTAAAAATAATTTAAGCAGATTAGAGGAGTAAACAAATGCTTGAAATGACAAGAGCCAGAGGCCACCAAGAGATACAGAGTGCCCTGCAGAGAAGAGGGCAGCCAGAGAGGCCCCCAGCAGGGGACATGTCAGAAGGGTCCGGGAGATGACTAAACCAACAGACAGAGGTCTGGTGGCAGAGATGGTTTAGGGGCATGAAGGTGGGAACATGAGTGCAGCCAGGCATTACTCTGCCAAAGCTGCAGCCACACCTGGAACATCCTTGGGTAGCTGCAGCCTTCCCAAAGCAATGGTGGCCAACCCAGGGGTCTTGGAAAATTACTCTAACCCTCACAGTGTCTCCAGGGGTAGTCTGAAGTCATAAACCATGGGCTTCTCGTGGCAAGGTTGGAACGCATGCAGAAAAGTATAAACCAAAACAGCAACGAAGTGCTGGGATGTGGAAGAGTAAGCAAGTCTGGGTGAAATTCTCCCAAGAGATCAAGCGAGAGATTTCGGAGCATTGCAGGAATTGAACGTGTTTATCCAGTGCACGAATTCACTCCAAGGAAATAAAATTCATGCCTGGTGCCTTTGGTCATCTCTACACAATCACACAGAGGCAGAGTTCCTCCCTCCCGATCCTCAGTTTCCCAGATAAGATACAAAAAACTGTCCAGGCCTGAGTTCTGAGTCTGCTGTGTTCAGAGCCCACAGCACAGCCCTGAGACAGCCACTCAGGTTAAACAGGAATGGGATGTCAGGATGGAAATTTGAGGGCAGCTCAGAGACAACCCCATTCCAACCCTTACCATCTATCATTCAGCTATCTATATATTAGAAAATTCACAATATTGTATAATTTACTCCATGATAAATTCCAGTTAAGACTGTGGGATTGCAGAATTCCAGAGCTGAGGAAGATCCTGGAAAATATTCAAACACAGGCCAGCCCATCTCCCACCCCCTAAGGTGAGTAATCTTCTGTTTTATGCTTTGATACACTAGCATACTTTAGTATTCTTTAAAAATTGACATGTTAACCAGCTATCTCCTGTCCCAGAGGGCAATTGTGCCGCCATCCACTGGTTACAAATGTGTGAGACATTGCACCCTAAGGGCCACTCAGAATCAACCCAGCCAGCCTTGAAGGACAACTCAGAGGTCAGGTGCCAGGCTCCCTGGGGCCAAACCTTGCCTTCCGGCTCTGTGATGTAGCCTTGGGGCTTATTCCTAATCTCTTCAGCTCTGATATTCCACACTGAATCTATGTAACAGCTGGCAGTGTGGCTGGTATAGAGTAACAACCGACTCCAAGGCTGCCTCTGTCACAGGGTCATTGTGACACAGAACCATGTAGATGAGAAGAGAGACCTGAGAAGCTCCCTCACTTTAACAAGGCAGAGCCTCAACTGGACCTCAGCAGGGTCTGCTGCTCATGGCTACATGTGCTATCTCTGGATCTGTGCATATATGAGGACTAAAGACAGACCAGCATCACAGAGATGGTCACCAGAAAGCTAATTTCCTCTCTAGGATTTCTTCCCTAATCCATCTTCCCCTATGACTTCATCAGAAACCATAGACTATCATGTCATTTCACATCTTTACGTACATATTTGTTTCTGCTATGTCAACTTTCAAATTGTTTTTTGCAAAAAGAACTCTAAGCACATGCTATATCCCTAGTAGAACTGTCCACAAAAGGCCGAGCACACTTCACTAGGTGCATGCTTCTGTGTGTGATATAAGATGATATGACTCTTTATATCTCAATGGTCCTCTTCTCTGTAACTAATCCAAATGTCCCACTCAGTGCTACAGGCACAGACAACACCCAGTACGGGTATATCTCTGACATTACCTCACATGCTGTCCAGTGGGTCTGGAAGTCTTCAAACACTTCATGTGTAAGGAACACACACTTTGTAGTGATTAGCAAGGAACTACCTGCCTTAAGTGGTGGTGTTTCCTGGGCCCCTCACTCTGATATAAAGACCTAATGCAGAGACATCCCCCTAGCCTTTGACAAGGGCAACAGTACTCTATTACACTTATTCCTATGCTTTTTTCCCCTAATGCCATCAAAATCAGGAGAAGAGAGCTTTCCAAGTGCAAGCCCTGTTCACTGTACACAGTTTTCAAACCACAGCGTATTGGAGCAACTGATGTGTGTCCATCAATGCTGAATCCAAGGTCAGTGGATTACAAGAAGCACCTTAGAGTTCATGGCTCAGGGACAATGCCAGCTGGATTGGCCCACCTGAACACTGTGCCTGGGACCCTCAACTCCATCCGTCTCCTCAGACTGCTACCAGTCTCATGCCAAGCAAGACATATCACAGGCCATGGGATCCCAGTGTGAGCATTTCTGCCATTGCTGACTCCATGAGACTTCTCACTTCAGAACCTCCCTGAGTCAGGCTGGGTTCCCAACCCCAGCTCTATCAGTGGATCCTCCTAGAAGCATATTCCTGTGGCCCAGAAGAATGTCTGGGGCTGCAGTGTGGGAGTATCAGGTGCATATAAGGGAAAGGGCCCTCAGAGAACTCACCCAGACTCACACCGCTACTGTTCTCTTTTAGAAATACTTTAAGTGACCCCAAACATACCCCAAACGATGAGAAGCACTTTTTTCCAAAGGTCAAGTTCTGATGATCCCCTGGAGTTCAGGAGCACAGAGAGGCTTTGATTCTAGGATCCCAAGGCCTGAACCCTCACAGCACCAAGCTACTGTGTGGTTCACTGTAAAACCAGGAGACTGAACTAATGCCAGAAATATTCCTCTAAATACCCCTTGCCTCCAGCAGTGTGTGTCCATGGCTGTATATAACTGACATCAGAGGCCATGCTGACCAGTAATGCTGAACTCTCTCAGATGAACACGCCCTGCCCAAAGGACTGGTGCATTCCAGCAGAGCCAAGACACCAGCTGCTCCTCTGACTACTCCCAGACGCTTTCTGCCTCATCCCAGCTCTGGAACCACACCCGAGAGGCTTCTGGCACCGCCTGAAATTTGAGCCTATCCCCAGTGCTGGGGCTCTGTGTCTGTGATGTACCTTGTTCTGAGCCCTCCCTGCAAGGAACAACACCCTTTGTTTCACTAAACATGGTTTCAATTTGTGAAGATATGTCACATTGAAAGCATTTCTCCTGTGCAATCAAAGAAATTATTTGTACAGCTAAAATTGCCAAAGTTCATAGATGCATGGTATGAAGTAATTCAAGAAGGAGGAGAGAAGTATCTGACACAGTATAGACCACAAAAAACAAGTCATGAGATGAATCTCTTTTTCCAGCTCATTCACATTAGTACCTATGTGTCTAAAGGGTTTCAAAATTCACTTATTGCCAAAAAGGACGTCTTACCACAAATAAATAAATAAATAACTGGGCACACATCAAGCTGTGGGGACACTGAGGATAAACGTGTCTAGGTTCTGCAGGACCTCTCCTTTGAGGGTCTTGGCATAAGATATAGAAGGGTCCAACTTTGTATTCACAAAGTGCTCAGCTGTCTGTGAGGAGGAGTCACTGGCTCCCTGTAATACTTTAAGAGTGTTGAATCTGACACAGAACTGACCTGGGGGCAGCTCTCACTTGGGCAATCCTTGAAGCACCACCCTAATTCACAAAGGAAAATTAAGTCATAAAACCACAGGGTTCTATTGACACCCTCCCCTTGTTGTGCATGGACCGTCCCTGGCTGGTAAGCTTCACACAAATGTGCTGCAAATGTGATGGAACATCCTTCCAGAGCATTCCATGGCTCACCCTCACTTTTGTTCCATTCTGCCTTTGTAGAGCCAGAAAGGCCAGTCATGGGGCACAGCATTTCCAGAGGGCACATGCACTTGGCGTGGGCCCCAGAAAGTAAGCACTTGGCTCCTAGGACAGGTTTTATCTGGGGACCCCATTTATTCAGTATCTCCTTTAAGAGTCTTGGTCCCACATGCTCTTTGTTTCCTGTTTGTATTGCCCTCAGTGGGGACAGAATGTGGGGCAGGTGACAGAAAGCCAAGCTTTTCCAGCCTGGCCCTCGAATGCAGAATGAAGCCCTTTGCCTCCTGGCAGGCATAGCTCACTGCACACAGCTCTGCACAAGGCATGGAGCTGGAGAGCTGCACGATCCAACTCCAACTAGAAAGGAAACCCGACAGTGCACAGAGAGTTTCCCTTTCACTGAAAGCCTCTGAACCTCCTACCAAGCCCTACCCGGGCTCTGAGCTGAATGCCTGCTGTCTCTCTGCCTCCCACCCTCCTTCTAGACAGCCCTCTCCTCATCTCTGACCTGTTATTACAGCCTCAGATGTCAAATCAATCAGCTGGTCTAGGAACAGTTTAAAAAAAAACAAAAAGGCCATAACCCAGGGGCACAATCTACCATGAAGGGTATCATACTATACAGTACGACCCAGGCGCAGGGAAATAGAGAACAATATCGGGTATACTGCCTAGAGGTTAGCTCAGTGCGTAGAGGACTAGCCTAGCATGCCTGAAGCCCCCGGTTTGATCCCCAGCATGGCATAAAATCCTGAGGCCACACACCTATGATTCCAGCACTCTGGCACTCGGGATATGAAGGCAAGAGGACCAAACGTTCAAGGTCATCCTTGACTACATAGCAAGTTCAAGACCAGCCTGAGATATATGACCCTCCCCCTCCAAAAGTGAGGAGGAGGGGGGAAAGGAAGTGAAGGGAAGGGGAACAGCAATGGGTAGGGGAAAGAGAAAGGGGAAGGAGAGGGACCCGAGCTAAGCTGAGCATAGGATCCAGTCAAAGACAGGCACACCTCGGGTGGAATCTTCTGATTTGTCAAAGAGTAAGGGATATCTACAGGGAAGTCTGAACTTGGCCCCCATGCAGCATGCTCTGTGGTCTCCCAAAAATCACAGCCAAGGAAAGGAGACTCACCCAGAGGAGATGGGCCAGAAGAGCAAACTACTGCGGAAGAGTTTCTCAGACACTGCCTGAGGACAGCAGAGCTAACTTCTCCCTGCAAAGCTCTCTGCTTCCCTCCCATTTATGGCCAGAGGAGGTGCTATATTTAGGCACAGGACTGCCTCTCCCAAACCCATACCTGTATCATAAATCATAAGCCTGTTCACTAGAGGAGAAGCACCATATGCAAGGGGTAAGGGGTGAATCAAACTAGGAAGTAGAAAGTGTTGGTACCAAGTCCCAGGGTGTTCCACTCTTTACCCATCTGGCTACTGACCAGAAGAGAGAGCAGAGTGTGGTATTGCATCTACCCAGATTCAGGCATGGGATCTGAGAGTCAGACACAAACTCTCCGGCAATGTTTTTTCATTCACTGAAGACTCAGTGACATGTGCAATGTTAACTGTCTACATGAGCATCCATAAACATCCCAGTCACCTGTTAGCTGGAACCCCTAAATTCAAAGATGCTATTGGAAAAAAATGGCAGCCCCCGGTATATACAGGTGCGTGCGTGCGTGTGTGTGTGTGTGTGTGTGTGTGTGTGTGTGTGTGTGTGTGTGTGTGTGTGTGTTGATTTAAAAAGCTATTCCAATCTGTGTGTGACTTTGTCATGAGAGAATTTAACAGGAGCTTGTAGTGGAGAGCAGATACTATCACTGTGACCTAGAGGCGTGGCCTTTCTGGCTACAGGAGCTGCCCACCTGAGTGGGGAGAGCCTGTGGGGCAAGCTCAGTCCCATGTATGGTCTTCACACTCTGCTGCATCTGACCTGTGGGGATAACGGCAGGTGTCCATCTTTTCGCACAGCATGTGTCCAAATATAAATAACATGCACCTGGCATGGTCATAGTGCCAAGAGGAGGAGTCCTAGGGGACGGCAGTTGCTTGAGGCCTCTAGCCAGTCAGCCCCACGGAGCTCTCTATCGCTGTGGTAGATTGTATGCAGGAGCAGCTACCCAGAAGTTTGTTGGGGAAATTATACTTGCAAAGTAGTTGGAGGCCTTTAAAGAAACCCATGTTCCCTCCCATATCTGGTGTATCAGAGTAAGTGGATGGTCAAGCACACAATACCAGCCTCATCCAAAAGTCCCTCGGATTCTTAGTGATTTGTGCACCTTTAATTTGTGTCTTATTTTTTCCTAGCACCCCAGTGGCCTAATGTGTGTGTCCTGGTTAATTCTATTTCAACTCAACACATGTGAGAGTAATTTGGGAAGTCTGACTCTCAACTGAGAAAATGCCTCCATAAGACTGGCCTGCAGGCAAGCTTGTGAGTTTTCTTAATTAGTGATTGATGTGAGCGGGCTCAGCCCGTTGTAGATGGTGTCACCCCTAGGCAGGGGTGTTATAAAAAAGCAGCCTGAGCAAGCAATGGGGAGCAAGCCAGTAAGCAGCATTCTTTCATGGTTTCTGCTACTGTTCCTGCTTTCAGGCCCATACCCTGACTTCCTTTGATGATGGACCATGATGTAGAACTGTAAGCTGACATAAACCCTTTCCAAGTCTTGTGTTTTATAACATAGTTGTGATGCTTTATGATGTCATAAGAACCAGAACTAAGTCAGATATTGGTACCAGGTTGGGAAATATTGCTGACAGACTTGATTATGTTTGAAGGAGAACTGTGAACTTTGGGGCTAGAAGAGCCATTCGGGGTTAAGAGCTTAATGAGCTATTTGAGCACTTCAAAGATAAACCCAAGAGTAGGACAAATAGTAGAGGCTCCACTTGTGAAGTTTCTATCGGGCAATTTGTGTAGTGTTTTGTATTAAGACTCTGTGGTATCTGGTCAGCTAGGGCTGAAGAATCCACTGTCAAATTAACAAGAGACCAAAACCACTCAATGAAATCTTTGCTTTGCTGGGACAATTGCTCCTGGTCAGCTGGAGCTGAAGAATCATCTGTGATTAAGAAGAAACCAGCATCATTGAGATGGCATCTTCTGGAAAGTGCTTCCTCAGAGTTGGCACACAGAAGCTAAGGTGTGGTCCACTGAGAGCTGAGGATGTACCTCATGCTGACAGGCGTTTTCCAAGCTGATACTGGTTTTTGAAGGCATGAAAGGGTCATGGAGAGCAGCTGAGGCTTGGCACCGTAAGAGGCCATTGGTCAAGGGGTCGGCTTCATTTGCAGTAAAAACTCCAGAATGGAAGGGATCATGGAGAGAGGCTCAGCACCACATGTCAGGGTCAGAGTCTCTGAAGAAAGCTCAGGAGAGGCTACTGGTGAAAGTGCAGTAGCCCAGTTACAGCTGGAACCCCAGAATTTTGGAGTGACCTTGAACAACTATCTGCAGCGTTCCCAGAAGACCAAAAGGATTCATTATGGTGGTATATAGAGAGTTTCACAACTGATTATAACACCAGGAATGCACTTCACTTTTGGTACTCAATTCTGATAAACCAGAGGCATCCCAGCTAGGGTGAAGTTACCCGGGTCCTAACCAGTATATACACCTTCCTTCCAACATGATTTCAGGGTGTCTACTTGGTCTTACTGCTGCCCAGGACTAGGCTTCTCTTGGTGAGTCTTATCAACATCACACCTCTCTAGGCTCTGTGTGGATCCTTCCTTGATTTTAGGGCATGGCAAGCTAGTTCATACATAGTAGGCCCATTCTGGGATGCTTAAGATACCACTTAATAAGTTTGTGTACAGTGGTTTTCTAATCCAATCGGGCTACCCTACTACTTACTGGAAGACTACAGCCTCGGGGCTTGCTAACAGCACTTTATCTTTATTTTTCTCAATTCTGGAGGCTGTAGGTCAGGTAGGAACAGCTTTATAGTCTACAGACCTCACATCCTGGCTGTGTCCACGGGAGGCAGCTTTGAGGGTTGCCTTTTAAAGTGCCTATATATCCATTGTACCTGGGTTCTACCCTGGTAATCTCATCACTTCCCATAATCCCCACACCCTTACTATCCCCTTGAGGGTACAGATTCCCTCAAGTAATAAGAAACATAAATGTTCAGGCCACAGAGAAAGTCCCAAGATCACATTGTTTACATATGAGGGACCAATTCTGCCCTCCCTTTGTATATCCAGACATGATGCACTGCACCTCACTTGCATGTAATGTGGCTACAAAAAGCACATTGTAATGCTCCATTCCAACTCAGAGAAACCCCAATTACCTGTATTCCCATTGCCAACTCTTTCAGTCCTGCCTCAGGAGGCTAGCCTCAAAGAACTCCAGAGCCCACTCAACTTTATCTTGTTAACTAATTTTGCATATATATCCATGCATAGTGCTCTGTACCCTAGAACACTGCATCTGAGGGGTCCTCAACTTTCCCAATATGTCTACCTGAGGGAAGAACCCTATAATGGGAAAGAGATGGTTCCTGTTGGGTGACAGCCATGTCTTCCCCTGGGGATAAATGTCCCTTCTGCTCTGTGCATGATGCGTTTATCTAAACTTAGCCATTTATTTTCTCTGAGACTCTGCCATTGACCCCTATATGGTATTGACCTACCACAGACAACCTTGAAAAGCCAAATGGTGGGAGACAAAACGTATAAAACAGGACTTACTGTGGGATGTTAGCTCTGCACCAGGTTCCCAAGGATGAGACTAGCAAAGCAAAGCCCTTCACTGATGAAGTTTAGAGGTGGGTTTCTGTTCTCTCTCTCTCTCTCTCTCTCTCTCTCTCTCTCTCTCTCTCTCTCTCTCTCTCTCTCTCTCACACACACACACACACACACACACACACACACACACACACATACACACACACACATGGCAAATGGTAATTTTATGTTCAAAGCTCCAGCTGGAGCTTGCAGCTTAGTGAAAGGTCTATATAAAATGTCCCTTTGCATAAAAGGGAGACCAAAAGCCAAAGGGTAGGATCACAAACATTTCAATCTTACAAAACTCTTTAGTGTGTGGACCAAGATAAACCTGTAGGTTTGGTTAAGTTACTACACAGTCAAGGTTGATGTTCAGTTCAGGAACTCAATTTGAGAAGAACCTGTGATGGCTAAAGTTATTCTCAAGCTATTAATTTTCATGTATCATGTCTTAGAAAATATAAGGAAGTCTAATGTGCTATGCAAAACATCCATCCAACTGGCCAAACCCTCACAACTTTTTATGGTCAGAAAAGCCCCTGGCTCTGGGTGTGATGGCATAAGCTTTAATTCCAGCGCTCAAGAGGCAGAGGCAGGTGGATCTCTGTGAGTTCAAGGCCAGCCTGGTTGAGAGACCCTCAATACAGAGAAACTCTGTCTCAGAAAGGAAGAAAAAAATAAAAAAGCTCCCATGGGTCAGTACAGCTCAAGAGAAAGGCAGCTTAGCATGCTGGGAAAGCAGTCCTGCTTCAGGTACATGTTAGAAAAGTTGAGCAAGGGATCTGCCATCTCCCCTGTGTGAATGTAGGGATGTCTCTCAGCCTCTTTTTTTCTGCTCTCAGAAATAAGAAAAAGAAGATGAGGTCTGGTGAACCTTCTCCAAGGCTATGAGCAGCAGCTTCTGTGACCACCCCCACCATATGCACACCCCTTTCCTCTGTACCCAGGGCATTCTAAGGAAGAGTGTTGTGCCTGTGGACTCACATCTACCCATGCTCATTGGAGTGGCTAGGAGCTGTGTTAACAGCATCCACATGGATGCTACTGCCATCCACTATCAATACAGAAACTATCCATAGAGAAATCAATTCTCTTAGAGGTGGCATTGGGGCTGAGGGCATCAGTGACCACATACTGGCCACAGATCACACCCTGCCTTGACTTCCAGATTCTGAACCTATGTGCTCTTTATAGACTTGTCAAATGATAGTCAGTGCCTTTAACTGCAATGGGGTGTCATGTGTTTCCTTTTGGCCATTGGTGAGATGTGACCCCCATTCTGGGGAACTCTGTTTTATTCTTAGCTCTTAATAAAGCACAGTCCACAGAAACTGTTTAATAATAAGGGTCTCTTGTCAACTGACTTCTTACACATTGTGGTAGTCTGAATGTAATTGGCCCCATAATCTCACAGGGAGTGGCACTATTAGAAGGTCTGGCTTTCTTGGAGTAGGTGGGGGTCTTATTGGAAGAAATGTGACACTGTGGAGGTGGATTTTGAGGTCTGATATATGCTCAAGAAATGGCCCAGAGAGACAGTCCATTTCCTGTTGCTTTCTGATCAAGATGTTGCCAAGACCGTGTCATCTGGTACATCGCCATGCTTTCTGCTATGATGATAATGGATTGAAGCGCTAAAGTGTAAGCAAGTCACCCCAATTAAATGTTTTCCTTTATAAGAGTTGTCATGGCAGAATTCACTCACCTTGGGAGTCTGCCCTCCCTGGGAAATGGATGGGGGGATAGGCTGGGGGAGGACTGGGAGGAGGGGAGGGAGGAAAAGCAGTTGGGTATGGGGAAATTTTTAAATAAAAAAATAGAATAATAATAATAATAATAAAGGAGTTGTCATGGTCATGATATCTCTTCATATCAATAGACACCCTAACTAAGACACATACATGGAGTATTTCTCCAGCTCTTATTTTATCCTCTCTATAATCAGGGACTATTAAGACAAATGACCATGTTTCCTTAATGGATCCTTTTTTATAATACTGAGCTTAGCTCAAGGTTATCTGGTGCCTCTGCTGAGATCAATGCTATACTTCAGATCTTGGGCAAGTGCTTTCTTAACTATACCTTGTAGTCAGAAGTTGCTGGCCTGTCCAGCACAAGGTCCAGGCCTGCAGTCCTGCAGCCACTTAGCCCCAAATAATCACACAAAGGCTTATATTAATTACAAGCTGTTTGGCTTATAGCTCAGGCTCATTACTTTGCTAGATATTTCAACTTAGCCCCTTTTCATTATTCTGTGTATTGTCAAGTGGCTTGTAGCTTTACCTGTGTTTCTTTACATCTTGCTTCCATCGGTGGCAGCTTGCAGCTTCTTCATCTGATTCCACCCTCCTTTACTTTTACCTATGCTTGGATTTACACCTGCCTATAAGCTGCTTCACCATAGGTCAAAACAGTTCCTTTATTATCCAATGGTAATTTAGAGCACCCAGAAATACATCCCACATCGATACCTACCACCTTCAACATACCCAGAAATGTACTCCACCCCCACTGGAACTGAGATAATAAGGTCTAGGTTCTTGCATGGGGAGGGTGAGGGGTTCAGATTACACACAGCTCCCCTTAGTAGGTCAATCTTTACAACAAGTGTGGTTTCTATGGCATGAGGTCACTTGCTCTGCCTGTGTGCTTGGTGTTTGGCATTACTCCAAGTGTCGGCCAAAAGGTTTTCAATATTTTGTAGATCAAAACATATCCTAGGAAACCCATCAACAGATCTCAGCAGTGTACCTTGCAGGTATCATATGTGCAACACTCTGGCACCAGCTCCAGCATGTTTAACCCAAGCTACGTGCCCAGGCCACTGAGGCAAGAAGCCCAGAACTCAAAGCAGCAGCAGGAGGCTTTCCCTCAGACTGCAAAGGTTTGTCTTCAGCAGGCCAAGGATGAAAGCATTCTTAGCAGACAGAAAGCCACAGAGGACATTAGGCCTAGTGTGTGACAGAGAGGAACACACATGGCTTAGTGTGTGTATAGTTATTTGGGCACCCTCACACCCATGCATTTAGCTAGCACTCAGGATTGCAGTGAAACATTCCTGCAGTGTTTTTACCTGTGGGAGTAGCCCACCCAGCTGGAATTTACTAGTAGGAAAGCATACTCTCTGGCAACCTGTCTACACCAAGTGGCCAGGATTACCTGCCGATGACATTGACATAGACCTGCCTCTTCACTCTGACAGACCCATCAATATCTAGCATACTATAGAGAGTTGGTAGGTGTATCTTCAACCAAACGTGATGGCTTGTATTTTACCCTATGGGTTTTCTATGGACAAGAATCAGACTTTATAAACATCTGACTCAGGTGCATGCATTTATTTCTTGCAGGTGAGAGTGTACATACATTCCCATGTTAGTGTATTTGCATCCTTTTGGAAAACAGAAGTTTTCAGTGTCTTCTTCAATCACTTTTCACCTTCTGTTTTTTTAGGCAGGGTCTCTCCCTGAACCTGGAGTTCACTGATTCTGCTACACTGGTTAACCAATGAGCTGCAGGTATCTGCCTGTCTCTGTGCCCCAGCATTGAGGTAAAGAAGTGTGTAACAGCATCACTTGCATGTAGGGGGATTATGTTGTTCCATTGTAAATAATTATCCCTGCCTATGAGTTTAATAAAAAGAACTGATTGGCCAAAAGCAGACAGGAAGTGTGGGTGGGGCTACCAGACTAAGAAAACTCTGGGAACAGGCCTAACAGAGCAGAATGTCCGAGAGAAGCCAGAAGAAGCAGAGGACAACTATGCTGCTCTAAGAAAATGTACCGAGCCGCATGTCTGAACAGGATGAGAGTCATAGGTTAGATTAAGGGTAAAGAGTTAGCAAGTTATATGCCTGGGTCTTAGGCCGATCAGCCTAAAACTATTGTAAGCATCTGTGTGTCTCTGCGGGTCTGTGGGGTCTGCGGGCCTAAACCTTGAGGCTAGGCCAGAAAGTCTGGGCCAGAAACTTCCTATTACGCTTGCATGTAGGTGCTAGGATCCAAACTGGGTCCTCAAGTTTGTGTGGCAAACGCATTACTGACTGCTCCATGGCCGTCCCCTAGGGAGTGTATTCCTACAATGGGCTACAAGAACCCTAAGCTGGAATCAAGGTTACCGGTTCAGGTTGATTCTGTTTGTTAACTATCCTGGGAGCTGAATGCCCATTGAGAATCCCCTCAGCTGTTCGGGGCCTTGACTTCCTCGTTGGCACGGTGGCAATCAGATTAGATATTCCTAGTTTAAGCCCCAAGAGACACTGGACTTGGTTCTGCATGGCCGTGCTCTGAGCCTAAGCTTGCTCCACAGGACTGTGTGGCCAGTTGCCTGGCCCTCAACAGGCTCCAGGAAACAGCAATGAGGGCTCAGACAAGCCATGCCAGCAAGGATTCCATTCTGAAAATGCTCAGAGGCTTAAAGATTAGCAAGAGTGTGCCATGCCACGTGTTTACAAGAACAGTGGCTGTAGGCACAGGAATCCATTCTGCCGGCCCTGCCCAGCCTGGCAAGGCCCACATCAGTGCGCCCACTGGAGTAAAAGAAAGCCGATGGGCTGGGAAGCATGGGCCCAGACAGTCCTATTTCTGTTCCCTAGTGCAAACCGACTGTTGTCTAGCCTGCCGGGGACCCCACAACTGCCTTGTCTATAACTGAAACCACAGGCTAAGGGTGAGTACAACAGGCAGAATACAAGGTTGCCAGGGAAACGAGTGGGTGTTAAGGATGTGGCTGACATCCCAGACACTCACCCTGGCCAGATCTTGGATGAGACACAGATGCAGCATCCCAACAAAAGAAAAGGATGAGCGTGAAGTGGTTAGATAGGTGCTCTCTCGAGACTCCTTCTCTCCCACAGATCCCCGGATCTGCCATAAGGGGCCAAACAGCTGATCATCTACAACAGAGCCACTGAGACTAGAAAGATGGACTGTTGATAACCACAGCATGCCGAGGTCCACATGTCCGTCAGCCTGACCACAGCCAGCCGATCTACATAGCAGATGCATCTAAGGATTGATATGTTTAACATTACATCCATGGTGGTGGGGTGATGGGACTCGATGGTTGTCAACTCGATTGCGTGAAAACCAACTAAAAGGCTTGCCTCTGGGTAGGTCTGTGTGGGTACTTTCAGTAAAGGTTAAATGATGACCCACTACAAATATAGGGATACTATTCCACAAACTAGGGTTCCAGACTGCATTAAAAGGCAAAAGTGAGCTGGTTATCAGCATTGATGTCACTGTTTCCTTAGTGCCTAACGAGGTGCCTCCTGTCCTTTCCTCTAAGCCTCCCCTCCACTGTGGATTACGTATCCTTTCACACTGTGGCCCAAACAAGTTCTTCTTCCCTGAGTTGCTTGTCAGGAATTTTGTCTCCCCAACAAGTAACTAACACACTCATTAAATTTGGTGAAAATTATTTGCAAACGCATGACCCCAGAGAGCCCTTCCCTCCCTCTCTTCACAGCCACCTCTGCGATCTCACGTGTCCACAAGAGGGAGCACCAAGCCACCCGCAATCTCTTCTTCCCTGAGAACTTCCCTAACTGGAGTTCAACAGTGTGCAAAAAAACCCAAAAACACCACAACTTTAATACTATTACCCACAATCCTTTGCAATGTGGAAAAGTTGCATTATTCCTGACTGGAACTGTGTCAACAGACAACACAGCAGCATGGGGGTAGGGAGAGCAAAGGAGAGAGGGGGAGGGGTCGGAGTAATTGTGCCAACAGACAACAAATACAGCCTTTGTTTTCCCTCAGCACAGAGGGTAATAGCAAGAACAGGAGGGAGCAGGGAGATGGGGAGGCCGGGAAACAAGTGCCAGGCCTATAATCTTAAAAAGACAAAATAAAAGATGAAGAGTGTATTCAGCAGTTAAAAGCACTGGCTGTTCCTCCAGATGACCCGGATTTAATTCCCAGCCTTCACAGGGAGGCTCAACACTACTCCGTGACCCCAGTTCCATGGAATCCAACACCTTCTGGCCTCCTTTGTAGGCACCAGGCATGTACCTGGGACATAGACACACATACAAGCAAATACTGCTACACATAAGATAAAAATTAAAAATATATCTTTTTAAACCTCAAAACACCAATAACAAATTTTAAATAGTTTTTAAAAAAAAATAGAACCAACATATTTTCCAATGGAAAACTCTCAGAAGCCCCGGGGCATGGGAGGCAAAAAAAACATACTCAAACTTAACAATTCTTAGCAAAGTTTTTAAAAATCCATATGCTGGAACTGTATACTGAGATAATGTGATGTCTGTTGCTAAATGCTGATTCAGAATGAGCCACCCAAAGAAGCCCTCCTGTGAGTGCTTACAAATCCTTCCCTGGCTCTCTATACAGAGGGCTCCATGGGGGACAGCCAAACTGTAGATGTGAGGACCATGTATCCTTACAACATCTTCAGCTACATGAGGGTGTTAAGTGCAGAGTTGCAGAGTTAGAAGGCTGTGGAATGTGGAGCCTCATGAGCAGCAGAGATCCCCCTAAAAACACTGAGAATCATTGTAGACCAAGTCTGAAGCCAATACTCCTGCCATGGTGGAACATCCTTGCTACATTCCTGACTCGGAAGTTGTTGAGAAAGTTTAGACACAAAGACCTCCACAGCCTTGGAAAGTTTGGTGAAAGAATGCAGTGCTAAATCTGGTAACCAATATGAATTCTGGGTCCTAGTAAAGGGAAATATCTAGGATACGAATTCTTCTTTGTTGCCTCTGGAATGTCAGTGTTCACATTGCTGGGCACATCTGTGGAGCCATCTTGGAACATCACAAACAGGTGAATGCAGGGTGAGCTCAAGCCTGAGGTACAGCTAAGGCGGCCTGCTGTGTCCTTGTGATGTAGGTTGTTTGGGAGGCATAACTTCTGCTCACCTATTCTTGACAACCAAGAAAGTTGACTTGATCACTAGATAGCCCCAGGAAGCAGAATTTTCTGTTGAAGCAGTTGACACATATCTGTTATGACTACTCAAATACACATATTTATTTTGTCATTGCTCATGTGATGTGTCCACTAAATCTACTTCTCTCTCTACTGTGGGTCTCATACAAACCCAGGAAGATAGTGATTCTAAAAAGGTATCACTCATTGCCACAAATGTGGAAACTCACCCACACAGACCCAGCAGCAGCCCTACCCACAGCTCCTGGAACCCCAATTACCAGGCATAAGTCTCCAGGAAACCCACAGAGACATGCTCAGCTTCATCAGACCAGGATGAGACCAAATCCTTGACTTTTCCCACATTCTTCTGTACCTGGGCTCTGCGCTGTGGCTTAAAGGGTGATTATCACTTACAAACATGGTCCCCAGGAAGAAAAGATGCAGAGATACACTAGGGGAAGGATCCTTATGGTGTTCTTGACCTAACTAATAAGCAAAAGTGAGAAGTTGTCTCCAGAACATTGATACTGGGAGCTAAATGCCCTGTGATGGGCACAGGGGTGCTGCAGGAAGCAATCAGTGGAAGCAAGCAGGAATTTCTATAGACATAACTAATTACATCAAGCATCTCAAAACTGTCCTCCTTGACCACAGATTAAGAAGGGAAATGCCACACTGAGCAGGTGGTTGCTGGGTAAACATCCTGAAAGGGTTTTCAGGACAAAATTCTGGTTCAGTAACCAATACAATGGGTTAGCATCTTAGTAAGTACAAAGTCAAAACAACCCAGCATGAAATAAGAGGGGAAAGGTTCGCGCCTGGATGCTACTCCAGGAGCCTACACATACTTCAGACGTGAATGCCTGAGCATGCTCAATTAAAGATTATATTCAAGAAAGAAATATGGTGGGCACAGTTCTTGGCATGCTGTTGTAAATATGGCAGACAGGAGCCACTTAGCATGCTGCGCGTGTGACGTGAACATTTCATTGAAGAATGTGTTAAATTTCACTGAAGTGCCTGCAATGGTGCCTGCTTCACCCAGTGGCTGGAACAGCTTGCCTCTGTCTGTTGTGATTTGGCTTGTTTCTTGTGGTCTAACTGGCAATCACCTGTCAGGCCCTTTTTATTGAGCAACCTCCTTGTTTTATCTGTTAATAAACAGTTATTAAGCAGACTCAATAACTTGACTATCATAATTTTCAGTTTTAAAAATGACCTCACATTTAAAAACTGTTAGATTAGCATAAATGATTGATATCAAATGATCCCTTTAGATAAAACATTATTCTTATATTTGAAAATTCAATGGCCGGGGCCAGAAGCAACTGTGAAGGGGGGGGGGGCTCATGAGTGGGAAGCATCCCAGAGGTTCCCCATCTAGTGTGGCCTCCAGCAGGTGACACTCAGCAGAATCCCTGGAGTCTCATAAATTAACATTATATCCAAAGAGTCCAAGTCTGTCCTACCTCAGTCATATTGTGTGGGACAAAGTAAGCAGGAGCTGGAGATCCATGGTGTGGTGGGGACTGGTCCTGGCACAGGACAGAAATACTGAGACAAACGCAGTCTGGCATGAACCAGAACATCTGATACAGTAACACCTAAGTACTGACTTTCCTGTGTCTTCCAATCTGTACATGGTGAGTCTAGACACAAATTCTGGCCTATCATGAATAATTCTGGGATATCAGGGATTTTCTAAAGTGTGTAAAGTCCTGTTAGTCACAAGACAGGACTCCTAGGCCCCTTGCTATGGTGATATATTGTATACTTAATTTAAAAAATAGTCTGGAATATCAGAGGACAGAGCCATCTCTCCAGTCTCTTTTTGTTCTTGTTTTGTTTTGTTGAGACAGGGTTTTACAGTGTAACAGTTCCTGGCTGTCCTGGAACTTGCTTTGTAGATCAGGCTAGCTTCAAACTCACATGGATCCTCCTGCCTCTGCCTCACTGTCTAAGTTCTGGGACTAACAGAGAGCTCTACCACTGCCTGATATTTATGCCTTGAACTCACAGTGACGGAATTAAAGGGGTGGGTCACCACTCACTGACCTTCAGGACTCGACTGTGGGTGATTCTGTCCTCTGATATTCCAGACTAATTTTATTAAGTATACAATATATCACCACACCTTGCTACATTGACTCTCAGTTTATTAACATAGAACATGGGGCTTACAGAGAAGCAGGCAGGTCACACACTGGGGGTATCATGGGCTGGATTATGGGCAAAAAAACGTGTATCACTGGAGTGTATGTTGTCTCCATGGCAGGCACTGTACTGAAAATACATTTCATGTCTTTAACTGGCAAACATTACTGTGCATACACTACTTAAATAATATAAAATGTACCTAAAATATTCTGAAAGCCTGGGAAGATAGCTTGTTGAATAAATTACTCACCAGGTAAGTTTGAGGGCCTAAGTTCAAATTTCCAAAATTTACCTAAAATGGACACAGTAGTATCGGCCTGTAATCCAAGCATTCCTATGTGGGAGGCAGAAACTGGAGAATCCCTGGATGCTGCAGCTAACTAGCCTGGTGTATACAGAGTGAAAAACAGTAGTAATGAGGAGGAAGGTGAAAAGCTGAAAGCCTAGGGAGAACTCAACTTCACATGCACACTGTGGCACACACACACCCCACATTCACACGCATGAACACAGACAGACGTGCACACATTCACATATACATGCATGCGTACAAAGTAAAAAATTGAAAATAGGGCATCATTGCCATGTATTCTTAGTAATTTTATTGTTATTTAATATACTTTTACTTGTCTCTGTCTCAATATTCTGAACATTTTCCTGTTTGACCTAACAGTTGCAGTATGCTGTAGTAACCTGCAGGGGGTGGTGTTGGATTTGAAGTTGCACCTCCCATGCCTTGGCCTGTGGCTGTGGGAAATCTAGAGGCCTTTATGCTACCACAGAGCCATCAAAGCCATTTGTGAGCCCTTGATGCCACCTGCCCACTTTACAGTAAGAATCCAATGGCACAAATTAAAATTTTGCAAAGCTATTCTAACTGGGACCCAAACTAGAGAAAACAAAACTCCTCACACCAGGGGAAGGTACTAAGGAGTTCTGGGCTATATGTTTATGCCTTCAAAGCCAAATGCTGAGGCTCTAACCCAGGTGCTGGTGTCTGAAGAGGGTCTTTGACTGGTGAACAGTCAGGGTTGCCCAGGATGAAGTGGAATGTGGGCTATACATCCCACTGTTGACATTACATCAGCCTGTGCATGGTGCTCCACTGTGGCCACCTGGGTAAGTGGCTGGAACAAGTTACCAGCAATGTGCACAGGACACAGAGATTCTGTGTGGCAAAATGCACTTAGCAGATGAAATATATTATGTTTTAAACAGCCCACCAGTGGGTCCAGGTAAGCTTGGCTGGGTGGATACCTGGGTGTGCCATATTAAATACAGCTGACTCTATCTGTGAGTCTGGGGAATACGGGTAGTGGGGAAAACACAGCCCCAGAAGGCATGGGGGTGGTGCTTGACCTGTTAATGCCAAACTACATTTCCCCCAATGGCTCTTGGATTTGTTAGGACAACCCACATGTCAGTCGAACTCATAGTGTAGGGGTAATATTCACCCAACTTCATGTCTGTTCCATGCCATTTCCACCTCTGTGTGTGGCTGTGTCACAGCAGATTGGCCTGACTGACTCACAGGTCACCTAAGGGTGAGGACTGTGATCCACGGGTATATAGACACTGCTTTGTGGCGGTGTGGGGCGGTATCAGCACTTCCTATTCTAATATTGAAACAAAAAGACACAATTCTCTGCAGTGGTGTTCAGGGGCTCTGGTGAATTTGTCTTTTTGTGAAACTTATCAGCCTCCTGCTCTGAAGCTTCCACCTCCTCTCCCAAGACTAGGTAACCATAGTCAGTGTCGGGAAAACTGGAGTAGCCGTCAGGGCCAGGGTAGCACTTTCATGACCACCCTTCTCTCCCACAGCAGCAGAACTAACCTCAAAGTGACTCCTTCTCTGCCACAGCCATGGGCTTTAACACTCACAGTTCCTGTGGGGCTCTCTCCATCCATCTACAATGCAAACCATGGATGCTGTGGTACCCAACCCAAGCTCAGGTGAAGCTGTAAGACAAGCGGGATCCCCGGCTACAGTGTCAACCCTAAGGATTGCCACCTGCTATGGAGCTGCTATGGTTTAGACATTGAGTGTTGAAGGTTTTCCCCCTAGTAGGTAAGTCGAGTCATTCATAGGTGACCCTCGGCTGCAGCATCACCCTTGAAGTGTTGTATTCTTAAAGCAAAGTGAGTAATAAAGTATTAATGATTGACTCAGCATTGATCCATTTCCTAACAAATGTTTCAAACGTTAAGTTTTACTAAGAATGGGGTTTTATAAGCCACTAGATGCATATGGAGTGGTCAAGAGTTATAATTGTCTTACAAAGATGAATGCAAATGAGCAACTTAGAAACATCCTGCCAGGTTGAGGACGCAGCCAGGCCTTATCTGTGGGAAAAAGGATGTCCTCACATGTGGCAGTGTCCTAAGGAAGACAAAGCCTTGTTCAGTGTCTCAATGAAACATGCCAAGAATCTGAATGACAGAGTTCCATGCCTAAGGAGAGTGGTGTGAAACTTCAATCTAAAAGAAAAGCATGTGGCCACTCTTGGTACCTGGGGATGAGCTGACATGGTCCTCTTGGTACATTCCCTACCGTGTTCAGCTTCCTGGCAGCAGCTGATATAACAGGGGGGGGGGGGGGTGAACAGTGAGGAAGATAGAGACCAGAGGAACAGGTTGGAGACCCTGATTAAAGGGTCCAGCAGTTGGACATAGCCTGCCAGAGACAGCATTGAGACATGAAGGTACCACTGAGTCGCAGAAGAAAGCTGAGTGATTAGTACATTCCAGGCCACAAGAAGAGGTAGGAGGCACCATATAAGGGGCCATGGTTCTGACCTTCAAAGGACTGGTAAGTTTCAGAAGCGGAGGCACTAACAGTTTGGGTCACTGTGGAATCTATGACCCAAGGTTCCTGAAAACTGGTACTGTGCACAGTACAGTTTTCTGGCCTCTTCTTGGTGGCTATTTCAAATAAGCAAGCAAGTCCTTCTCATCTGCTGGACCTTAGGGAAATATAGAGACACAGCGTCTAGGAAGAGTCAGTGGCCCAACCTTTGGTTCTTGATCTCACGTGTCCCAGGGTTAAGGATTCACTTTCTCAGAGAACACAGTTACTCTGAGGAAACTTCAGCGGCAGGGACTCTGTAGACACAGCAACTGCTCAAGCCATGATTCCTGCCTCAGACCCTACCACCCCAGGCACCTTGGAAAACTCCAGGGCAGGCCAGGCATGCCTCAGTGAGCTTCAGATGACCTTGCTTACCCCCTGTGCCTCAAGAGGGAGCAGCTCAGCAGAGAATCACTTAAAGTGTCTGTTACTGGTCAAGTGCCTGGCCTCTAATTGGTTCTTTTTATTATTATTATTTTATTTATTTCTATCTTATATATGAGTGTTCTGCATGTATACCTGCATGCAGAAGAAGGCATCATATCCTGTCATCGACAGTTGTGAGCCATCATATGGTTCCTGGGAATTGAACTCAGGACCTTTGGAAGAGCAGCCAGTGCTTTAACAGCTGAGCCACCGCTCCTTAAGAGAGGTATAAATGATGGCAGATTCTGTAAATGAAAGTCTGGCTGGTGGAATTGCAGCTACACAGAATTTTTACGTACCTTTTTGATAGTATACGGGGGATATTTCTCAGTCATGAAGGGTTAACTGTATATTTCTACTTCCGTGTTGCAACAATAGGCAGTAAAGGCATCTTCTGGGTAGTCCATTGATACCTAGTGTCTCTATTGCGGGTAGAGTAGGCTAAGCTGGTAAAACTAAGAACAGGGGAAACTCTGGGTTCCTGGTCCCAGACACCCAGGAGAACAGCAAGAAGGAAGCTGAAGAGAGAGTCCTGAGGCTGCAAGCCCTAAGGTCACTTGCCCCTCGGGAGGAAGCTGAAGACTCTAGAGAATTCAAACAGCAGAATGTGGGTGTGCAAGGAAAGACGTCGAAGAACCCCCGCAGCCTGTGGCTAGAAGAGCTTGGGGACCTTACAAGGGGAGAGAGCCAAGCACCTAACCCCTGAAGTCTGGAGGAGCAGCTAAGAGCCCAGGGTCCTGACACCCAAAGCTAGAGAACCACACGCCTTCATAGAAAGCCTAAAGCTTGCTCAGGGCCTGAGAATGGAGAGCTGATAGCCCCTAGCTTTGAAAGCTTGGGGTTGTAAGCTAGTGGTGAGGAATTAGAGCTGTGAGCCTGTCAGATTTGCAACCCATGAGCCTCTGGCATGTGGGAGCTCAGGGCCATGGGCACTCCCTAAACTCTCCTAGCCTACTGAGTCTGAATAGAGCAGATGGACCCAGCTGTTGATGTCCCAGGCTGGGCGGGGCTCCATCTCCATGGAGACACATTCTCTCCTGTTTGCATCCCGCAGTCTTGGTCCTCTCTTCCTTTCCCACACTCATGGACTGATGCGAATCATGCCTTTCATTGATGCTTATGCATTGTCCATCCATTCACAGAACCCAAAACTCTGACAGAGATCATTTGAATCAGACCAAAGAAATTACCAGTAACAGAAAAAGATCCTAGGAGAGAGTTTAAAGACAGAGTCAAGCTTCACCAGAGATGAAGAGATAAAGTTAGAGACAGCATGAGGAAGTAAGCAAGAGACACCTAGTTCTCAGTGTGAGGTCATAGAGAGACCTGAGGATCCAAATCTGGTTACAGATTGTTAGCTCTCAGCCTTGGCCTTCTCCTGAACAGCATTCCCTCTTTTAAAAAAAAAAAAAAAAAAGCCCCTAACTGTTCATGGCTGGTAGGTAATTATCATGACAAACCACTCACTTCTGGAGAAGCCACTAAAACTCTTCGTCTGTCCCCCAGTGACATCCAGCCAGAGCAGGGGGAACCAGAAGAAATCTGATTGGAGGGCCAACCAGAGAAAGAGTGTTTGTCTGGCTGCAGCATTTATGGTCCTCCCCACAGCACACAGGACAATGGGCGCTTCTCTGCTGATTTTCTGTTCTCAGTTGGACAGAGGGTAAACTATGACACACAAGACCTACCAAAGAAAGTGGCTTGTGTACAGTGTGCCCGGGGCTCAGTGATGTCATGTTAAACATCCTGGAAGGAAAAGGACCTGGGAACTTGGGTGGGGGTGGGGTGGGGGCAGGGATGGGGTAAAGACAGCAGGAAAACTACAAAGAGGAAGCAGATTTCCGCAACTGAGCTGCTTCCACACCACAGCTGCCACTGAGCCAGCTGCCACTGGGGCTGGGGTGGACACACAGAGATGTTGAAGCCTATAGTGACCTGCACACAGCTGGCTTGCTGTTGTTACCAGCTCTGTGGTAGATTCCTGCACTGAGCTGCAGAGCACTGATGGTGAGGGGGATGTAAAACACAGGGTCTCAGGGTTCAAGGTCTGTATCACACCAGAGAAGCTGGCTGGAAAGCCGGATGGTGGTGGTGCATGCCTTTAATACCAGCACTCAGGAGGCTGAGGCAGGCAGATCTCTAGGTTCAAAGCCAGTCTGGTCTACAAAGCAAGTTCCAGGACAGGCATAGGCTACAAAGAGAAACCTTGTCTCAAGATGGGGGCAGCATAGATACTTTCTTCTGATAAGACTCAAAGGTCAAGTAGCATTTTAAATGTAAGTGTTCTGACCAGCAGATGGATCACTGTTCAGCTGTTGACCTCATAGTTCCCAGGAAATCCTTTGAAAGGAGTTTTGTTTTGTTTTAAGTTTACAGACTTGCTGCTCCACATTTAAAATAATAATTATGCCATGAAGGCAGGATAGAAAACTCTGTAAAGCGGTACAACCAAGTTTAATATGGAATTTGCAGGCAGACAGTTGTACTCAGCATGCCAACCTTGCAGCCAGAGTGCCCCCAGAATAGCTCTGAATGAAGCTCAACAAACACAAAATGGTAAGCTTACTCGGAAGGAATGAGTTTGGGGATTTGTTTGTTTGTAGCTGTATGTGTGTGGAACGTACATGTTTTATATGGGTGCAGGCATGTGTGTATGCATGTAGATGCTGGGGGTTGACATTGGGTATCTTTCTTGATCATTCTACACCCTTTTTTAATTTTCCATTTTTAAGAATTTTTATTACTATTTTTAGTGTGTGTGTGTAGTGATGGATTTCAGATGGCAGCTTTGCGGGGTTGGTTCTCTCCTTTATGTGGGTTCCAGGGCCTGAACTCAGCCCATAAGGCTTTCATCATTCTATGGCAATTGCTTTAGCCTGAGTCATTTCACCACCTTATTCCTTAAGACACGGTCTCTCGCTGAGAGACCAATTTAGCCATCAGTGAACTCTGGGATCCTCCTGTCTCTGTCTCCCCAGCACTGGGATGCACACTGCCCAGCTGGGGATCCAAAGTCATGTCCTCATACCTGCATGGCAAGCTCTTTATTGACTAGACTATCTCTTCAGCCCATAATTAATTTGTATAACTCCACTGTGAGGTTCTTGAATGTGAACTTTGAGGGTGGCAGTCTATCATGATGTCAGAAGCCTGGGCACAGCTGAGAGTTATTTCATCTAACCCATCTCAACTTTCCCCAGATGAACCTACTTACTCTGCTCCAAGGTTTTCCAAGCTTCAAGTTGTCTACATTCATCCAGCTTTCATCAGAAGGGTGAGGAGGTCCAGAGGCCTTGAGGGCAGAATAAGGAATCTGCTCTAAGCAGTGTTTCTCTGAGTCCAGGAACCTCTGTGACAATTCTTTACAAGAACACATCACCGCATAATAGTTACCCAGATTTAATGCATGCAATTATCTTCTAGGCCACCATACTCCTAAATTGTGTTAGAGTCGAGGCTCTGCACTCTGTGTGCTTGTGGGGAGTGCTGTTACTCTCTGTGGACAGCTCACTCCATGGCTGTGCTGTCTATGAGGGAGCTGGCACTCCATTATCACTTAGGTTTTGCTCTAGGTCTGGGTTTGACTTAGCCATCTGCATCCCTGTGTCACCTCCTCTGCTCATTCCATGCCCTGAATCTGAGCTTCACTATAGCATCTCTCATGACCTTGTCTGGGTCATTTACTGGGACATGGTTTTACCTACACCCATTTATATTAAAAGAGCACATGGGCTGGTGAGATGGCTCAGCTGGTAAGGACACCTACCTGTTATCTGCCACATGGCCCGTGGCTCACTTGTGTTTTTTTTATATGTTTTTTCTTGGGTGGGTGGCTCAATTTGTCTTTAACTCTGCCCTTTTTTTCCTAGTTATTTTGATTCCCCACACACTTCTTCTATATTGCTCACCAAGGGCCAAAACAACTCCTTTATTTAAAGATTAATATTCACAACATACAAAAAGATAGTCCCATATCACTTGCCACCAAGCCTGACAACCTGAGTTCAATCCCATGGTACTCCAGGGGTAGAAGAAAAGAACCAACTCTCTCCCACAAGCTGTCCTCTGACCTCCATATGCTCAGTATGGCACATATGTGATACTCATCTCACACAATAAATAAAATGCTATTTAAATTTTTAAAGAGCACATTTAGAAACTTCTTATACAAAATACATCATTTCCATTTACAAGAGCTCTTACAATATATGAAAAGTTTACATAGTATTCTTAACAAATATTAAATATTAAAACTGTTTAAAAAATTGATCCTAAATAAGAAACCATTGGGAGAGGACTAAACAGATTTGATAATCAAGAAAAGGACAACTGGGGGTTGGAGAGGTGGCCCAGCAGCTAAGAGCACTGGAGTCAAAGGACCTGGATCTGATTCCCAGCATTCACATGGTGGTTTGAAGCCATTTGAACCTCCAGCTCTAAGAGATCCCATGTCATCTTCAGGCCTTCATGGGGCACCAGTGCACATACATGCAGGCCAAACACATATACATAAGAAAAAATGTTATCTTAGAATATTAAAAAACAAAAAGGCTGGGCAGTGGTTACAAGTGTCTTTAATTCCGTTAATCCAAGCACTCAGGAGGCAGAGTCGAGTGGATCTCTGAGTTCAAGGCCAGCCTGGTCTATAGAGTGAGTTCTAAGACAGCCAGGGCTACACAGAGAAACCCTGTCTTGAAAAACTACACATGAATAAAATCTAGCTGGTCGATTAAGGATTTATTTTTAAATCTCTAAAATAACCAACTGGTCATATCTGAAACCTATTTAAAAAAAAACTATGCATTAGCCAAAAAAAAAAAAAAATCCGTGTAAAGATGAAAGGGACACAGGGTATTCCTGGGCAGGTTACACAGGGACAGAGTTCCTGTAGGGGAACAGAAATGCATACTTCTTTCCTCTGTGGGCAGCATAAAACAATAATGGGAGTGTGGCATTCAGATCTCAATGCCCTGGGCGGTACATGGAGATGGTATTACATGGTGTACTTAAGTGGATCATAGAGACCTCCCCTTAAGGTTTGCTTAGGTCCTAGGACAGTTTATATCATAGTAGCTACAACACACACACATATGCACACACACACACACACACACACACACACACACACACACACGCACGCACGCACATTTACACACACACACACACACACACACACACACACACACACACGCGCGCGCATTCACAGAGCACTCATGCCAAGACAGGTATGTTATCAACTGGGTCAAGTGGGGCGTGTCTATATGCCTACTAGCTTCTTAAAGGCTTTGTATCTTAGGCCCTGAAGAGGCCTGGCCTAGGTGTCATCGGTGACCATCAATGATTCCACACACATCAAAAGCCCCTGCTGAATACAGCACACAGGTGCAGGCAGGCTTGCAATGGGACTCCTCAGGCTTACCTCTACCTCCCCAAGTGTCTGATGAATTTTCTGGGGAGGGGGGTAATCAATGCCTACCCCCTCCTTCAATGTCCTATTCCATGAGTTAATTAGGCTCATTAACAGGGTACATGTGATCCCAAAACAGCCATGCTGGGGAAGTCTGCCCCCAAAATGAATAATGGCTTCCCTTCTGGCTGTTTAAATAGAACCTCCTGTCCCATCCTAGTCTTCCCAGATGTATGTTCCAGCCTCTCCTCAAGAGCCTGAGGTCACATGCAATGAAGGCAAACATGCATACAACCGGCTGTGTGGAAGGGTTAGTGCACTCAAGTGAAGGTCCAATAATCTTCCGTTCCCCTCCCCATTCTAGGAGGGATGTCAACAGTCAACAGGCACAGCAGCTATGGACTTTCATTAGAAGACACAGCTAGTCTCAGGAAGATGGAGGTTGTTCTGATTGAAGGATAAAAACCATACACCACCTCACCAGAGAGAGACAGGCTAAGGTGAGACAGTGACCTGAGAACTGTGCCAGGATCACACACCTCAGCATTGTCATCATGAATGGGAGGAGTGCTGGACTGCAAAGCTCTACTCACCTCAGATCAGGCAACAGATGCAGTCTTCCAGCTGCCCATAACCCCAGGCTGACAAGATACCTATTATATATCCCAGTCTTGCCTCAAACTCACATCAATCCTCCTGCCTCAGCTTCCCAAGTCCTAGGATTTCAGGCATGCACCACCACTTTTTGTTTGGATATAAAACTTTAAATAATACATTCATCCTGAATAACGCTTTAAAAGTGATTTACAAAAGAAATTTCTGATACATACAAAACCAGTGCCGGGACTAAAGGACTTGGAACAGGAGGAGGGGACTTCGTCTGTTGCAGTCATTCCTTATTTTGATGATGGTCTGAGTACAGGGACACATATTTATATGTAAGTACACTGAAACGGAAGCCATTGAACCATATTCTGGAAATGAGATTATTATTAAGTATACAATGCTGGTCTAAAAGTGACATAAATTGAAAACTTATTTATAAACCAGTATGTAAGCCATTTACTCATAATTCTAAAAACTTAGAAGCAACCAATGATGTGGGATGTCTTTCTGTATGCTGTGAATATCATTAGTTAATATAGGAAGTTTGGGCCTATGTCAGACATCTTAGAAGGAGGCGGGACATATGAGCATAGATAAAGGGGAAGGAGGGCAGAGTCAAGAGAAACATGAACCAGCCACCCAAGAAGCAAGATGTAGAGAAATAGGTAAGCCACAGGCCACATGGCAAAACAGATTAATGGAAATGGGTTAAGATGCAAGAGCTAGCTAGCAATATGCCTGAGCCATAGGCCAAGCAGAATGTAATTAATATAAGCCTCTGTGTGTTTCTGTGCGACTGTGGGTCTGTGGGTTTAGATCATGGGCCAGACAGGCCAGAAACCTTTTATTACAAACCAAGACACTCTTCAGGAGATTAATAAGTAAACTGTGGCATATCCAGACAGTGGAATAGTAGTATTCCACTGAAATTCCACTGAAAGAAAAATCACGATCCAGCCATGAAAAGGCACGGTGGGAACTTAAGGTGCCAGCTTTCCTTCTTCCTCTGGGTTGTTGGCAGCATCTTATCCAGGCTGCATTCTGTTGCCACAATTGATGAGCTTGTCTAGGCTTCGTTTCTCACTGTAAAGCTTACTTAAGAGAAGGCGCCCCATCTAGAGAGAAGCATAAATGCTCCCATCACATCTGATGCCACCTCAACTGAAATACATAGGATGAGGCAGAACTGAGTGGGAGATGGGCAGTGGCGAGGAGCCTCCAGCCAGATGTCATCTCTGTGCACGCACGTGTGTGTGCCTGTGTTTAAATGTGTATGCACCTATGCTCAAGTATGTGGAGGTGGAGGCCAGAGGATAATCACTACTGGGGTCAGTGGAAAACCATTACTGTGGATCCTCAGGCACTGCCTAACAGCTTTTTGAGACAGTGTCCCACCACTCTGGAACTCACCAAGAAAGCTAGGCTGACTAGCTACAAGGCAGAGACTCACCTGTCTCTATCTTCCCGTTTCTTGGGTTACAATCACATATAACCACACCTAGATTTTTGTGGTACAGTCTGATGATGGAGTCATGTCTTGTGTTTGCAAGGCAAGCACTGAACCATCACCCGAATACCCAAATTTCATCTTGAATATAAAGAGCAGGGAAAGGATATAGAAAGATAAGAGTGACTCATTGTTTTTCAACCATGCCTGAGATAAGCAGCAGGACAATCTATTGGAGCCAAGGCTCATGGGCCTCACAACGCTGGAACCTCATTTTCAAAATTCTGTGTTTACACGTTTTGATACTCCAGACCCTGAGACAAAAACATAGTGTGTGGGAGTCCTCAAAGTTCCAGCAGAATCTGGACATCCCCTCCCTTCACATACACACTGGAAATTTGGCTGTCCCTAAGAGCAAGAATGTTTTCCTAGGATCCAAGACCTGCACCCCTCCCGAGTAAGAGAGCATCAGTCTTCCGCCAGCCTTAGGGAGGCCCTCTCTCCATGCTTAGGCTGCCCTGGGTCTGCCCCTCCAAAGAGCATGCTTTGTGGTCATCTGAGGATCTGGGTTTTCCTTCCTAGTGGCTGTAAGAACCAGTAGCTCAGGACACTCAGAGTCTAAGTTCTCAGCACAAAGGAGATTTACTTGTCCCAGAACAAAGGCAGGGATAAAAGACAAAGACAGGAGACAGAGGATGAGGAAGAAGGGGGAGGGAACAAAGGAAGGGGGAGGGATTTGTCCTGTAGGACAAAGGGCTGCCTCTGGATAGAGAGGAGACAGACATAGCCTATAGGCAAATGGCAGTTTATAAGGTAAAAGGAGAAACCCTATGTTAGGATAAAGTGTTTGATTTTGATTGGATTGATACATTTATTCTTAATTGGGGCAGCCACAGGGGGTTTTTGATTGCTGGGCTTCAATACTTTGATAGTTGGACCTCAATAGTCGGGGCTCAGGAAAAGAATAATAAAGGAATAGACGTGGGAGCTAGCTTTAGGAATGTAATCTAACAGCTTTTAGCAGGGCAGAGGGAATGGGAGGGTGGGGGCTTGTCAGAGCCATGTTTGCCATGCTCAGGCTGGCCATAGTCTCCTCAGTGGCTCCTGTCCAGGATTGGTTAAGCTCACCTGATTTAGTTGCCTTCCCAAGCCAAAGTTCTTCCTACCCACATCATGTAGACAATACCCATGCCTCTTGGTGTCCCAAGCTCATATGAGTTATCTGTGCTCCCCCAGGTCCTGTGTTCAGCTGGGTCTGTTCTGCACATCTGGTTCTCCTCAGGTTATCTGGGTCCCCTCTGTTCAGTGGGGTCCCCTCTTCTCAGATGCTGAGCCTGTTCTGGTTTGAGTTTTCTGGGGCTGTCAGGAGGCCATGTGACATAGGAGGCCCCTAGTCCCAGTACACTGTGGAACCAGTCAAATCAGGTGGTGCTCATAGAGAGAAAGGGGGTATCAAGATATTTCTAATTCCCCATGAACTCTCTCTGAGAGGTGTGGTTGACTGATATGACTATGACTTGTATTTTAAGGTGTTTTGACATGTTAGAGCTTGCTGCTGGAGAGACACCTCCTCCCCCTGAATCATTCAGTTCCTAGGAACAGCAGCACAGGGTTTGGCTAGCACGTCACTCAGACAGACCAACATAGCCACACTCTTCTCTGATTTTCAGATACAAAACTATGCTTCCTATGCTCTGAACTGCCTAGAGCCAGAGAATCAAAGAGGCCCCCAAAGGTCAGACAAAGCCAAGGAGTTGGAGAGAACCCCCAGAAGCCTAGGATCCGTCACACCTGTCAACAATGAGCAGTCTGCTCTGCTCAGCCTGTCCCCTACAAAAGCCTCAACAGTGCCTGGTCCAACTCTCACTGTCCTGAATTCCCAGCCCCTCTACCCACCCATGGCATGCAGTGACCACTCCTTGGTTCTGATCTTGTGATCCCACACACAGCCCTCACAGCTTCATAACCCCATTCTCCAGGGCAGGATCTGGCTGTGACCTGGCTAGCTATAAAGACAAGTGTAAAGATAGAGGTCGTGAACATCCTGAGGCTGACTATGGAAGCTGGCTGCCATGATATTAGTTCTAGGTCTCTCAAGACTCATTAGGATCCAGTTATTATGGTGATGCATCACACCTGTCATTCTGGGGCTCAGAGGAGAAGCAAGCACAGCAAAATTTCAGAAGTGCTGGCAGTTTCCACATGGTTTATTTCATCTTGGCATAGGTGACAAATATAAAGGGCTTTACAGTATTTATACCTACAATAAAATTGAAGCATAACATAGTAACTATACATCCAATAACAGCTGACCTGATGTTCCCTTAAACAGGTGTGAGTACTAGTTAGCAGGTACTGGTCAGATATTTGCCAAGCCTGGGGCAGGGAGGCTTTTACTTTCACCCAAACCTGTCCACAAAGCCACGGGAAGCTGCTGCCAGGACCAGTTTCCTGCCAGGTTCTTCAGTCTCACGGTACAACCCTCTTTATGGATGTGGACAGGACATAAATGACATGGTCACTTGGACAAATGCAGCAGATGCAGCTGGAATGTTTGCATGGTTCCAGTTTTAGCTTGGGTCATTACTTACTTGTGACTAATATCACAGAAGAAACTGAGACATTAAAAAAAATTAAGAATCAAAATGAAAATTGACTGTTAGTTAGGAAAGGCACCTAAACTGAAACGCGAAAGAGCACTTCGGTTCCCATCAGGCACTAAGACATCCCGAATGGCCATGCCCTGACTCACCTTGACTTCAAAGATCCTTGAAGGCATTCAGTTTCAGTGCAGGACAAAGTTTGCCAACAGTTTGCACAGTCACCACCAGGTTACAAGAGATCACTGTTCCTTGTGGTTTTTTGTTTGTTTGTTTGGTTTGGTTTGGTTATTTGTTTTGTTTTTTGCAGACAGCAAAACCAAACCAGGTAAGAAATTAATCTAAACGGCCAACACAATTTCCGTAATATCCATTTTCTTAGAGTAAAAGGAACTCCTGCCATCCTTTCCTTAGAAACTGAATCACCACATTCCAAGTCCGCAAAGCTGCCAAGAGTCTGTACTAGAGGTGGGGCTTGGCCCATGCCAAAGAACAAAACAGAAAGAAAACCAAGAAACATTACTCACTGCCTAGGATTCCAAACGAACCCTGGCAATACTCACCATCCAAACACAAGGTCCATCTTTTTTGTGTGTCAATCATTTTCCTTTAAAGCAGCATCCTTCTTTTAAATGCTTGGGATATCAGTGTGCACTCCAGAGATTGTGAGTGGGTGTCACAAACACACCTAGCCTTATTCAACTCTTTAACTGATAGACATATCTGTGCTCACACAAACCATCATCCTAGAAGTTAGATGCAATATGTGACCAGCATGTAGGACATGAAAGGACCTCCCCTGGCTCACACACTGGAGGCACATCTCAGAAATGCCTTCTCCCCTTTGCTACCAAACCAGCACTTTATAGAGTTCACTTCTGTTTATTGTGGGGGGGGGGTTGGTTACAAAAGTTAGTGTTAACTGAGAAGTTCTAGAGTCACCTGAAAGGTGGGCCTCTGAGCAAGCCTGTTGGGAGTAACCTTGATTGCATTAATTGAAATAAAGAGCTGCTCATTTTGGGCCACATCATTTCCTGATTGGGTCCTGGGAACGTATACACGGAGAAAGGAAGCTGGGCGGTGATATGCATTAAACTCTGTCTCTTGAGTGCAGATCAATATAATCTCTCCCTCAAGGTCATGCCACGTGACTTCCAGAGCATGAGGGACTGTAACCTGAACTCTGAGCCAGAACCAACCTTCTCTTCCTTAAGCTGCTTATGTCAACATGAAGTGACCCTAAGACACACTGATAGTATGTCTTCCAAATTTCAAGAACAAAATGCCTGGTTGCTAAGACATGCCAGAGCCTGTAGCCTTTGTCTTCATATGGAGTCACTATTTTAAAAGAAGATATAAAATAAATTCTATGTTCTAAAAAAAAACAGGCTGGCCACACATCTACTCGTGATTAATGAGTTAGCTTTCCTTTCACGATTCACAACTGAATACATTTACCCTTTTGACTTCATTGGGTTTTGTTTGTGTCCTGTGAGGCACAACAGCACACTAGTCCTCACAGGAAGACTCCTCTGTCTGATGTACATCTGTCCTCTCCAGGGACATGTCAGTCAAGAGGCCAAATTTCAAAAGTGAATGTCAGAGGAATGGCTTCTTAGGCAAACAAACAAACAAACAAACAAAACACACAATGGTAGTTTATAAGTTCGGTTCCTAAGGAATGAAAATAGGAACTAATTTCATATGAAGTGCTAACAACAGAAACAAAATTCTAGAGGGAAAAAAAAGTGTTACAATGTAAAAGCTATGTCTCTTTAAACATGGCTTCACTTTACTCATCTGCAATTCTTTCTCCAGGACATCTCTTTAAAAAAACCAATAAAACCAGGCAATAAGAAGTCTGTTTTTCTTTCCTAAGATGATTAAGTTGCCAGGACATTTTCTTGGTTTATGAGTAATCACAAGCAAGCACAGAGCGACCAGAACATACAAACAGAAACGTAAACTCCATTCGCCTGGGCCATACAGAATAACCAAGCTAGTTTTTTCTAAACACACTTCACTTTGACCTTTCAGAGCAGACTCTTAAGCCTAAACCAATTTCCTGGCTAACCACGGATGTCTATGGAGATGACATGGTATATGTGGAGCTTCTTCTATGTTCCATAAACTCTCAACGTGTAGGGACTTCGTTGTAATAAAACAATGGGTTAGAAGTGGAATCTGAACCAGTTATTTGGGAGCATGCATTTTGTCCTTAATGTATTAATAAATAAGAATTTATTAATACTCAAAATGTGTAACACCCTAGTGCATTGAAAGAAAAATAAATTGATTTGGTTCTGGTCCTTGCAAACTTGTCTAAGTATGACTCTCTTTCTGACTCTATTAGGCTACTCAAGTTAGATTTACTTGCTAAACTACATCCAAAACACATGTACTTCTCCTCATCCTACTTATTGGCATATCATTTTCTCACACTTTCTTGGGAGATGGTTGTCAGTTCATCACAGAAGACACGTTCAAAACATAAGCAAATAGAGAGCTCAACTGTGTAACAATTGTCAACACATGATTTAAACTGGGGGAGGGGGGACTTGCCCTAGTTCATTCTAGAAAAGTGGGTAAGCATGCAGAGACTGACATCCTATGATCCTTTCAATAAGACTGACCATACTTTCCTGTTCAGCATGCTGCCTGATAACGTTTTATCACCAAAGACTTGAAATCTAACCAAGGGTAAATGACCGCTCTCAATCATAACATCCTCTACATGCCTCAAAGCATGCTTCATCTCCAAAACACAGGCCTGGTTGTATGTCTATGGCTGGACACAGTATGTTTGGGACTAGAAACCATGCTGGTCAACAAAGATTCATCTTCAGGACTTGATACATTACTCCTTTTGAAGTTATGACTCATACAGTGAACTTTTCAGGTCATGTAGATCTTATAAGTTACGGTTTTAAAACTCAGTGCTGGATGTGACCTTCCCTCTGCAGTTGCATTGACTGTCTGTCCTACTTTAGGACCTCATTCAGGCCTGAGAACCTTACAGTCACTGGTAAGGAAGGGATTGGGCAGGCTCCTCTTTAAACCTCATGTCTACCCCTGCATCCGACTTTATCTGTGGCCTCTACCTCTTCCCTTAGGCATCGGGTTATCTGCATCTTTCGGAACTTTATGCCATGATCCCCACTAAACAAGTGAAATAACAGGAAAAATCCAGCACTGCAAAGCAGGTTTTGCTTAAAACAGCATTGCAAAAATGTCTTCAGAACTAGTGATGCTTCTACTCTCAAAGCATTGGCATGATGGATGGGCTGTGGCCAGCAGCCTGCTCCTTTGTTGCACCCTCTTTGCCCTCCTCCCCACTGGGGGCCCTAGCCCACTCTCTTGCACCCCTCCCCACCACCTGCTGGACTGTGGAGTTGCCCAGCAGATCCTGTCCTAGGCTGCACCCTGCTTTCCGTGGTCCGGTTTCTCAGGCAGGTTGAGTACAAACGGAAACAGTACTCCCCGGACATCCAAAGGGGACCCAAGGGGCTCGGGCTCAAAGCTGCCACCAGGTCCCACTTCGCCGCCAGCCTCAGTGTTCTGTGAAGGCACGTAGCGCCAGGTCCCCGCGCGGCTCACACAGTAGATGGTACCGTCCAGGGCGACGCAGCGGAAGGGTTGCAGGCCTGATGGCGCGCCCGGGGGCCGCAGGTGCACAGCACATTGGCTCCATTGCTTGGCCAGGCAATGGTAACGGAAGACGCTGACCCCTCCACCAGGACCGACTGCAGCCTGAGCGTCACCGCGGCTCCCACTCAGGTCAAAGCGATAAAGGAAGCCGTCCAGGGCCACCATGTCAGCAGAGCGCTCTCGGCTGCTGCTGCATGGGCACTCCTGCCACTCATCGCGCCGGGGATCGTATTTGAGCAGGCGGTAAAAGAGCGAGCCCCCAGACACGTAGATCTCGCCATTGCAGGTAGCAGCCTCGTGGGCCACTGCAAAAGCGCCCCGGGGTAGCGGGGCCACCGCAGTCCAGCGGTCCGTTCTTGGGTCATAGCGCTCCACGCTGAGCAGGCACTCGCCGCCCACAGCATATAGGTGGCCGTCCAGGGCCAGCAGCTGCACTTGCGAGCGAGCCTGGCGCAGTGGCCTCACGGTACTCCAGCTGTCTGTGGCCGGGTTGTAGCAAAACACCTGGTCCGACGGGCGTGCGCGGCCATCGGGACCCGCGGGAGCCACACCGCCCGCCACGAAGAGGTAGTTGAAGAGCACACAGAGGCCGCAACCTCGCGCCGGCGCGCCCTCCGGCAGCCGCGTCAGCTCGCGCCACTCCCCGGCCTCTGCCTGGTAGCAATAAACGGCTGCGTCCCCGCGCGACTCCGCGTCTCCGGACGGGCTCTGCGGACGACTGCCCGCGCGCTCCCCGGTTGGTCCGAGTGCGGCTGCAAGCAGGCAGGCACGGCCCGAACCCAGGCGGCGCTGCAGCAGCAGATCGCGCTCGGCACCGGACAGGCGGCCAAAGACGGCGGGCTCGCGCAGAACCTCCAGGTAGTGGTCGCTCATGAAGCGATAGGCGGCGTCGCGCAGTTCGCTCAGCCTCTGCCTCTTGCCTGCGCTCAGCACCTCGTAGCAATTATCTAAGCTCAATTGCGGCGCCATGGCATCGGTGGCGCGCTGCGCAGCGCCGGGCAGCTGGAGGCGGCGCGCGCCGGCCACCACCTCGGCCACGTTGTCCGGCCGCACGCCCGCCATGCACCCGCTATATGCGTCGGCCAGCAGCAGCCGCAGGGCCGTGAAGCTCACGCCTTGCACCCGCAGCACGTCCCGTGACGCGCGCGCGCGGAAGTAGTCGCTGCGCGCCGCCAGCACCGCCTTATGCGCCCGCAGCCGGCGACCCGCCACCTCAATGACCAGGTCGGGTTCTCCGTGCGCGGGCCAGATCCCGGGCGGCACCGGCACGAGCTCCCCGAGCTCGTCTAAGGACTCCACGGGACGCGCGGTCTCGTGTCGGGAAGAGGGTTCCTCCGGCGACGCGGGCTCTGCCGGGCGCGCGCACTCTTCCGGGGACTCCAGGGACGCGGCGTTGCTGACTTCCCACTGCGTCTCCACCACGCGCAAGTCGCTGCGACGAGGAGAGGCCTCGGCGCCCTCCGCGGCAGAGGCGCGAGACTGCGGTGGGGAGTCGTCCCCGGAGCTGAAGCACAGCGAGGTGCTGAGACTGCAGGGTGTCTGCGCCGGGGACGTAGCGCTCTCCTCCTCGGCTGGCAGCCGCAGGCTGTCCTCTCTCGGAGTCCCGGGCTCAGTCCCCGGGTAGAGGACGAAAGGCGCCACAGAGTTCTCCATGAGTGGGTTGTGTGTGTGCAATCTCTACCAGCTCAGGAGTCACACATGCCTGGTGGAGGCTGAGCGTTCATTGCCCTGGGGTCTCTGGCAGCACACTCTTTCCTTGGCACTGGCTCAGATTTCACATATGTCCACCCCCCTGTTCATGCCACTCCCACCTTGCCCTTCCCACTCTCCTCTCTTGTGAAGAGGGCGCGCCCAACTCCCACTGAACTTTTGAACCGCGGGATCCTCAACTCTGGCTATATCCGTTGGGGTGGAGGTGAGCCAACCAGCTTGGTACCAAAGGAGTTTCGTTGTCCTTTGCACGTCCGACAGCCCTGAGCTGTGGCTCTCTTTTGTATGGCTCCTCTGGAGAACTGAAGTTAAATGCGTCTGATCCACCAAGGCATGCTCTTCATTTGACTGTGTGAACCCACTGTGTCACCTTGTCTCACAACGCTGTAGCCCCAGGACCAGCGAATCCTCTAGGGCTGTGACCACATTTAAATGCTTGGCTTCAGCTCTGTTTTACCTCCAGCTGTACAGCCCAGAGTTCAGCTAAGGTGTGTCTTTACACCCACACTGTCCATCTAGGGAACCACTCCACCTATGGGTGGGTGTCTGCAAAGGCTGTTCTTGTGTGTATCCCAGGCTTTCTTCATTCCATCATCTGGAGCCTGCCTCCTCTTCTTCCTTAGTAATGTCAGGTTCCCACATCACTCTCCATATTCTTGCTCCTGTTCACAGAAGGAAAGTGGGAAGGTTTGAGTTTCATTGTGGAATGAAATGGTTTTTACCCCAGACCCTCCATCAGTAGCAGTTAGTATTCTGTCTGATTAGCGCTGGAGTTTGGTGGAGAGGAGATACATAATTACTCAGTGCCCCTTCTGATACAAGACTAAGAAGAGCCCAGATCAGGCAATAGATGTCACAAAGGAGGCTCTGATTACAGTGAAAATTCTAAACGTGGCTACTTCCCTAAGTTGGACATTGCCTTCTATGAATGTCAAGTTTTAATCCATAGTTTTAACACATGGTTTTAACAAGACCATGTGTTGAGGAAGCACTGTGGCTACAGAAAACCTCCTTAACCTTATTAATGTGTTGGCAGTCTCCCTTGGCTTTTTTCTGGACAATGATCTTATTCAATTATCACAAATAAGTGTCAAATATTTGAAATTTTCTCCAGTCAAGGGGTTCTACCTCTCACCGACTATGGACATTATCAGAATCAGGTCTCTTCCTCAGAAAGGCAGTTGCCAAATAACATGAAGGGGGCAAAGGCAAAGCAAAGCAAAGCTGTAGAGGTGTGGGAGGATGTCAGGACCCTGAAGAATACTCTTGCCCTGGCAGACGCTGGTATTACTGGTATTGCCGCCTGCCTTGCTGGAGGGGATCTGAGGGACAGGTCAGTGTGATCCACTGTATTCTAGCATTCTGGATGAGGAAAAGTAAAGGCAACCCACCGGCTGGTGCTAATGTAGAGAATGTACTTGTCTCCCCAAGGCAGGAAGGAACATTCAGGTCATTTCCTTGCACATCTCATGACCTGCCCCCCCCCCCAACACACACACACAAAGTGCTGTTATGGTTTGAATGTGAACTGTTCCTCAAGGGCTTATGTTTGAGTACATGGTTCCCAGCTCCTTGTGCTGTTGGAGGAGGCTGTGGATGCCTGAACAGCAGGCACACCTAACCTTTTGACATTGCAAAAGCATATTGTCATCTACATTGTCTCTGCTGGAAACTTGTGCAGTCAATTTAACCCACCCCCCTAAAAGTCCCCTCATTTTAAGTTATGAATTTGATTTGGGCCACATTCATTGCTATCCTAGATATATGTGTGTTTAGGAGCTGAGACTATGGCTTGAGGGTTATAGGCCATCTCTTTCCCACCCACTTTTCTGCTTTCTGATCTGCCATGACATGACAAACCCTAGGCAGGCTCTCACCATCGTAGAGGAAGTCCCAGCTGTCATACCTACTCTACAGCAAAGAACTATAAAGCTTTAAGTGGCAAGCCCCCAAATCCCTCACCCCTCGTCAGGTACTGCTATAGTGATGAAGAGAATAACACAGAAGTATGTAGAATGCAGCACTCCCACCCACTTCGTTCTTCCAGCTACTTTGCCCTTGGCGTTTATTATGGAACTTGGAGACATGCAGTTCCCTCTGCTCCAGGTCTGTTTCATTTGGCATTTTTACTCTGCCCATGACACTGCTGTAAGTTCATCAGGAGATGTAATGCTTGGGGAGTTTGGGAAACAGAAGCCTTGTTCACCAGGCACATGGGTCAGGACTCCAAGGAGGATACAGAACATGATGTCCTCTGGCTGACCTATGACCACCCCCAATGACGCTTCATCCAGCCCTGTCAGTCCAGGGATCATGCAAAAATGTCTGAGACAGAAACAGCTGGCTTTCCTGGTCTGCCCATTCTTCATACTGCCTCTATGAGGGACAGCGGACATCACCTTTAGAATAGAATAGATATGGGAAGTGGTCTCAAAACTACCTGGTTCTCTGGCTCACAGCCTGAGGGAACCAAACAGCAGAAGACTCCAAAAAGGAAGCTTGGGACTGGCCATGTAAAGCTCCTTAATATGGAAAGAGTGTTCAGTAAACGAGCATTTTACTGAGTCCATAACTAACAGTCTCCATGCTGAAGCTATGCTAAGGCAATGGTGTTGTCTGGCCCACACCCATGGGACCCATTTCTGTTCAGGAGGCCTGGGATAAAGCTCACTGTATCTCCTAGTCTTCAGGAAAGGGAAACTCAGCTACCTCCAAAAGCAAGTTTGCTATGTTGTTAATGGCTGTATTGCTCTAACCCCCAACACACATGACCCCAACATAACTTTTGGAAGCATTTTCAGAGTATGGCTTTAACAGTGTCCCAATGAATTCCTTGGTGTCCCACGCTGCCCTCGGCATAAATGGCACAGTGAGTTGGCTGAGTCCTGTGGTCTGAGCATGGCATGTAGCCTAGCTCATTTAGCCTTACTCTGCTCCTTCCTCAAGCAAGAGCTGTGTTGTCACCCTGTGACAGCTAGTAGCAGACGCCCCAACCCCTGCAGCGAAACCTATCAACCACACCTCAGTGAAGCTGGTGCTGAACAGGTTATGAGCAGTCTGACAGTCATGCTATCTTACACTAAAGCCAGGGGGCCACACTTTAGAAATCTGGCCACCTGAATCAGGAGCTCAGGCTGGCTGCCCATATTACCTGCTCAAAAGAGATGGAAGTCTCAAACTTCCCCATATGACCAAGACAGGGAGTCCCTTTGCTTTTTGAAAGTAGCGTTAAAGAAAACTGGGTTTTATCGCCCATTACTGCAGCTTACCTGAAAACAGACAGAACAGCCAGTCCATTTTCACACACAAGCCCTCACTAACAAGATGGAATAGCTTCCTGGACAGCCTGTCAGTGGGAATGAATGCCTGAGCTTTGACTCTGATGTAAACCCACTTCCCTCCTGGGCTTGTTTACAGCAGTCTTCAGAAAAGCCATGAGAGTTGCACAATTGGAACAGCCATGTTCGTATTAGAAGATTAACTATAAGCTACACCAGCTTTGAGAAGTTACAAAAGTTTAAGGAAATAGAATAAAGAAGACTCCAGCAGCTACGGTTCTGCAAACACCATTCTCATAAAATTCCAAACAAAATGAAGGTTTGGAAATGGAAATTTCCCTACTTTGTGGTCAGCTCTAGGACAAGAATTCTTTGGAGGTTCCTATAGAGTGCTGTCACCATTATGGTGCAGTAATTAGAGCCCTCACTGCTTGCTCCTGACCTTAGGACAAGACTCTCCACAGTGAAGCTGTTGGTCCAGAATACTGCTGGGAAGGAGTGTGCCAGGGGCAGAGGAGGGGAATGAGTGGAAAAGCCTCCTTCCTAACTAGTCAGGAAATCATACCCCACAGCAACCTTAGTGAAATATAAACAGCATTTTCTCTAGAAGAATATGACCTTTTAGATCTTAAAAGCATCTCAACAATACTGTTTCTGTTTATTTACCATTTATATGAATTAAAAAAAAAAACATAAGCTTGTGTGTGACTTCCCAATGTAGACACTGGGCTATATGTTTAATGTGGGTATCAGTTTATTAAAAATTAAATGTCATGCTTCGATATAATGCTAGTTGTCAAAAAAGATTTTTTTTCAGGTCATTACAGCCAGCTCACTTTAAGTTTATTGATGGGCTTACAAACCTGGGGCAAACTTCAGTGATATGCAATGCTTGCAAGACAAACCTCCCTGTATCTCTGCTACATCAGGCCTATGTCTCCCACACATACAGAGCCACAGGCTGAGACAGGTGTCTTTGCTCTGCTTACCTGGTGCTTCATAGTTAAGAACCAATAAACTGCAACTGGCATCCTTGGGCCAGTAGATGAGAGCCAGGGCCATGTGTTTCATCTCCCCACCCATCAGAGCCTTCCCTGCAGAAGCTCATGAGATAGTGTGTGCCCACCATCTCAGAATGTTAGCCATGCAGGGATGTGATGTGTACGTCAGGGAAGGCAGCTTTGTATAGGAACCTCCTTTCTCCCGTGAGCCAGACCTCTTATTCCTTATGACCATGTTCCATGGTATCTATTCCAATCACTGCTGGCCTCAAAAGGCAGGAGGGTGCTGATAATGGATTGCCTTAATAGTACTGATGATATGCATCTTCATCTCACTCATAAAAGAGTGAAATTCAGTAAAAGAAAGATCACTGTAATCAGTCCCTGGCAATATAATCCCTGGCAAGGAGCTGAATGAATGAACGTTAACTGTCGAGTTTGGGCTATGGTTACTAAGGACATATTCAGATGCAGCACCTCCCCCCCCCCCAATTTCTATAAAGAAATGACAGGCACCATGCTCATGACTTTCCTTGAATCTCTAATTCTGACTTTCCAAAAGGAAGTTAACCAAGCATCCTAAGCCATCAGGGCTACCAGCAGCCCATCCCATACAACATACACACACACACAAACACCCCAATTAAATGGTCTTAAACTATCCCTTCTCTCCTGCAGCCTGACAACAAGTGCTGTGTACTGTGGGCTGCTCATCAGCTACATGCTCAACAGTATGCCCCCATACTCTCTAAAACCTCTGAGGGCCCTTATTAGACACTTAAGGCTGAATGTTTTGGACTTCCTGCCGCATTGTCTGTCTGTGGCACTAATAGCTAACAAATCTCTTGCCCAAAAAGACAAGCCACTTCAGTGTCCCCCTTAGGATCTGAAATATGAGAGCTTTAAATACACACACACACACACACAACTCATAAAGTGCCCAGATAAAATGTCCCCGAGTATACTTGCACCGTATATTATATTTGTGAGATGGTAGACCTCATGAGTTTGGTGAGAATGCTGGGTGCAGATGAGGCAGAGTGCAGCCTCTTGGATAACTGCACTGAACCCTCTTGTGTTTTTTTCTCTTGAGACAGGATTTCACTACTCAGCCTAGGCTGTGCTTGCCTCCTGTATGCTGGGATTTACAGGTGTGTGCAATCACACCCAGTACATTTCCATACTTTGAAAAATACACCTACAGTGTAGCTTTTGTAATCATACAGCCTGCAGGTGTTAAAGTGAAGCTTTCTCTTAAAAGTCTCAAGTGTACATAAACAAGGACAGATGTTGGTACAGTGGCCTTTTTGATCTTTGTGAATTTTTTTCTACCAAAATCATCATTGCTTAAATTCCTCTCTCCTCCTCTCATCCCCAACTGTTCTGACTCCTGACACCTGAGCTCTCACGGATTTCTCAGCTCCCTTTTCTTTCCCTTCCCGCCTGGTCTGGCCATAGCCAATGAAGTACTACTGACATGTTTCCTTGTATGTAGGAACAGTACCAAACACCCCAAACCCAAGAATAGTTTCATATAGAAAGATTAAATTTTCCCTAATCCATTGAACACCAGGTCATGAAATAATAGATGTTACAATCTGTTCTCTCTACTCAACTGTGAATATTTTTATACCCAACTATTTTGAAACATACACACAGAGCTTAGCTTTACATTCTACAGGGTGCATCTTTACTTTGATGTGATGAGATGCCTGGAGTACCACACTTGAAAGCAGATGGGGATAAGGACCACTGCCCAAGGATGAAAGTGTTCAAACCTGGTGTATAGAGCAACCCCATCCACCCTGCCTCAGGTACAGGGCAGACAAACTCACTGGGATCAGACTTGGATATATTGATAGAAAAGGGGTTGAAACTAAATGCTTGTTTACCCAAAGCATCCACAGGTCTATGACTCAAGCTGTGCCTTGCCCCTTCCTTTTGTGAGGACATATGTCCAGACACAAATGGAATATTATGAAATCGTTAAGTGTCTGCCCCTACTGGTGTCTCAAATGAAGTTAGAGACTTGGAGAAGTACAAAGCATGAACACCCAGAATCACTAAGACCTGGGGAAAAGGTATACAGACTGTAAGTCTATGTAACATTTATAGCTATTAACACCCAATTCCTAGCACTGCTTACATCAGCCTGATTGTAGAATTTCCAGTGAGTCAAAAGCCAAAATGGAATACATTTCACCAATTACAGATGCTAGCTGGTGTCAGAAATGAGAGTCCAGCTAGACTGATGATAAATATGTGGCTTTTTCAACAATGCCCTTAGGTTCTGACTGATCCTCTGGAACTGGAAAAATACTGTTATTAACAGATTTACAGGGAACACCTACCATGTGCTGGGTTCATAGAGCTGAGCATCAGAATGAGGCAAGACATCAGTTAATCCTCACCCTCTGGAGCTGTATCAAGAGACAAACTAAGCTGGCACATTTAAATGGAATCAGACACCATGACCAGCTAAGAGTGGACACAAGACCTAAGACATATTGATAAGACCTAACTTCTGGGGCACGTGATGCTCCCTGAGAATATGAAATTTCTGCTGAAACCAGTGGGAGACTCAAAGGGTAAGCCCTATGGGAGAGAATCTATCTCTCCAGGAGAGTGGCCAATGGAACTGTACAGAACCTCAGGAGCCAGTAAGCAGCAAAGTCTTGGGTGGCCAGAGTTCTGTCACCTTGGTTATGAAGGGGATCATTAGTGCCTTTTAAAGAATTAAACCAAGCAGTAATATGCCAGCGGCGGAGTGGGGAGGAGATATCTGACTGTTCTGTCCTTTATGACTTGAACAAAATATGAAAGATTTTGATTCTTATTTTCAGCAATGCTAACTTTATCTTAAAATCAGAGTTACAGCCTTGATACAGGGGGCAGGGGGAGCTTGGTTCTGCTTCAACTGATATGCCAGACTTTGTTGACTCCCCATGGGAGGCCTTACTCTCTCTGAGGAGTGGGGTCGGGGAGCTGAGGGGTGAGTGGAAGGGGAGGAGGGAAGGGGAACTGTGGTTAGTATGGAAAACTGAAAAACAACTTTGAAATTAAAAAAAAAGAAACAAAACGACTAAAATCCACACGGGTCAATTCATGTGAACCTCACCAAGATCTACTAGATGTTACCCTATACTGTCGTTTACGTGCTTTTGAAGATATAAAAATGTCACCTGTCACTTATAAAGTGGAAAACACAGGAAGGGAGGTGAGACAGGTCTTTGTGCAGCATGTACTTTTGAGGTACAGGGGCATTTCCTCTTGCTCTGTGCTGTGTTTCTCTGAATAAGTGAACATCAAAGGCCCAACAATTATCATGTTCAATCTCAGGAACAGGAGGGCCTTGTGTGTGTGTGTTTGCTTGAAGTCCTTTAGTTTATACTTTGTTATTCTGAATGCTTCAGTGGTAGACTTTTCAGTGAAGTGAGCTGGCCTACACTAAAGACAAAGTGCAAAATCTCAGACAAAATACTATGGTCACCAGTCAACGGGACACGACATTTAGTTGTCTATATGCGGTTACTCATGTTCCAGGCGAGTGAAGTAGAATCAAAATGAACACTCACAGGATGTAACTTAAAAAGTTCTAAGCTTTGGGTTTATAAAACTAAAACTTGGGTAAGATCGCACGGTGGCACAGGGTCAGGGCTGCCCAAGCACCGGCAGGTCCCAAACTGCACCTTCCAATTCGCACATCAGATTCCATGGCTGGGATAAACTTAAACCGGGCAGGAGCCCCCAGGCAGCCTCCAGCTTCTTTGCTCTCCTCACTGTGTCTACATCATGAAAACTGTCTGCTCTGTTCTGAAACTTAGGATGTTATTGAACTGGAGCTTCCTGTTCAGCATGAACAGCAAGTGTTAACTGCTTCAGGTCCAGAGAGAAAACAGGATTCTTTTCATCATGGTTATAATGTCCAAAACCATCCTTCCTGTTTGGATGTCAGGAAGAGAAGGCTTGGAACTGATGGTGCTGAGAACAGGAAGACTGGGGTGGGGCACCGTAGTTTGGTCCCAGACGGTCTCCACTAATCAAGTTAACTGATTGCAGCAGGGCAGGGGTGAGAGGGTTCTTTTCACTGACACTCATAGTTTAACCATTGCCATGGAAGTGAACATCAGAACCTGTGGTCTGATGGGTAAGAACAAGAAGAACATTTCCTGACCCAAGGTTCTGAGAGGTGGAGGATGCAAAATCTGTCTACGACTAGGCTGAGATGAGCTTGGAACAGTGAATTACAGACACTTTCACCACTATCACCAACTCCTCAATGGTTCCAGTACACTCATCTTTACTTCATTTTTACCAACACACAAGTTTGAAGCTAACCACTGTGGAACACGCAGGATAAAAGGACCTCAAAGTTGGCCCAAGACACCCAAGACCAAGTTCTCAGCACCAAGGAGATTTATTTGCCCCAGAGAGTCAAACGGCAAGGATGAGAGACAAAGCCAGGAGACAGAGGATGAGAGAAAAGGGAAAGAGACATCTGCCTGGGAGAGACAAAGGAGTAGTGCTGGATAGAGACAGGCTGGCCCACAGGAAAATGGCAGTTTATAAAGAGGGAACTTCTATGTTAGGATGTGTTGGTTAATTTTGATTGGGCATGTTGACTAGGGTGGTCAAAAGGGAGCTTTTGATTTCTGAACCTTAATGCTTTGATAGCCCTTGGTAGTCAGCCTCAGGAGGAGGGAACGGCCAAATAAGGGAATGAATCTTTGGGGCTAGCTTTAGGAATATACTCCAAGATTTATGAAGGTAGAAAGGTAAGGCAAAAACTTCTGGTGTCATATGCTTGGGCCTGCTAGTCTTTCACAGGAACTTCCACTGGACCAGTAGTTGGCAAGACATCCTGGCCACCCTGGAACAGGCTGTGGCACCTTGTGTGACTGGTGTGGTCCGGGAGAGTTGTGTTCTGAGCCTCTCCCTACACCCTAGTGCTGAAATCCTCTGGGAGCTGGGGACTTTCCAAGTGTACTGGACAAGGGTAAAGTGCAAGAGGAGGGAGGGGTGCCTGTAATCCAACCTTAGCACAGGGTCCCAAAGGGACTCTGCAATTAGGATTATCTCCCTTTGAGGTCAAGGGCCACAGGAGTGGCCCAATAGCCTCCCAGTTTCGGTGGGTAGCCTTCCAATGGACATCAGTACCTTCTCTTTGAGAGGGTCTCAGGAGAGTGCTTTAACCACTTCAACTGGCACTTTTCATTTTACACAGGAGCTTCCTCAGTCCTGAGAACTTATTCTAAAAGCGTGTCACTCTTTATCAAACAGCAGCAGAGAAGGCAGGAAGATGGACAGTGTGGAACAGAGCAGACTGATATTAAGAGGGCAGAGTTCCAGGTGACCCTCACAGAAATTAGCCAAGGTAAACATCAGTCCTCCTGCAGGTTCCTGCTAGACCTGGGCACCCACCGCCTCCAAGTCCAACAGACCCTGACAGTTATATGCTCTGTTAGCCCTCCAAACACCTAGCTCTAGGAACAAGTAAGTTTGTCAACAACACTGTCTGTCTGATAAACTGACCTCTGCTTTATTATTGTTAGTTTCATGCCAACTTGATACATGCTACAGACGTCTGAGAGGAGGAGCCTCAACTCTTCTTCATAGAAGAGAATGTAGGCCAGCCTGTAGAGGACTTTCTTAATTGATGGGAGGGACCCAGCCCACTGTGGGTGGTGCCATCCCTGGTCTGGTGGCCCTGGGTTCTATAAGAAAGCAGGCTGAGCAAGCCAGTAAGCAGCGCTCCTCCATGGCCTGTGCATCAACTCCTGCCTCCAGGTTCCTGCCTGTTTGAGTTCCTGCCCTGACTTCCTTCAGTAATGAACAGCATAATGTGGAAGTGTGAGCCAAATAAACCCTCTCCTCCCCAAGTTGCTTTGGGTCATGGTGTTTCATCACAGCAGCAGTGACCCCAATTAAGACCACTGTTCTAATTACTATGATTACATGTGCTCCTCAGTACACATGCCCTTGGCCATAAGGGTTCTGATTTAGCTTGTTCCATTGGATGCAAGCACAAGCATCCACAGTCCTGCAGGCTCCATTCACATGGTAGATCTCTATGCCCCCCTCACTTTGACCAGTCAAACCTTAAAAGTAAAGCCAGCCTCTCACAGGCGTTAGTTGACTCTTCTCTGGAAAATGTGCTTTTTGGAGAACTGAACTCATGTTACCTGTGAGGTAAGTCTGGGGTAAGGTTCACTTTTGCCTTTCCTTTAGTCTTTGTTTGTTTTGTGGTCCCGGCTGCTTTATCCTTCTCTCCTTGTCCTCTGTTGGACTCCTGTATCCATCAAGTCTACTCTAAGAACTGCTCTGCAGTTCCTGTGATGTTACCTCACAGAGCTGGCTCCCAGAAAACAGTCAAGAAGAGAATTGTGGGACTCTGTGGTTCCTTTTCAGCAGAGCGCAGCACCTTTGGGAATGGTAATCACTTTTATTCACAGCAGCCTTGCAGGAGTCCAAGTAAAGGAGGTGCTCTGTGCAAACAGTGTACAGATGCAGCTTTTATCTAGTGGCATGGGTCCCCAGAGATCCCCAGAAAGTCGGGACGTTTTAAGACAACTGGAAATTGGATAGGTGAGATGTGGCCAGCTCTAGCTAAAGGAAACAGATGCAGTATAAGATGAAAGAGCATGCTAGGCTCTCCAGAGGTACTACCATGCAGGACACAGGCCGGTAAAGTCACTTAGCTGAAACAGTACACATTGCCAAGGAGAAGGAAGAGACTTGGAGAGCCAAGACCAAGCTATCCCTAACTTGTACCTGGTTGTCTTGGGATAGCTGTGGGCCATGTGCCTATCACCCTCTCAGTTCCCCTTCTCACCAAGAGATGAGAACATATTAGTTTTATCAGCCACAGAGGTGTACCACACTCTCCAGACGTTTGACCAAACACCAGTTTCTATGTTACCTGGAATACTTTTTAGACAAGGTTAGCACAAAGTCAGCAGAATGAGTAAAGCCAGATGTCCCCCATTCTCTGAGTAGGCCTTACCTGGTCAGTCCACTGCTTAGGAGAAAAAGATGGAGCTGTCTGAGGAAAAGAGAATTAATCCTGCAGGCTCATACTGCGCCATCAGCTCTTCTGGGTGTACTAACACATTTTCTGTGATTGTAATTGAACACCTCAGACTGAGAAATTTATAAAACATAGAAAGTTATTTATCTCTGAGGATTGGGGAGTCCAAGGGCACAGCGCTGGCTGTCTACATACATTCTGACATAGGCAGGGCCAAAAGCAAAGGCTAAGTGATGCCTACAGAAGAGGCAAAGTGTGCAGGGTGGACTCAGATGAACCAAGTCCTACAAGAGCTCTCACATGAGCAACACCAACATCACTAGGAACCAAGCCTTCCAGTCAAGGGGACACTTCATGTCCAAACCATAACTGGGATTAAGCTTCAATGTGAGCTGTGTGAAAAGAAACCACATTCAGAGTGCAGGACCTGACACTCTGCCTACTGAGCAACCCCACCAATGGGAGCTTTGTAATAGTTAATCTGGCCAATTTGACTGGATTTGAAATCATTTAGAAGACACCTCTAAAGAGCAGACCCACCCTGAACCTGGGCAGCACCATCCTTGTGCCGAATAAAAAGGAAAAAGGAAGGAACCACACATGCCGAGCACCAACATCCATCCTCTCTGCCCTCGAGCAGCCACTTCATGTTCCTCCTGACATGCCTGCCCTGACATGTGGTCCATGTGTCAGATCATGAGTCAGAACAAGCTCTTGGCAGTTATTTTGCAACATCATCTATCTCCCACATACACACATCCCATGGCTATTTAAGGAACACACTGACAAGATTGACAGAGACCCTGCGCTGCCTATTGTGGTACTTGTAGGTGTAGGGCAAACATCTTCCCTCTGTAGTTCATAGGCCTTCCAATAGATAGGAAGGGCTCAAGGCAGCTCCTTTGCCAGTAATGTGACTTAGAAACTTTAATTCCACATGAGTGTGAGGTATTGCGATCTTTGACTCTAATCTCAAGGGGATGGAGATCTGACTGTGACAAGTGATACTTTCTAAAGACACCTCTTAGATGTGACCTATACGGTACTCTCCTGGGGGTACGAGATGACAGAGTCCCCCTGAGTGGTGGAGTTCCGTCTCTTCCTTCAATCAGGACTGTGAAGAAAATGACACTATGTGACTAAAGACTCCTCAGGAAAAGTGGTCCAGCTCCTATGGGACTCTCTTAAGACATGCTCCTTACAGCCCATGATTCACCAAAGAGGAAGTTGACACATAGCTAACTCAGAAGTCCAGCTGCCTCTCTCTGCCCAGCCATGCCAGAAGTGAATAGCAGCTTTCTGCCCAGCCTTCAGGCTACATATCTGGCACTGATGGGCAGACATACCACCTCCAAGACTGCAGGATGGCAAGCAAAATGAATGGATGCTATTGTTTAAGCCATCAAGTTTTCCCAGGCGTGAGAATCTGAAGAGGAGTCTTGGTGTTTGAACCAAGGACACCCTATGGTGGTGGGAAGCAAACGGAGGCCCAGTCTCAGAAGATGGGTGTTTTCAATGGTTGCACTGACCAGTGCATCCAAAATATCCAACAGCACATCCTGCATGGAGATCACCACACCATCAAAAGCAGAAGATGTGGTTCAGAGATCCCAGACACAGACACAAAAGCTGTAATGGCTCTCAAGAGTTCTTAACCAAAACAATGACCCCAAACATCCCTCCCTTCAAAGCCTTTTATTTAGGCAACATCTTACCCACACCCACCAACTTCAGGATTTCTCTTTGAGTCAGGCTCTCCACTCTGGAAAACTGAGCCACATGTGACTCCATCCAGCCTTCCAGTGTCAAGCTTCATCAATGTACATGAACTGAAGTCACAGACAGACCCTGGACAGGCTCTCCAGGGGCTTCTCTCTAGCCTTCCCTAGTAATCTGTCTGCAGGACCTTTGCACATGAAGTCCCTGCTGATGCACCATACCAGTCTACTTGCCACACCAGGAGCTCTCATTGTGTATGTTGATGGGATGTATACACTCCTGCCAAAACTTTTACAGAAGTACTGACAGGACATGCTTCATACCTTTCACTGTTTGACGCACCGGCAGGGAGATCAGGTCAAATTACCCAGAATTATGTAGCTAGCACCTAGGATTATACCATACTCACAACAGACATCAACAAACACCAGTGAAAAAATGTTCAGACATTCAAGCAGTACTCACAGGACTTGAAGTAGCTTCAGTTTCCAAGGCAATATTTAACTATGATACTATGTCTAGCAGGAGCCAGAATGTTTCCAAAATGTAAACTCTTAGAAGTTTGCATTTTATTATAAAAGTTGTTCACCGTAAATATTCTACAAACATTGCTGATACTAACACTCTCGGTGGAGAACCACAATAATTTCAAGAGAAAAGCTAAAATTCAAACCCATCAGTGAAATAATAACCCACAGCTTTCAGAACAGGGCAGACGACCCTGGATTACAGGAGCTCACAGGCGGCTAGGCTGGTTTCCCCTGAAGGCAGCCTGCCCTGCTCTATACAGTCCTGATACCCAGCTGACAAGAGTCTGTTCTGACCACAGCCTAAATGAAGGGCAGCCCAGAGAATTACTGCAACTGCCCTAAGTGGATCCAGATCTGTGCCAAACTGTTATTACACAGTAATCTGTGCCGCTGGTGTTTAGGAAACATCTGAAATATGAGCTTAGACGGAGCCTTGGCAAGGGGAGAGCTGCTTGGCTCAGAAAGCATATTGCAAGGAGAGAGACACTGTCAGGTCCCTTTGTTCATGCTGTGACTTGTACTGGAACACACCCCATCAGAGACCACCGACAGCGGGGAACAAAGTGGTGATGTGATCTCAAACCACAAATCTAGACCTTTCCAATCTTTCAGAGCATAGTGGTCCTCAAGGTGGTGTTGCTGTGAAGGGCGTGTAAAGAAAGAGACACATCTGCTGTTCTCTCCCTCCCCCTAAACCAGAGATGATGGTACATACTGTAAGCAAAATATTTTCAGTATTTGCCTCTGTATTTTTCTAATGATACGATGAGCCATTTCTCAAAGCTGACACTGAAAAACTGACATGAACCTTAGCTGAGTTATACCATAAAGGAGCGTTGGAGCACCTAAGTAAATCAGCCTGGAGGACACTGGTTTCTCGCAGCAACTCTGGTACCAGGGAAAGTTCCGTCTGCCTGGCAAGACTTGAGGGGAGAGGGTTCTAAAAATAGGAACCGCTCTGGATGAAAGGATGAAGGGCTTCATTGACAGCCACGGGGTTACTAATTAGAGACAGACTAACTGTGGGAAGTGGTGGGGTGCTGGGAACCCACGGGGGAACTAAAGTACTTAAGATAAGCTCCCGAGTGGGCTGAGTGGAAGTAAAAGTGCTCACTGAGGTGACGTGCTTTTCCTGTCTCCAGAATAGACACTTGCGTGCGGGGGGGGGGGGGAGTATGGGAGGTTAGTTAGGAAAGCTAAATAATGCTGGAGTGAAAACCGTCCTATCCTATCTAGCGCTAGCTACAGGTGCAGTAGGCCAAAGGAGAGGAACTCTGCGGGACCTGCCCCCACCGCCCTGGAGGGGGGCTGTCCCAGCCTCGCAGCAGGGTTGACAGGGTTCCGGGAAGGCTCGGGATCCACTGCCAGCTTCCCTGCCAGGAAGAAGGCGAGCCCCCTGCACGCACTCAGTCCTAATTTAAATGCAGCGCGCTTTCCTGCTTCCATCCCCTCCCCACCGAGCTCTCAGACATGTACCCCGGCAGGCCACCAGGCGTTCCCGACCCGCCGTCTGCCTCCACGAGCCGAGGCTCACCGGAACGAAAAGTATGGTTGTGCCGTGGCCCACACGCCCCCGCAGACTACTCGTGGCGAAAGGGACAGACGACATAAGGCCCCCGGTCCGGGCGCACAAAACCATGTCCACATTTCGGTGCCGCAGGCAGCACCGGAGAGCAGCAGGACTCGGGTCTGGGAGGGGCCCAAACGCGCGACTCACTGTCTCCGGCCTCCTTCCCACGCCCCACCCGGTGCTTACCTTGGAGGGACCCGGCACCCTGAACGCCCCGCCAGTCCCCATCAACCGCCAAGAGCAGCGCCCCTGCTGCCTTCCAGCCCCGGAGTCCCTCCATCCTTCCAGCATCCCGCAGGCCGCGCCCGGTCCCCTGACTTACCGCTGGCAGCTCGCCGTTCTCCCTCCACCCCTGTGCCCACCCGAGCCCGGGACACGCAACCTGGCCAGGGGGTTTCTGGAGCGCATGCGCACATCCGCGCGCACCTGTGTGAGCGCCGACGGGGTGCGGTGTGGGGGGGCGGGGGGGGGGTTAGCGGGCGAACCCTCCACCCACCTGTAAAAGCGAGCGAGCGAGCGAACGCGGTGATTCTTCTCGCCTTCTCGCCGCCGGGAGCGCGCCAGGCTCCTCCGATCCGATCCCGCGCCAACCGCCCGGCTAGAGGTAGCGGCTCATTGGTGCGTGCTCCCTGCGCTTGGAGGAGCGCGAGCTAGGAGGCCGCCTACGGCCCGGGCGCGCGTGCACCTCGCGGCCCCGCACGCAGCCTCCGGGGTTGGGGGAGGGGAGTTGTCTGCTCGCTGGGGCCGCGGCCGAGCTCGCCCTCCGAGGGCCTAGTGCGCGCTTGTGTCCCGCCGCTCCCGCGCCTCGGCACTTAACCCTTCCCATCCCCGGTGAGCAGAGGCCCGGAGCTCACTGCTGGCAACCGCGGGCCTTGGCAACCGCGAACAGGGCACCTCCAGTCACACTGGCGGGCATGACCTGTTGAGCACTCCTCAAAACGGAAAAGCACCCGGAACAGGTGTCAGCGGCGTACATGGTTCTACCCAAAGTGCTCTGGGCTCTTGGACCTCCAGCACCGCATCCTGGCCCCGCTGAGCATCTGTAAGAGATGATGCTAAGCGTAGTAATTAAAATCCTATTGCCCACATCCTGACGGTGTTTGGAATCTTTAAAAAGTTAAGGATAGTGGAGCATTCCAATGTTAAGGATAGTGGAGCATTCCAACGAGTGGACATTTCCTGGTGTCTAGACAAGGCCTTCCCCTCGAGGCTACGTGGACAGCTTGTGGTGATGTGACACCAGGGTTGTGTGAGTAGTCAAATCAGGGTTGAGCCCCTTTTAAAAGCCTATGTAAATCAGCCATGGCTAGATTTCAAAGGACTTGGACATTTGCTTTCTTCTCAGCTTTGATATGCTTGGCCTTTCTGAGTTCAACACCAAAGCTGTAAAAACCCTTCTTGTTCAGTAGCCAGACATCAATCTGAGCAGAAAGCTGCAGACTGTTGGAATTAAACCTTCCATTTTCTGTTGGTTATACAAACAGGCAATCTTGAGGCTGGGATCATCTTCATTTAACTTGTTTTTTCCTCAAACATGTGAGGGGCTCTTAGTCTCTTAGTGTGTCTCTTTTTACACGTGGGTGGAGAGAAGGCAGAAGGCTGCTCAGGAAATGGCCTCCTGGTTTCAGCCCCCAGCAGACCTGCTCTGGGAGCAGAGGTTCGCTGTTGTTTTCATCTTTTCACGATCCCATGCCGCCCTCCCTTCGAACCCTTCCCCAGGGATCTTTACAAAGAACTCCCAACTAATCACCACACCTCAGCACATTTCACTGAGTTCACTGAAACTAGATACAAAGGTGTATGTGGGGAACACATTAGAGAGGGGTAACTCTCCCCCACTAGACTGACAAAATGGTTTGATTTGTTTAGCTCTTTAGCTCTTCACTCTTTCAGAAAATGTTTGTTACCCCCACGTTGGAAGTTCTTCGTGTCTTCTGAGGTCCTGAAACTGACCTGGATTGTGATCGTGATGGAATAGCATATGCCACTAAATCCTCCTGCCTCAGAAAGAGCCTAAGAGCAGTGTGGATTTGAGAAGCAGAAAGACTCACCACCAAAGCTGAGGTGATTTGAAAGAAAATGGTCCTCTAAAGGAGTGACACTATTAGGTGGTGTGGCCTTGTTGGAGTGGGTGTGGTCTTGTTGGAGAAAGTGTGTCACGGTGGGGGCAGGGTCTGTGGTCTCTTTTGCTCAAGCTTTGTTCAGTGTGACCCTCAGACCACTTCCGGTTGCCCGCAAAAAAACAAACAAACAAGTAAACAACAACAAAAAACCCCAACTAGGACTCTCAGCTACTTCTCCAGCACCATGTCTCCCTGCACACTGCCATGTCCCACCATGATGATAATGGAGTGAACCTCTGAACTGTAAGCCAACCCCAACTAAATGTTTCCTTTTTAAGAGTTGCTGTGGTCATGGTGTCTCTTCACAGCAATGGAAACCCTAACTAAGACAGCGGGTATCTGTGATGATGAGTGAACCTTTTACACCTTGGGTGCCTGTTATAACTGGGTAGGTTCAGGCCACCATCAGAATTAGAATTCCACAGAAAAAAACCCCTAATATGGTCACCCTTCCCAAATCTGACAGGATGGGATTCTCAACCTCTGCTTTCTTTACAGTACTCAGCTTAAACTGAAAGAGATGGTATCGGCTATGTACAGTGTCATGGAGCCATCTTTCCTCAAGGAGGGTGGTCACCTGATTCCACCATTGCCCTGGGAACTCTCAGGTCTACCTGTCTCTTTAAGGTCCTTTCCTGCACACAGCTTTCAGGAAGTAGATGAGGCAGGTGGGGGGTCATCGTCACAGAGCTCTTGCCTAACCTCAGGTGCTTAGCAAGCTCCTATTGCATTCTGGGTGTTGTTTTCTCACACATGCCACATCTGACAGACCCCAGACTTTCTTTTTTAAGTCCAAAAGACTTCATGCACTGCACTGCTTTCCACCACCACCACCCCCAAGCAATTAAATCCCAATGACAGTCAGGAATGGAGCCAGTTGCTCTAAGTACTTCCAGCATCTTGGCATAAAAATTAGATGTTATATGGTTCGTTTAAAATCCAATGCATGCTATGTAAGAGGGAAATTGTCCCCACAGGGCACCCTTAAGTCAGCCTTGACTAACCAGGTCACTCCTTGACATGCAGTGATGAATCTGAAAATGGACTCTTCCAGAGGCTTCTTAAATACTGTGGCTTTGTTGCTTGAGGCCCCTTTCTCTTCACACACTGCAGACCAACGCCTGAGAACCTAGTACTCAGAGGTCATATGATGCACGTCATCTGTGAAGTGTCCAAGGCAACAGTGACTATGGAAGCTGATGCCCCATATGAGATGACCCTCCATTGGTCATGTCCTTCTGGACGCTTGAACTACAGATGACCCCCAGTCTGGGTTGATACCTCATGCCTTAGAGCTGAATACAGGAATGCATTCCTTAGGTCTATATCTTCCTGGGTTGAAAGCCATAAGGGACGAGGGAAGAAGCCAGTTTAGACCAGATGTCTGCTGCTCCTTGTCTCTGATACTGTTCTCTGTGGGTTGGAGGTTCAGCAGACAGCAGTTCTTGAGAGAAGATAAATTCTTCTCAAGTGAGTATTACAATCATCCAAGTCAGTAGGTTTACAAGTGTGAATCCTAGTAGACATTTTTTTGAAGAATAGCTTTAAAGGGAAATACATTTTTAATAGTTGAGATATTCTTAAAATGTCAATGAACTGAAAGCAAACTTTCTGCAGCTGAGATTTCATTTTCATTAGGATTCAAACCAAACTTGTGCTGATGGTGACTCATAAAGAAGTTTCCTTTAAATCAATCATTTGGCTCACAGTTCTACTGTTTCTTAAAGATAAGAGGACATTTGCATACTAATGAGAGGTTTTTATTTTTGAGGAAAAATTAAAGCTCTGTTGATTATTTGATCTTGTAGGACACAGGCCTCTTTGTTGGTTTTTTTCTTTCCAGAGTTAGTTAATATTTTTAAAGATTTTTTCTTTTTAATTACAGTTGTGTATTGCATGTTTCATGGGGTATGTGCATGTGAGTTCAGGTGATCATGGAGGTCAAAGGTGCCAGGAGCAGATTTGAACTAGAGAACCACTGTTTGGCATGTACATTAGGAGCTAAGTTGAAATGGCCTGAAGTGCAGAATATACTCTTAACTTCTCAGTCATCTTTTCAGCCCTGAGATGGTATTTTTATTTTACAATTGTAAATTCTGAGAACACTATTTCATGTAAGTATGTAGTACAGAATAGCAGAAGTTATATGTAAAGACATTTCTTAAATTATTGGAATTTTGTCCTAATTCCAAGACAAAGTTAATTGAACATTTTTTAAAATAAAACTTAAGTAAGCAACTAATAACAGCAATTAAAAAAAATAAAGTTCTCAAACAAAATACACTACTTTGATACTTAATGCTGAGGAATGACAGTAGGAATTACTGAACTTCATTTTCTGTAACTAAGCACTTTTTGTGCATATACAGTAAAAACACTGCACTTCCTAACATTAGAATCAAATTTGAACCAAGATGCATCCTTTGGCACCATTGGGCATGATAACACACACAGTGCAAAGTGTACGTGCCACATGTTCAGAACCACAGTTGCAGGGAAGTGCCATGCTACATGGGTGAGTGCTGCAAAAAATACCCTGATTTTGCTACATGTTTGGTTTCAAATAGATTGTTGGCTTTTGCACATCCTTCTACTGTTGTCTAATTTTTCGTGACCCCACATTCAGTTATGTGACTGGGGGTCTGAGAAGCTGTGATCTGCAGTCTTACAGTCTACTAGAAAGTTGACACAGTTCCTTTGTTACAGTGAAGAAAATTCATTGTTCAAGAAATGTAATGGACTTGTTCCTGGTCACATTTTATACAGGTAGAGCCACATTCCCATCCTCTCCAGCCAAAAGCCTTGTTCTTTCGTGACGAATCGCCATATTTCCAAAGGAACAGAGATCCTTGCTACAGAATACAAAGCAATAAGGCTCCTAGCACCAAAAAGAACAAGATGGAAGTCCATCTTGACCATATTTTATTATAAGTTAAATATGTGTTAGTTTGGTGTAGTTGCATTTTTTTGGGCCTCTAACCAGTTCCCAAATAGAGACATGAAGACCTGTTAACTATGAATGCTGGGCCTTAGCTTAGGCTTCCCCACTAGCTCTCTTAATTTAACCTGTTTCTGGCGGGGATATGTTTCAAATTTAATAAAAACCAGTCTGAGACTTCAGAGGGATCTACCCTAGGAGGATCAGAGAGTGGTAACTCACACCTTTAATCCCAACCACAGGCAATGTCTGGGAGTGGTGATATACACCCTTAATCCCAACAAAACTGAATTTAAGGCCAGTTTAGGGAGTTCCAGGCTAGCAGGCAGGCAATGGTGGTGTCACACCTTTAATCTTAACCTGGATGTGAAACAACTGGGTGAAGAGGATTTAAGGCAGACACAGAAAGTCAGAACAGGCAGAAGAAGCCAGGAAGAGAGAGGCTGAGGAAGCTGGAAGACAGCTGGGTGAGATCTGACTGTGGTGTTTTCTCTCTGATATTTCAGCCTTTTCCTGAGATCTGGCTCTGCATTTCTCTTCATCCACATTTTGCCTCGGGGCGTTTACCTTTCTTTCCTTCTTTATGTCCTACTTTTCCTTCCTCCATGTCTGTCTGTCTGGCCCCTGGCTTCTCCTTGTCTCCTTTCCTCATTCCTCCTCCTACATACTCTCCCACCCAGACATTCCACCTCCACCTCCTTCCTCGTTGGCCATTCAGCTTTTTATTAGATGAACAGGTATCTTGGGCAAAACAAAACAGCAACATATCTTTACATAATTAAACAAATATTCTGGGACAGTTTGGTTTTGGTGTTTTGACAGGGTCATATGATGTGGCCCAGACAGGCAAGCCTTGAACTCATGGCAATCCTCCTGCCTCAGAATCTCAAGTGCTATGATTTCAGGCATGAGCTACTGTGCCCACTGAGTGTAAATGTGCCCATGAGCTCTACCTCTTAAAGTGGTTTGGGTCACTTCAAATGGCAGGAACCTTGTGTATGTGGTCAGGCAGCTCCAGATGGACGTCCTGGATATTGGAAGAACTCCACATTGCAGAAGGCACAGCTCCGGGAGCAAGAATGCACAGGCTTTGGTCCTGTGCCAGCGCTGGCAGCCAATGTACATGCAGTCACACAAATCTGTTCTCTTTTGGTGAATGCAGTGCAGTTTGAAACATGGCCAATGGCGTTGGTGCCATATACAGTTTAACATAACAAGAATCCAAACAAAAATAAGACATACATCTTACTCTTGATCCTAAAATCAACACAAAAAATTAATTTACTGGTCATCTTTAATATAGCCTGAAGTAGTAAATTCCCAAAAGTGTAAATTAAATAATTTCCTTGGATAGTGTACCCCAGACACCTCAAAGATTACTAGGGGTTGAATTGTGTACAATAATAAAAAATAATGGTGGTGTCTTACCCCCAGCTCACACGTCAGAATGTAACTATATTGAGAAATAGGGCCTTCACAGAGGTTACTGTCAAGATAGAAAGGTCACTGGGGCAGGTCCCAGAACGGCATGACCAACGTCCCAAAGGCAGGAGAGAGAGACAGACAGGTAATAAGGCAAAATCATGAAAAGAGGTTCAGAGATCCAGCAAATGCATGTTCTGTGGTGGGTATCCATACCATAGAACACATGAAAGGACCCCCTCTGAGAGCCCACAAGAGCAGAGCCTGCAGTCAGCTTGGCCACAGGCTTGTGCCCCCAGAACTGTGAGTCACAGCTCCAGCTTTGGTAATGTGGCTTTGACCCCATGACATTGAGACAGAAATGCATCCTGGCTTCATAAACAGAGGGTTTTGGGTTTGTTTTGTTTTAAATTTTGTTTTCAATCAGCTTTGGCATGAACCAAATGACCTTAAGCATTTTTTACCTTTCAGATCCATTCTGGACTCTTTTACAGTGTATGGTAAATGTAGCATTTAATGAAGAACATATGAGAGCCAGGGTGCAGTTCGTCAAGCATGTGCAGGGCTCTAGGTTCCATTTCCAATACTGTGAAGAAACAAATGAACAAAAAGTAAAAGACAAAAACCAACAGACTAAATGCAGACAAAGAAATAAATCACCAAACATAAAGGTAAAACTGAAAAATGAAGAGCAGTCACCACAGGGCTGAACAGTGAGAGGCCCCAGCCAGCGTGGTGCATGCTGCTTTCATGACTTAAGTAAGACTTGTGCTTTGTCCCTTACTGTGGTGAGGTGACTTGTCATGCTGTGTGCATCACTGCCAAGCGGGGTCCTCTGAGAGGACCGTGCCACATTTCCCTGTGCCTTTCCAAAGACCTCAGCTTTCAGAAGTGGATGGAAACTGGAATTCTTCTTTTACTCTGTCTTGTCTTACCCAAAACTCAGTAGGACAAAAACAGGCGGAATAGTTCTGAGAGGTTAGCTGGGGTAGGGTGAGATGGGGTGGGCACCAGGGTTTGAAACTGGCCCTAGACTTTTCTGTAAATGTTGACCACTTGGTAGACATTACCCATGTGTCCAGAGCAGACAAGCTGGCCTCCTTCCTCGCTGCTGTCTGGGATTAAAGGGTGATGGTTTGCAGGGCCCAAAATGGCACTTTCAAAACAGAGTCTGTGCTCTTGGCTTGCCACTCTTGAATACTCCCATCTCTTCAGACTTGAGGAAGCTACAGCAATGCTTATGCTGGTACCATGCCAGACAGAGCTTTTGCATTTTTTTTCCTGGCTCCCGCTTCTGCTCTCAGCATCCTGGGAAGTGGGTCAGCCTGGGCAGGCCTGGCCAGCTGCTTTGCTGTGCCAGGGGAGCAGGCCCTCCCTCTACTTCTTCCCTCACACCCTCTCTCCCTGTTTGTTCTCTATTGGAAGGAGCAGGAAATGAGAAAAGCAGCAGAGACTGGCTAGAAGCACCTGACAAACAGTCCCCCACTACCCCGTGGGGCCTTTGCCTCCTGTCCCTGAGTAGGAGAGACTCAGAGTACCTCTTCTGTCTATCTCTTGCTAAATGAGTCACCAGCCTGCACCTGCTGGTCCCTGGAAAGTGTCCATGTCAGTAGCTTCCACATGCCCCAACCCTACAACTCCCTCCTCACAGGGATGTGAGGAGTATGATGATGGTGACCTCTGCCTCGGCACAGCTGCCCTGGGCTGTCAAAGAATCCTGCCTCCTCCCCAACCAGACGAACACTTCTTCCCCTCCCTTTTAGATTGCTCTGCCTCCCTTTTATCCTCCATCTCTGTGTTCCCCATCAGGGCTCCTAATTTGTGTTTCTGGAAAAATAAGTGAAGGGGTTTCGGAATGCAAATATAGTCTTAATGCCTCGTGGGGTAAATGTGGGCAAGCTCCCCTTCACCAACTCTCACATAAGGATGATACTGACACCTTCTCCAGGGAAAACTGTCATGAACTGCAGTGGGCCCACCTTCCAGCTGGGAGCACAGAACCTGCACAATAATGAAAGCAGTCGCTTCTTTGGGAGAAGCTAAGAGCACGCTGTTCTCCTGCTTCCTTTCTGGAATGCATGCCAGATATCCGTACTCTCTTTGGCCTGTCACTGCTCAGAGCTGGCTTTGAACATCTCCAAGAGTCCTGTCCTTTCCTCCCTGGGTCTCCCCAGTGTTTCACCTGCGTCTGAGAGGCTTGTGCAAGATGGACAGGCTGGAGCCAAGCCGGAATGGACAGCTCTTCCACACAGCCGGCATCTGTAAGCATCACTTGCTAGCACTCTTCTGTTTCTTGATGGACTATGGAATTCTAGGATACTGTCCCTTCTTGGCTCTTCTAGTGCCCTGGCAGGGCTCCACTGTGCAGGCTCAGATGCTCCATTTGAACCAAGCCCAGAGTTCAGGTTTTGCATAGGGCAATCAGAATGAAATGACAAGTTTCCAGGCAGGAGTCCACAGTCTCATGACCATGGCCACAGTAGTTAGATGCACCTGAATGATGAGGTGTGACTGTGTGGATGGGTTTGCTGGGCTTTGTGCCCTGTCCACACACCAAGAAAGTTGTAGAAGCAGCATGCCTAGCTCAGTGCTGACCCTGTCTTGACACAGTAAGAGCTGGTAAAAAGGGTGTCTACTCTTGTCCCAATGACGACCAGCTCAGGCTCCTCGCAACCTTGTCAGAAAATAGCCATATGGCTGAGCCAACCTGGGTCTACCAGCTTAGGGAAATACATTCCAAACTCCCTGAGCCACAGATTTCTACCTCCAACAACTTGTCTTTTACATGGCATTACATTAGAACCAAATCAAGCCCTTCAGAGGCGTAGATATTCACAGGGAAGTAGAGTTCTATTGGCACCTAAGAAACACACACATGACCCATATTGACAGAAGCTCTCAGGTGCCAAGGTTTTCCAACCCTGTTTGCCAAGAAAGGGTTAATTCTTTCCCAGAGTCCTAGGGAGCATTGGCCCCAAGCCCAGGGTGACCAGCAGCTGCCTCTGTTATTTCCACTCCAATAAACATTGCCCAATCAGTCCCTCACAGAAAGCAGCAAAATCTGAGAAGAGCAAGTATGCACGCATATACAGGTGCAAATGCAGACCCATGTGTGGGTGTGTGTAAATGTGTTTGCACAGGGATGTAGACCTGTGTATAATTATGTGTAAATGCACACAGGTGCAGCTCAACATGCACGTTGTGTATGCTCATGGGCACAGACCTTCATACATGTGTATAAATGTGTACATATGCACACAGGTACAGACCTATGTAAATGTGTGCATATGTATCATGCGTGTGTATGTAAACATATATATGCTTATAAGAGTGGAGGTGGCCTAGAAAGTGGAGAAGCAGTCACTGGAAGTTGAGAACTATCAGAGCCCTGGATCAGAGCTGATCTTCTTCTTTGGTGGTACTTTCTATATTCCCATGTGAATACTCTGCTTTGGAAAGCAGAGCCTGTAGCCCAGCAGGGCCAACAGAGGTGAAAAGGCTCTAAGCGAACATGTGGAGGGCAGGAGTCTTGCAGGCCTTCATCCTCAGTACCTAGGGCATATACCCAAGCTGGGGTTGGCAAGCCTTATATCAGCTACTGGATGCATAGAGATGTGGGGACATGTCCAGACTGGCAGACAGAACCACTATCAGTGCTCCCCCTGGACTACAGCTCTAGTGGGCCACCTTCTTGGGGGGAGCCAACAAATCTTATTGTCACTAGTTCTGACCACTGGCTTCCACAAGGTTAGATCATGGCTTGAGGCAATGCTGGGTACAGAGTCCTCAGCTGAAGGGTGGAAGCAAACCCACATCCACACTTCTAATTTTAACAATGTATTCCAGGCTCCAGCAGCAGCAGCTACACAGAAATTGGCTTATCTCCCTGAAATAATGGCAAGACATTCAACTCTGCCTCAGAGACCACCTTCAGTTACAGGATCTGTGAAGCTGGGCCCGAGGACTGTACACATCTGCAGTATCACTCCTGTGTGCTCAACACCATAACAGAAGTCTTCTCTGGCCAGAAGCCATCAAATAGGCCATTCTGTCCTTTGCTGGTCTCTGGCTTTCCCTGTGGTGAGTGGCACTGCCAGGTTGGTGCCAACACAGACCTAGGACAGCCTGCTTATGATTCCAAGAAGCTGACTACAAGTGCATTTGCAGCATTCTGGGGGAGAAGATGCCTCTATATAAGGGTGTCCTCAGGGCTTCCTTGAGTGGATCTGTGGACACTAAGTCCCATTATCACCCAGCCCACTTCACCAGGGCCTTGCTGAGCACTGGCTGGTTATGGGACCTGTTTGTGTGCTGAGGTCCACGTGATGATGTAGAGGGGTTTGAGATAGGATTTCTCTGAGTAGCCCTGGCTGTCCTGGAACTTACTGTGTAGACCAGGTTGGCCTCAAACTCAGAGATCCACCTTCCTCTAACTCCAAAGTGCTGGTATTAAAAGTGTGTGCCAACTGTCTGACATGACTGTTTTTACATCACACTCCAATTTCCCAGTTCTGCTCCATGTTTCTCTGTTGAGCTATCCATTTACCTCTCCCACACCTCACATCTGGCAACAGAAGCTGAATGCATGGAAGAGGCATCTGTCTGACTGTGGGTTGTGTCTCCTGAAATTTTGTCAAACCTTTACCATTTTTATAAAACTTTTATATTTGGAGGGGGTCCTGGAAGCTGGGACACAGGATGGAGATCTCATGATGTTGTTAGGGGCTTTTATAAGAGGAAACATCATGTTCCACATTTCCTCTCCTTCCCAGGAAGACAGTGAGAGGCTGTCTTTGAGGGCTGTGGTTAACTGTTATTTTCCATTTGAACAGCAACAGTTGGACATTGCACCTGAAATACAACTCTCATGACCAGGGCTTAATCTGAGGCTGCAGGTCCTAGAGAAGAGTACCGGAAGTGATGGGTCAGTATTTCATTCCTTGACCTAAGAGACTCCAATACACAACAGGTTTACGGGCTGGTTGCTCATTAAGTGTGATGGCCTTAATGTGTTTCTTTGTGCTGTGGAGGCTGACCTACCTGTCTCTCAGATCCAGGACTCACCACAGGCCACAGGAGAGTTTGCCATCCTTTGCGCTCCCACCTCTGCTCTGCTGGATGCTCACTACCCAGCCTGCTTCACCCAGGTAATGAGACGTGTTGAAGCTTGCTTTGTACACATCTATCTGTCAAGTGGAAACGCTTGTGGCACCACCTCCCTTCAAGGACCATGAACTTGCTCTGTGTATCTCTTCTGTCTGTCCTATAGAAGTTCAACCTGGTCTTGCAAAATATCAGGAAGATAGGCAAGTTATATGAACTCATAATGCCATACACCATGAGAACTGGCAAGTGCAGGGGTCCTTGGAGGGGCCCAGCTCACTTGTGAACTGTCACATATCACAGTCTCTGCAGCTACTACAATACTGAACAGAGAGCCCACTTCCTCCCTCCTGGATGCATCACTCTTCTGGATTTTATGGAGGAGGGAAGAGGAGGAAGAAAGGCAACTTGTAATACTAGATTCTAAAATAAAAAGTCTTTTATTTTTATCAAATAAGATAGCAGCTAACAATTTAAGAAAGCTTGGGTGTATATGCAATTTAGAAAATATTTGGCTAAGTTAAAAGTTAGCATTTTTAGTCATTTGTAAAGTGCTGAAAAGTGTATTTCTGGTGAATATTTGAATTAGGCTTTAAAAAAAAAATGTGTAGCCATCCAGTAAATGAAACAATGATGTACAAATACAAGTAGGAGCAGAGTCTACAGGTTACTTGTGTCCCTTGGCATGAGCAGCTGCCTCTCCAGTGCCCCACATGACCCTGTATGTTCTCCTGTATGTATGACGGGACACTGGCATGGCAGTCAGTGGAGGCAGCGGTTGACTGATCAGCACCACGGGCCACTCAGAATGAGTGTCTGAATGTGGAAGCTGCTCTGACAGCATGTGTACAGGAGACCTGAGACTCTTCCAGCACCATCCCCGCACAACTGGACCTGCGTGTGTCCCATGAGATATTAATATCATTTAGCATGAGAAGGCAAGTGTGATTTGGCATGGAAGCCGAAGTCTAAATGTTCATAGGGACTGAACATTTTGGCTTAAAGCAAAGATTATGTGCAAAACACTACAGATAAGTCTATTTACTAAAATGTTAAGAATTAATTTTTGATAGAAAATGCAATATAAAACTGCTATTTGTTAAAGGGGTATGGTACACATATTGTTCTACTTTGGAAAGCCTCAGTCATTCCCAAACAAGACAAGTTGACTAAACTGGAATGTGTTACCTGGCTTTTCAAATTGCTACAATTTTTATTCTGAGATTTAAAAAAAATATAGAATATAAATAACAGTAGTGAGTCTAAGTCAAGTAGGATGATTTTAAGAATTGTTAATGATCTTATATGCTACTGGACACTGCATTTCCCTGTCATCTCTCTGAGATGTGACCGGAACGGATGCCATTAGCAAATTCTGTATCTCAGGTGGATGATGGAACAGGCTGTAGCATTATCCTGGAACTTTGCTTAGTGACTCAAAAGCCATAAAGCACCTCTGCCTCCTGAGTACATCTGGACTTGGCTGTGCTGTGGGAGAAGGCAGGAAAGCTCTGTGACTGCTGTATATTGCTTTCCCAGACTCTGTTTCCAGTTGGTCCCAGTGGTGTGGTTGCAGGCCCCGACACATGGCCTGCACCCAGCTGAGAGTTGTCCTTGCTGGCCCCCCTCATGTTGGCAGCAACCTCCGACCTACATGCTCAGCAGTGGGATCTGCCACACCATCACTGAAGATACCAGATCCTCCTGAGAAGGCTGCCTAGCCTTCCTGTGGACTCGTCGGTGGCCTTGGCCCCCACACACCACCAGTGCTGAACTGGCTTTGGCTCTCCTAGAGCGCTGTGCCCTGCTCCTTGGTGAGGCACTGGTGTCCTTTAGGAGGTCACATAGGCTGCTGTCCACAGATCTGTGCTCAAGGGAGCTGGAGCCATGGGACAGGCTCAAAGATGCAGAGGATGAAGACAGGTCACTCTTCTGAGCTGTCAATGCCGGCGAGTCTCCCAACAAAATGGCTGTGTTGGCATCAGTTTGGCCTAAGCAAGAAGTGCCCTCCTCACTGCCAAGCAAATCCTTTGGGTCTTCGTCCTGAGGCTCAGGGCCAGAGGGTGGGCTGTCTCTGGCTCTGTCCTTGTTTTTCTGAAATGCTGTGGCCATGACAATGAACTTAACAGGCCCATTATGTGCATGGTAGGAGACCATGCCTCGCCCTGAGAGGACAATTCAACAAAAGTCTTTAATAACTAACAAACATACTGTATAGGTATCAAAGCATAGGACATAACACTGTACTCTACCCAGGCAACCGCTTTGCAAATAGCACTAATACACGGGGTAGTTAAAGTGGAAACACCCTAGACCATATCCATGTGGGATCTCAGTCATCTGAAGCCTTAAAACCGATGGCTTGTGGAAAGAAAGCTTAGTGCTCTTACAAAAGATAGGGGTGCAGTTCCCAGGACCTAAACTAGGCAGCTCACAGCTGCCTGTAACTACAGGAAACTGATACTTTCATCTGGACTCTTTGGGTTACTTCCATGGTATACATAAATACACAAAGGTGTACACATGTGTGCACGTGGACAAACACACACACACCTGAAGAAATGTAATAGTAAGACTTCCTACACTACCAGAAGGTCCTGGCAATTTCCACTGCAAAAAGTTTCTGGAGCTTGAAACAATTCTATAGTTGTTTATTAAAGTCAGGACTTTCAGTCCCCAGGGGGCATGACTTATTCCTCTCAGCGGTCAGCAACAGTCCTGGCCATTGACAGGGATGCTGCCTCCCTGCCACCCATCTTAGCCATGTTTTTGGATGCTTCACAGGCACCAATGACAGACACTGGAGCATGGAAGAAAACAGAAACAGAGGACAAAATAACATCACCAGACAGACAGACACTAGGGGACACTGTTGACAGTGCAGTTAGGGGAATAGTGTGTGGAGCAGAAGGGGGGGGGGGTGTGGGGGTGGGAGAGATGGGCTCAGAAGGGCGCTAGCCGGCCGGGAACTCATGTCCCAGTCCCTCTACCAGGTAGCCACCACTACACTCTCCCACTGTCATTTAAACAGAACACATTTGGTAACTGAAACTTGAGATATCTTCTGTACATAACTCCTAACTAAAACAAGAATTTTAAAAGGAGTGAATGTGAGCTGGGGCAGTAGCTGGGTGGTGTAAATTTCTATCCTGTGTGAGGCCCTGGATTTACTCCTTAGCACTGAAAAGGAGAAGGGATGAAGGGAGGGAGGGAGGGAGGGAGGGAGGGAGGGAGGGAGGGAGGGAGGGAACGAACTAACTGAGATTCCTTAACTTTACCAGCTAGAAAACACCAAAACTGCCTAGTCTGTCCACAGCACATGAAGGAACCATGAAGCAGCTCTTGCTAATGTGCTGCTGTCTTCCCAGACAGATGGTATAACCAGCAAACATACAGGATCTTTGTTTCACCAACAATGCCAGTACCCTGGGGATCTGAGCATCTCTCAGCCACAGTCTCTAATGAAGGCCAGACAAGTATTCCTGAGCAATTCCCACCTCTCATTTGAACATTCAGGTAGTCTCTTTTCCATGCTACTGACATCTTCCCATCGTGGTTTGTTCTTGGCTGGGGCTTGCCTGAGTAGCATCCTGAGGTGGAAACCCCAAGGCCAAGGTCTGCTTCCCAGACCCACTGCCCAGTATGAACTGCAGCCAGAAGGTGCATACCCAGCTTCCTCTATGGCCAGTAAGAAGGGGTCCATTTCCACCCTATGTTCTAATGGGAACTAATGGGTAATATAGGCACTAGGAAATGAGTTCTCAGGATTGATTCTCCTGGAACTACTTACACGAGAGAGGGGAAAAAAAATGAAGCATAAGGAGAACATAAAAATTGAGCAAATCCATATCTCTGCTAAGTATCTACAGTGCACTAAAAGGCACAGAACAGACACACAGACACGTGTGGAGCCACTCTGAAGAGAGGCAGGCACCTGGCTGTGCCGGCTTACCTGTCACTTTGGGGATTCCTTGAAGACGAGGGACTGGCAGGGCCACGACAACACCCAGGCTGGTACCAACCATGAGCAAGCCGTGACAGACGAGCAGGCTGGTCACAGACAGACGCTGGTGACCTGCAGAAGAAAGAAAGAGAAGTGGTCCCATGTCCTGCAGCTGGCTCAGACAGCCTGGGTGGGGAGCAGGCAATGAGCATGCAGCCTAGAAACGTTCCAGACATCACGGCTAGCATTTCAAGGAACCAACAAGTCTTGTGGCAGAACAAGCTGTAAGGTTACTCATACCTGAGCCCCAAGCCTTCCTCTTCTGAAGAGAAAACACGATCCTGGGGGCTGTCCCATCAATGCACCTCAGCTGAACAGCAGCAAGCCACAGCAATTCTCCAGACTATCCTCAGACCAGCCCACCAGAGGTGAGCCAACCTCAGAGCTACTAAACCATCTACAGAGTTACATATTGCCTGTACTCCCTTCTCCTCTCCTCTGGGACACCCCCCCACACACACACACACACCACGCGGCACACTGTTGATGGGGGGGGGGGGGGAGTGCTAAACCTGTTCCACAGCCAGGGAACTGACTAGGCCAGGAGGACAGATTTCAAGGAGCGAGTGTCATTGCCACAGGGATCCTGTGGCAGGATCAGAGAAGGAGGGTGCCTGCCAGGGATTCAGCTTCCCTGGAAAGTGACATTGGGTTGAAAGGAGTCTTAAGACTGGTCCCAGCATTCAGTCCCAAAGCCGAGCAGCACAGAGGCACTGAACTTACTCATGTAGCACACTCTAACTCTTGTTTTCTGAAGAACAAAGGTTATTTTTTCTCTATCTGCTTCTGACAAGCAAATACTAGGGCCAGAGTGGACAGACTGTAGGTACGTCTTCAGAGGTCATCTTTATGAAATGTTTAGACTTCAAAACACTTTAAAAATTAAAAAAAAAATTTTTAAAAACTTAACATTGGTCTGTGTGATGTTTTTAAAAAGCTAAAACAGTATTTAATCCCCAATATATTGACCCTGGGGATGCACTGCAGCTAACCCTGCAGTGGTCATGCCCTCAAGCAGGTGCTTTCAAAGGCTGTTGAGAAACGCTGAGGAGCTCTGAAGCCGATACCTGCCACCATCCCCATATTATTGCGGACTGCCATGTCACCATGCCAGAGCAGGCTGGCGGGTCATCCTGACACACAGAAGTCATTTCCTCCACCTGTTCTCCCACAGGAAAACAGACAGGAGAATGGAAAGTTCCCATGAGTCTGAGGAACTTCCTTTTTAAAACACAGAGGTATGCGAAGTAATTAAACCCACATCTCCAAGAATACCCCCCAATATCCCCCTCCTAAGGCCTCAGCTCTTCTCAGAGCAGCTGCCTGCAAAACAGCCATGCACCAGGCTGCCAGTCAGCTGCTGCAAGCAGGTGAAGCCCCACAAATGAGGTTGCTGTGAGTGTTCTGATCTGACATCCTGAACTGGTGTGCATTGGAAAATTAACTTCCCTTTATTGTTTCTGCAAAGAAGAATTTTGAATTTCATAATTTTTAGAGTGTTGATCTGAGCTGGCCTTTTCAAGAAGCCCGTGAAATACTTTTACTGTAAATAATGTCACTTCAAAGGCAATTAACGCGCAAATAGGGCTTCTCATGTGTAATGCTGTTTTACACAATGGCCCCAAAAAATAGTTTACAATCAAAGCATGAAGGATAAAAGAGTCACTAGCTATGTTCATTCATACAGAAACTTATCTTACATCCTTCATTCTTTGTTTGAGCCTCCTACATGTAAAAAGTGTGTGTGTGTTTATGTGTGTGTATTTCCAGAGAAATTTCACTTTTATACCTACATTATCTTAAGTATAGTAAGACTCTTGGAAGTGTTCCATTATTGCCTTTTTCAAAGAAATCCCTTCTGTCACAAGTGTGTTTCCCCAAGGACAATGCACAGAAGAGTGCTTTGGATTCAGAGGATGGCATCCTAGGACAGAAGCCCTGCAGAGAATGCCGAGATACAGGTGCTTGGGTGTGCAGCACCAGGGCCTCACAGATGTAGGTCTTCCCTGAGCCCACACTGCTGACCTTAAGTCAAGACGATCAGATGGAAACGATGAAAGGAAATGGCCTTAAGAATTAGTGGTAGTAATAATAACAATACAAGTAACAAAAAAGCAGTAAATTCTGGTGCTACTATTTCCTGTTTTTTATTTAGAAACTAAGTAGAAACTTGTCCCAAGAACTGGCTGTTTGCTGTTTCCAAATGCTCTGCTATCCAGGTCAGTCAAGTTGGCAGGACAGATGATGCCCAAGTACGTACCTGCATGGAGTTCTCTGGCTTACACACAATCAAAAGCATGATTTAACTCGCCAACCACCTTATGACTATGTCCATGGCACTTGTAAGACTCATACTGATTTCAAAACAATAACAAAACTCTTGGTCCTTTGGCTACATCACTTCTGGAAGCTTATCTGCTCAGCAGGGACACAGAGGGTAATTGTGCCCTAGAACCTCTGTCACCCAGCTCTGGCTCTCCTACTTTGAGTATTGAGGACAAGACAGGAAACATCTGTGTGGTGACACCAAGGCTGCTTAGGGGCCTTCCCATGTTGCAGCCACACCTTCTGTGCCTCTTCTCAGAGTTCCATGCCTGGTCTAACAGACATGGCCCAGGCATGATCTAAAGTCTACTGTTGGGCGGCCATGTGCTCAGTGTGGTTTACAGTAGGAGCCTAAGCTAAATGGCCTCAGAACTGAATCCCACATGAAAGGGGAAGTTGCCTTGCTAGGAACTGATTCATATTCCATGGGTGCCCTTAGGTCTGATCAGGCTCTGATGACTTCAGTATCATTTCTTTTGCAAATTTTATTCTTTTCTTTCTTTCTTTCTTTTTTAATGCAGTGTCTCTATCTGCAGGACCTACTTGGACTTTGTAAGTCTAAACAATGGCATGAAAAGACTCTGGCCCACGCTGCTTCACACACACCTACATGTGTACTCACTGCTGTACAAACAGCAGGTCAAACACTCAGGTTGCAACACGAGACACTGGTGCCCACAGCTATGAAACATTGGCTTTATTCTCTCTAAACTACGGTGTATGCTGGAGACCAGAACAGCCCATATGGCACCATGCAGACAGAACCTAGTTCTTACTATAGCAGAGCTCTTCTCTGAGTTACCCTTCCCCAGCGACCATCTGCAGGACAGCACCACAGCACCACTGGAAGAATACTGGAGGAGGCCGGGGGTGCAAGCCTGACAAGGCCTCCCAAAGGTGGAAAGGAAGCTACTTAAAATAAAGAGCAAGGTGATGAAGAGTGTAGTCCAAGTGCAGGTTTTCAGCCCAACGTGGTCTGACACCCCTGTCTATTTCACCCATACATGAAAAAGAACAGGCTGATGACCTGCAGAGAACTCGATCGGTACCTATGACAGAGGGTCACAGGCTATGTCACATTAACAACTCAGAAGTATAACTGACACTGGGTCTCGGCTTTGGTCCATAGCTTCAACCCTCCCTCCTACACCTGTGAAAAGTGAGGGACATGAGAGGAGGGTGTGGCAAGGAAAGTAGCTCATCTCCTGTGAGCTGGGAGGGGTGTGTGCATAGAGCGGGACGTCTGTTCAAGGCATCCCCAGCCACATACATCCTCTCACTGGACCTCATTTTCTAGTTTCCACTACCTCTCAACACCATTTAAGCATGAATCCATAGCTGGATTAGGCCAGAGCCCTCATGAACCCTCCCTTAGAAAGCCTTTAACTCATGAGCTATCAAGAGACACTGTTAAGATTCAAGCTGTAACACTGTGCAGAGACTCTGATAAACCCTCTAGCTTGAAGGAAGAGAGCTGGTGAGGTGGGCAGGCCTCTGGGAAACAGTCCATACCACACAATCCCATGAATCTGGTAGTGCTGAGGGTCAGGCTTTGTAGAGAAGGCTGGAACAAGCTTTTGTTTGGCCAACTAGAGGGAAAAAACACAACTGCCCCATGCTGTGTGGCCCAGTGGCCTTTCCTGACCAGAACTGGCAGCCTGCCCAGGAGGGAGGGACCCCCACTGGTAAGTGCAGCAGAGGAGAGGAAATGAGCCAATGTGTGCTTGTGGACCTCAGGATATCAGTGGACCTGCTCAGAAGCCAGGCACATCTCACTTTCTCAGCAGCAAGAAGAAATTGAGAAGACAGGTGAGAGCAGCAGACAGCTCCATTTTCTAAATCAGGTGGCCATGGAGGGCATGGGAAACACCAGATAATGGAGGATCAATGAGGGAGAGCCCCAGAGCCACCTCACTGTTCCATTTTTGATGTTTGGTTTCACTGTATCATGTACAGGAATTATTTTTATAGAATCTCAACATATTACCTGCACTCATGGGCCCAGCCCCTTCTCTCTCCAGTCTCTGACAGAAACTGCAGGAGAATTAATAGAAGACAAAACAGGGCCCCTGTGACAGAGACTGTGGCCAGACAACATTCCTGTGGATAGTTCTCAGGATTCCAGGAACCATGGCAACCACAGCGGCTTTCCTGGAGGCCAGGTCAGGATCTGGGTCCCAGAAGCCTTTATCACAGAACAATCTAAACTCTTGTCCCTTTCCGTGTCAATAGAGAGTGCGGGGTGTTCTCTGGTCAGATGCAAACATGTGCTGGCAGATGCTGAATCTGACTTGGTTTCCATCTAAGGGACAATAGATTCCAAATGCAAACACCTGTCCTGGTGACTAATACTTGAAAGAAAACAGTCAGGTACTCAGCAACATTCTTTGGGGCATCCTGAGGCTAAATCATTTTTATTTTCTAAAAATAGCAATGCATTACAAAACTTTTCCTAACTAAGTAACATATATATATATATATATATATATATATATATATATATATATATATATATATATATATATATATATATATATATATATATGCAAGGCAGTCAAACCCATAGAAGGAAAATAAGAATCTGTCAGAATCCGTAGATAGCTGTGTCCTGGAGGTCTCAGTGAATCTTTTCAGCTGCATTTCTCTTGCCCCTACCTCCTCATTATTCTTCATGTCATAGGATAGGACAGGTGCACACCCTTTCTGCACTGTGACCCCTAAATTATTGTGCTTTTCAAAGGCATCAAAAATGATAACTGTGATGGACTGTATGTATTCCTATAAATTTTCATGTTGAAGGTAGTAAGATTAGCAGATGGTACTCGAAGGAGGAGACAGGATTAGATTGGGACACAGAGCAGCATGACAGTGCTCATGTCTTATTGTGGATATACATGTAAGGAGCTGTGCATGAACAAGCTGCTGTTTTCTCTGGCCTGTGTGGACATGGTGTGAAGGTGCAGTGTGTGAGCAAGCTGATGCTCTCTCTGCCTGGTGTGAACACGGTGTGAAGGTGCAGTGTGTGAGCAAGCTGATGCTCTCTCTGCCTGGTGTGAACATGGTGTGAAGGTGCAGTGTGTGAGCAAGCTGATGCTCTCTCTGCCTGGTGTGAACACGGTGTGAAGGTGCTGTGCATGAACTAGCTGATACTCTCTCTGGATAGTGTGAATGCAGTGTAAAGGTGCTGTGCATGAACAAAGACGTAGAGCTTATCAGGAACCACGCACCTTGATCTTGAACCTCTAGCTTCTGGACTAGGTGATGCCATCAGAAGCTCAGCCTGTGGCCAGAACAGAGGCCAGCAGCCTTCTCCAGAGCCTTCCCTTCCCTTCCACAAGTCACCAAATAAATAGACAAATCCACCCAGATGTCCCCATCCACACTACTGTGGCCTCATCCATCTCTAAAAAACTACAGAATCTTTCTCTTATACACACACACACACACACACACACACACACACACACACACACACACACACTCGGTATCTGAGTATGATATACAAATAGTATCAGTCATATAACTCACTGCTGCCTGAGCAAAGCACCTGAGTCCATTTCCCAGCTACTGATGCACATTAGGAGGAAACTGTCTGACAGTGACATCAGTCTACAGCTACTGGCTTACCTGTGATCCACATGTGAGCATTGTCTAATACGGCACATCTCTTAACAGGTAACAGCTCACCTCACTACCCACTGCTTACTTCTAACTTCAGCTCATTCCTGTGCTCTCCATTCTCACCTTTCTGTCATACTCTACCTGCAGCTTGTTAGGCAGGATCCTATGGACAAAAGGTAGGCAAGATCCACTCAAACCTCTCCCTGCAGGATAACCTTCCCCAAATCCATCCTGGCATGATCTCTTCCCCTCCCTGTTCAAAGCCTTCAGTGATTTCCTGCTGGCAACAGATACAGTCAGGACTCTGAAGGTACCTTCTCTTCCTGCGGCATCTCCATCTAGTCCATTATGGCCATTAGCGCAGCCTTCATCATATGCATAGACAAGCTGCACAATTGTGCATACAAGTCACACGCTTATATACACTGCCCACACACTAACTCATGCCATGTACCACACACAGTGGCTGTACATCTATATACCTGGGACATACATGAATACCCAGGGTCCATGGACCACACTGGCTATATATGCACTAGCAGCTGCTGGCCCTACTGTTTTTTGAACCTCTGCTGCCTTCTACCCTTCCTTCTGAGGTACCTTATATACAAGGTATACAAAGATATACAAAGGAGAGTGACACTAGAACCCCCTATTCCTCAGAGAGTACCTGGCAACATGCTATGCACAGGGGCATCAATGTTGACATCCTGTAGATGCTTCAAGGTCTCTGTGTGGAAGAGGCGAAGGGTGGATCCAGAGGTGAAGGCAATCCAAATGCCAACACCAGCCACAGCCATGTGGGAGATGACCATCCCTTCATCTTGGTGGGCCTCCAGCTGATTCTGGGGAAGTAGAGGAAATGAGGTTACACAGGATGTTAGGGGTTTAGTCAGAGTCTCTAACAGTGCTGGGGCAAAGATGCCACACAATGGGGCAAGGTTGAGTATCATGGGGTCCAGCTGGAGCTCAAGCCCATTACTAAAATAGCATCAATCTCCCATTCACGGCCATAGAATAGCATTTGAGGGTACAATTCTCTTGTGGAGCTTCCCTGAGCAGGTAAAAGTGCTTCAGAGAACAAGGTGCTACTTTACATTGATCATGGCACTTCTACAAGCCAAAAAACCAATTTCAACACAACATAAAAGGAGCTGAGGAAGACATGGCTGCTGATCCTGGTCCACAAGGAGACAAAGCCCTCTAGGAAGCTCTGGGAAGGTGGTGGGAGGCACAGCCGTGGGTATTGAGGAGGAAGCTGGTCCTTCTCCTGCCCAGGCAAAGACATAACACAGTAGTAGGGTTGGCTCCTGCGGCCTGCCTAAAACAGGAAGTCCTGTGGGGATCCCGTTCCCCCACCAGCACCCTAACAATTCCCTACTGCATAAGGCCCAGCTGGCAACAAACAGCTATGTGGTCATCTTGAGACCAAAGGGGATGTGGTGGCCAAAGCCAAGTCAGGGTACAATGTGGCAACACCCAAGGTCAGGGTATTCACACTAAATATTAATTTTACATAGTTCTTTTAATTTGAACTACTCAAAATGCCCCCAGGGAAAGCAGACAAAGATCTGAGTCCTAAGAGAACAGGGCGGAGAGCACATGACCTCTGTCACTGAGACAACAGTTTGCCCAGGGCGTGGTACCACCCTCCCAGATGCTCCCGATGCTCCCCGAAGGGCTTAGCTGAGCTATACCCTGGATCTCATTTCAGTGGAAGATTCCAGGGCAGAAGTGGCTCTGCTTGTGTGTGGCTGGCAGAGCCCAGGTTAGCATCTATAAAGAGATGTCTCCTGACCTTGTCACCTTGGCCTGTTTTTCAGGTTGCTTGTTGCTGACACACACAAACTAGATACATCTTTGAATATTGACCTTGATGAATGTTTTGTTTTAATCTGCTAGTGTTGTTCCAGATTCCTTAGGGATTATGTACCTGAGATTAGCAAATTCTCTTAGCAAATTCACATCCTCTTTCCAAGCCAACACCCCCTACCCCATCCATCTGGTAATAACAGCCAACTCTGTGTAAGTGGAGGGGGGGGGGAGCTCTGTGTACACCTTGAGATCTCATTTACGGTTACTATTCTGACACCCATTGGCCTCTCTGTGCCCTAAGACTAGTTTTGACCTGGTCTAGACTTCTCTAGACTTCTCTGTGGGCTAATGCTGAGCACAGTGTGCCCAATGTTCACAGGATGGCCATGGGGACAGGTCTTGCCTTCACACAGAGAATAGAACTTATGACTATTCTGCCACTCCCACAGGGGCTGTGTGCTTTACCCTGGAGCTCAGGCTGTATACTCGGATACTTTCAGGAATGCTGAATAAGGCTGAGGTCCAGGTCTATGCCCTGAAGTCTAAGTACTGGCATGGCCTTTAAGGCTCTGAGATGAATGGACACACACACACTGTAGAGTCAGGCATCCCTGGAGGAAAAAGCCTGACTCAGCTGATACCTCTACTTCATCCATAACTCTGGCCACAACACATATGTGTACATCACTGCGACTTAACTCAGATCACTGAGCAGGCACCTTCCACATAGAGCTTGTGATCTAGGTATAAGGGATCAATGTCACCAGCCCAGAATCCTGTAATTGCTCTGCCCTTGAGCCAGCTGGGAGTGCCCTGGGCATTATCCAGTAACAGGTACTAGAGAGAGAGTGGCTTTGAGTAGGACAGACACAGGATAGGGTCAGGAGAGACTACTCTGTGTACTGTTCTCATGAGCTAGCTGAGGTAACACCTGCCCAGTTTCCCTGGTCTCTGGAAACTTCCATCAACTTCCTTATAGCAGCCATACTGCTAAGCCTCAAGTGGAGGAGGAAGCAGGACGTTTTCCTTGCATTACCTTATTTCTTTAAGTGTCAAAGGAGCCTTCTCCTCCTGCCGTTAGCCTAGTGTTCATGTTGGGTGCAGAACTGTGTGCAGGGAAAGGTGAGCCTTTATGCATTTGTAGCATAGGTCTTGGTCATTACTGCCCCTTCTGTGCGCTCAAGGCAGAGCAGTGACTGTCCCTAGAAACCTGTGGTAGCTGAGTAACAGGGCTTCCAAAGAGGCTTGAAAAGTCAGAACAAGAAACCATGGCATGAGGACACAGCACTGGAGGACTAAACAACAAGGCCTTCGTCACAATGCCTAGCCAACTTGCCCTGGAAGCATGTGTGGCCTCAGCTCTCGGGTCTCCAATTCCCAGCCAATTTTTAAACTTGACTTGCAGTCTGCCGCATTTGAAGGGCTACCAATACAATCTCAGAAGGAAAAACATATTTCATAACATCTGTTTTGTAGTTAAGGTCCCTTGGTGTTCGATGTCACATGGCAAGTGTGACACTGAATAGGGAAATGTGCAAGTCTGCTTTAGGGCATGAGGCCAAAGGGGCGAGCTCCAGAAGACTTGGCTGTCTCCATCTCTGCCTATTAACTAGCAAGCTAGGGGAAACGGTTCAGATCTGTTCAGAGGCCCTGGAATCTATAAACTGAGGTGAAAAATCTAAGCTCCAGTTACTGGTGCTGTCAACCCTGCTATATCCCATCATCCACTGGCCCCTTGGCCCATTCTGAGAAGCACAGTTGCTCCAGTAGTCAACTCTCACTCTGATAATCCCTTGTGGTTTTCCTTTTCCATGTCTTCCTAGTGAACTGCTTATCTTGATGGAAGTCATGAGGAGGCCCTGGAATGAGACCATATGGCCCGACACACAGACTCAGGCAGATGCAGGACTTGAACATTACTAGGCCAGTCCTGATCTGAGCATGGGTTTACCGTGCCTGCTTAGGACTGAGCAGAAAGAAACCACCAGAACTCCACAGCAACTGACACTGTCCCATGGCTGGGTATATAGCCAGGGTCTGCTGTGTGGTACCTGGCTCTTGCAGGTACAGGACGGTATTTAGGTGCTAGATGAAGGAGCATATGCCATTGGTTCAGTTCTGTGATGCAGGGCATGATTTTCTGCTTAAAAATAGGAGCACAGGCCTAGGATCTGTGCTAACTAGTCCTATGTCAACTTGACACAACTCTTAATGGAGTATCTGGAAGGAGGGAACCTCAATTGAGACAATGTCTCCATTAGACCCAGTTGTAAAGCATTTTCTTAAGACTGATGTGAGAGGGCCAGCCCACTGTGAGGCCATCCACAGGTTCCGTGGTCCTGGGTTCCACATGAAAACAAACTGAGCAAGCCAGTAAACAGTACCCTTCCGTGGCCTCTGCATCAGCTCCTGCCTCCAGGGTCCTGACTTGTTTTGAGTTCTCGTCCTGGCTCCCTTGGATGATGAACAACAATGTGTATGTAAGTCAAATAAACCCTTTCCTCCCCAACTTGCTTTTTGGTCACAGCAATAGAAAACCCAAGACAGACCTGTTCCTCCCCTCCCTGAAAAACTGTCTCTGAGCATGTTCCAGAGGTCATCTCAGATGAGATGCTCAGCGCTCACAGAGATGCCAAGATGCATGTGGGGAGCCCTGGTCTACACTGTTGTGTTAATTATCACAAAGAAGAGCATGCTGTGATGTTGCTGTATTACTGTCCCGACTGTTCATTCTGCTTGTCCCTTTATCCCTGTTAACTTCCATTTGTCTGAGTTTAGTAAAAAGTACTACATATGGTGGAAACTCAAGAGCAAGGAAAGCAGTCTTTAGAGTTAAAAGGCCCAGGAGAGAAGCTTTAACTGCACCCCACGGCTCTAAGAGAAAAAGTTGTGAGGTTAGCATCCACCAAAACCCCAGAGAAGTCAGTCTGCTCCTAAATGTCAGATTGCTTTAGGCCTTTAAAGTGTTTTGCGGCTCAAGTTTTAAGCTCTTTCTCTCTCTCTTCCTCCCCCCCCCCCCCACACACACACCATAGATAAAAGGCAAGAAGGAAAGCTACATGTAGCTGGGAAAGGGGAAAAGATGCCAAGGGAGCTGGAGATGCTCAGGGATGAAGAACATATACCAGACCACTCTTGCAAAGGACCTAAGTTTGGTTCCTAAGCACCTGCATTAGGCAGTTTATAACTGCCCATAACTCCAGCTCCAGAAGATCTCACACCCTCTCCTGTTTTGTGCCTTCATTCATGTGCATACACACACACAGAGATGCAGAAATAAAAGGTGAAGAATACAGTTCCTCCACTATGTGACATTCAGCACTTGGGTACCTTCCTCATGCCTTGCAGAAGGCAGAAGTGTCATCTGGGAAGTGTTCTGCCCAGGGATGCCAGGTTCTAGACTCCAAACACAGGATACCCTGGCCTATAAGCATTCCCACTCAGACCTGCAGTAGCTGTGAAGATACCTCAGCTCAGAACCTCCTTCCTAATAGCTCCTGGTGCTCTCCACCCTGTGCAGGAAGGCAGCTCCCTCCAGCAACAGCACTCCTACCCCAGCTGGGTGAGCACAGGTTGAGGTCTTGGGCTGCACCCACATCTCAGCTGTGGCTACAAAACAGGAATGGCATGAATCTCATTTCCCCAGAAAAGCAGGTGTTGCTTCTCTCTATAAATGTGTTTAGTTATTTTTAGGCTAAAAGCTGCACAGAGGGGACCAACACTTGAATCTGGATGCTCTACTCTTTGGGCCTTGGAGATCTGCAGCACTGAGCTTCCCTGGAGCATGAAGCATTGTAAGGCAGAGAGAACAATACTGGACACCTTCTAGGGAAGGGTGCAGAGCACCCCTACCATTGTTTTGTTTTGTTTTATTTTAGTTTACAAAGGATGATGATGATGATGATGATGATGATGATAATCATACCATTTGGGGAAAAAAATCTTAAAAATGTGTCATTATGTCTTAGTATAAAAACAATGGATGACTGACAAGATACTGCTCTGGCTCGAGTACGTTTCTCTGAGCAAATTTTCACCCTGATGAAAAGCAGTGACTGCAGCTCCAACGTGCCGTGCTGGATGCAGGCATATCCCCTCACCAATCCCAGCCCTGACTCAGTTCTATGACCTGCAGCTGAACTATGGGTGGGTCCTGTGCTACTTCAGATATACAATCAGCTAGTCATCAAGAATGTCCTGTGGGGCATGTCTACAAAGGGTTTGTGACTTTCTAGAAACATTATTTACAAGATGATGTCACTGGTACCTACAAAATTTTGTTTGGCTGCAACAAAATTCTAGGAAGTTGCCATGGCACTTGTGACTTGGAAGGGAGGACTCTGTGCTTGAAGGGAAAGTTTGGAAAGTTCTTACCACAACGGTGACTCACAGGTAGATCTAGCAGTAACCAAAGTTACCATGAGACCATGGGGGAAATGTCTGCCCGTGTGTGCTTCTGTCTTTCCTGTGGCCAGCTGAGTCTTGGGAACACAGAGGAACCACCTCATAAAATAACGGAAAAAAAAAAAAAAACAAAAACAAAAAACCCAGACACTGGTGTAGTGGCATACTCCTGTCATCCCATCACTTGGACTGAAGTAGCAGGATCTTTAGTTCATGGTCAGCCTAGGAGGGAGGGAAGATATCTCACTGTAGTCCCAGGGAAAAAGTTTCAAGCCTGGGCCTGCCCAGGGAACTGTACTGTCTGCACCTCTACCCCGGGAGGAAACCTCATGGTTCTAATTGAGCCTCACCTTCTGACCCTTAAACTGCCCTTGGGAATCTGCAGGCCTGAGATAGCATCCACACTGATGAGCTTAATGTCACAGTCAAGGGCACACTACAATATACAGCTCTAGAGATGGGAGCATGGTTAGGCAGTGAAGTGCTGAACGTGTGTGAGACCCTGGATTCCATTCCCAGCACCAAGACAGCCTGAGTTCTGTTCATCTGGAGCTTAAGTTCCACACTCCTCCTGAGGAGGCAGAACATGCCGCCATGTATGTCCTGAAATAGATGACTGAACAATGTTTAAAAGTGTGACATGTGAACTCTTAGCAAATGGCCTGAAGCCCTGCTCTAGTGAGCCAGCAAACTCCACCAGAGATGACGGGCAGATGTTTCTCAAGCTAATGATGATGACAGTTTGATTTGCAGATTTCTGAACAGTCATTCGAAATGTCAGATTTAGTAAGTCACACCCCAAAGGAAAATCCTAATATTTCTCATATGACACAGAAAATTTTGTGTTGTGATTGGTTTGTAGTTATTGTGCTTTCTTGGTTTTTTTTTGGTTGGTTGGTTGGTATTTTTCAAGACAGGGTTTCTCTGTGTAGCACTGGGTGACCTAGAACTCACTCTGTAGATCAGACTAGCCTGAAACCCACTCTGTAGACCAGGATGGCCTGGAGCTCAGAGATCTGCCCATGTCTGCCTCCCAAATGCTGGGAATAAAGGCATGCACCACCACCCAGGAATATCATTTTTAATGGTAAAACAACAAAACAAATCAAAACAAAAAAACAGTACCCATGTGACCTGTTTTTTTTTACACAGGGAAGGGTGGCGTGAGAGAGATGAATGGGGTAACTGGGCATGAGCAGTCTGTCCAATAAGCAGAATAAGTTATAGTTAGAAAATGCCAACGGCACAATGAAGAATATACAGATGGTGTGTCTGTGAGCTGTGAACATATACCCTGGGACCTGGGCAGCAGGAGTGACCAGAGGCAGTCAATGCAGCATTAAGTTCTGTGATCTGTGGATCCGCCATTCTCCAGTGAATGACTCAGTCCTCACGGCCTTGCTCACCACCTTCATTGCTACATATCATGCCTGTGCTTAACCAGCTCCCCCTACAGAGGCTTATTTTGGATACTTCTGACTACTTTTCCTTTGACATTCTGAAAAGCGGAGATTAAATATTGAAGGTTACCCATGGAGGGGAAGAGGAATAAACCTGTCAAGGACAGAGGGTTTTAAAAAGGGAATGGCCATGTATGGTGCCACAATTGACACGTGTCACTGCACATCTGTACCAGCACAACAATAGCAATGGCATGTCAACTCAGGCCTGCTGATGGAAACAAATATAACACATACGTGGGTGCTGATGGCAAGAAAGGGGGCGCACAGAAGACAAACAGGTAGGGGTTGGGGGAGATTCTGTAATCTAAACGTTCGGCTCCATTTTTCCAAGAATCTAAAGTGGCTGTAAGAATCAAGTTTATATACAAAACAGAACCTTGCTGTATAAGCCAGGCTGTCACCAGTGAGGCTTCGGGGGGTGTGTCCATGCATTTCTCTTCCTGGCAGCTGCCTCTCAGGCCCTCTAAACCCTCTCGACTGGGTTCTCTCTCTCTTCATGTCTAGGAAGACCTTGTTGTACACTAAAGATGTTAATTCTTGATCATATGCACAGAAGTATTTCCCCAAATCTGAAAACATATTGCTGCATGTGTACTAAATATTAGGCATCTCAGAAGAGGCATCCTCCACAGTACAGTGATTCCCACACTAATCCTGCTTTTTGTCCTGAGAGTTATGGTTTCTCCTTTTGTTAAAATTCCCACATAGAGGGAGTTTTTGGTTTAGGAAGCCTAGATTGGTTTCCCAAATGTCTGGCTGGTCCTGCCTGCATCCCAGAAACAATCCCGTGGCCCACTGATGAGAGATGACACTCCAGTCAAAGGTTGATGTTTCACATGTCCCTGAGTGCTGTTTATACTGAATGTATTTTTAAAGCAATGTTTTTACTACTTAGCAAGTAAGCTCACAGCATCTATGCCCTGGAGAAGAGGCTAGGAAATAGTTCAATTTTCTAGTTAATCATTATCTTTCTAAGCAAAGCCCATAAATGTCTCCTTGCACACACAGCCCCAGAACACACCACCAGTTCCAGCCCCTCACACTGCAGGATGCCTATGCTGCTGGGACACATCCTGTCCACAGAGGCGGCAGCAGAGTACGCTCGACAGCACTCACCTCTATAGTGTGTGTCTCCATGCTGGTCATGAACACCTGCCCTCCTGAGGCTGCCCACAGTGCACCTTCCACCAGGAGAAGGCTTCTGACAGGCAGGACACCCAACTTGATCACTTGCTGGGGTTCCGAGTTCCAGGATCCATCTTAAAAGAAAGTATTTTTAGTTCCTCTTAAGCTCAGATAACTACACATAGGAAAAGAGAAACACAACAACTTGTCACTGCAAAAACACAAACCAAATACTGTGACCACAATGCTTGCACTCAACATGGGGTGTTCAGGGGCCCCAGAACTAGCCCTGGCTCACAGAGCCTGTAGCACATGGAAGACACAGAGAACCGCAGGCAGGATGGGACCCACTTTTCTATGTCTCTACTTGGCACGTCTCTAGACACATTCCTTGATTTCTGTAAATCAAGTATTGGTTTCTTTATCTGTAAGATAGGGGCAGTACTGTCACAGGCCTTGAAACTTGTTTCAGGAAGACCTGTCACATGGTTCTGTCCGAGGATCCTGCTGCAATACAGTGGCAATGTGGGAAATAATTCCGTTGTCAGAAGGACTGCACTATTTTCAAAACATCCTGAGATGCATACAGGATGTGAAGGGGAAAAGATCAAAGCTTAGCCAAAGGCCTTGCTCTTCTAATGCCTCCCTTCCCTTTCTGGATCCCCAGAAAGCCAAAAATGTATTTTAGTTTGAAAAAGTTCCAGAGATCTAGGATGAGTTCTGCCGTGGCTTAAACGAAGTATAAACTAATAGCAAAGCAATTGTAAAGATTGAAAGCAAGATTTGACGCAAACTTCAAAGTGACTGCTATGACCATCTTGTATTCTAACTCTTCATTCATGACATCATCAGTGTGACTTCCGCACCATGGGAGTGCTCAGAGCTCAGAGGAATCAAGGTCTCAGCTTTATCTGTTCTGACCAGAAGCCCTGAGCCTCTGAATAGAAAGCCTATCAGCAAAGGGAACTGAATTGTTAGAGCCAACTGGGCAACTACTACTGTGTGCTTCTTATTACAATGTGCCTTTAGCGGGAATTCTATTCTGTCTGAACAATGATCAGATGGCTTTATACTCACTCCAGTGTCCCAGCCTACCTTTCATGCAACAAGTGCACTGGGTCCACATATGGTTAGATACAGTCACATGCTTACACACACATGCATGAATCTTCACCTTTCCCTCACTTGCCCTAACATTCATAACATGTGGTACTCACAGCCCTTTACAGCACTGCAGCCTGTACCTGGGATGGAACTCCTGCCTTCAAGGTGGATATAGTTTCCTCTGAGGTTCACAGGCTCCTAAGGGCATGGCATGGCATGAGAATGCAAACCTTTGAAGAGAGATAGAGCTCTGCCTGCAGGCTGCCAAAGGAGTGATGCAGCTGACTGACAATGTGGTTCCTTTGAAACAGGAACTTCCAAGATCAAAGGAGAGATAACCCACTTCAGACATTTAACTTTGGTTAAGATTTGATTTCCAACAATCAGCCTCTGTTTTCTGGCCACCTAAGCAAGGTCTCTTTTCCTTAGATACTGTATTCTTGTCTCCCAAGGAGAGTCATGTGCAACCTCACTGCTGAAAATGTGTGAATCTGGGCCAACTCTTGGGACAACTTCTTCCTGGTAAGTCACCTGCCCTGCAGCCAGACTTCATACACAAGTTAACAATACTGACAGTCCCCAGGTTTTCCTAACCTAAAACATTCTCACCAAGTTCCAGGTTTCCAAGTCCCAACACAAAGCAACTGCCCCACTGTCTGAGAAGGCCACAGTCTCCAACCACATTCTCCACCACCAAGGATGGAAGGACACCAGGCTATGTGTAGATGCTCAGATCACCTTACACTCTACCACCCAGACCTGCCCATGGTGTGCAGGCTGCAGAGACAGTGGGGCTGAAAAGACATTGTGTTTCATGACGCACACTGCATAATACAGCACAGAGCTGGGCTGGCCAAGCCCAGAGATACACAGTGATGAAGATTAATCCTTCCAGCGATTAACACAAAAGAAGAAAGAAAACCAGATGGCCAAGGGAAAGGATCAAAGACAACCACCTGGAAACCTAAAAGAAACAGCATCATGAATAGGGAAGTATAAAACAATATAATGTCAATCAGAAAATTCAATAGAAGGAAAAAAAGATTATACAAAAAAAGATATACAAAAATATACATTATGCACGTGCCTTCTCTAAGAAGGATGAGCAAAGAAAATAAATTGGAGTGAAAATAGAATACCTGTAAAAACGGATGGAATAGAAAAGGGACCATCAGCTTTTTAACGGAAGGGCTGGGGACATGGCTCAGGAGCCAAGTTCTTGCTCTACGAGCAAGCAGAGGGCTCAGTTTAGTCTCCAACACATTAAAGATGTAAAGTAAGACCAAGTAAAATGGAAGTATAAGTCACTATATAAGTTTTAATAGCATAATGCTAATCTAACTTAGACAAACTGTAATAAGAATTATTCAAAAGTTCACATACTCTCAGAGTAATGGAAAAAATGGGATCGCCTTCTGAAATCAACTCTGAAGACTTGTTGCACCCCTCCCTCAAATCACCTCCCTTCCAGCTTTCAAATAATCAATATTCCCATTTGATGTGGTCTCTACCAAAGAGGCCTGGAGAACACAAGGTGCAGAGTTGGACGGCACGGCCCAGCAACAGTGGACAAAAGTCCAGAGCTCCCCAGACAGTGTTCTGCAGGGTGGGAAAGAACTCAGCAGCCATTCTGAAAGTTCATTAACACATATTCGGAAAGCAAGCACTGGCGGGTATAGACAGCGGCATCAGGGCAGGAAATCGCACACCCTAGCTGCCTGCCTATACACAGGGCCTGAGGCCAGCTTGTGAGGCCAGGTGTACACGGCTATAAGGTAGATAGGCCTGGGCCTCTGGTGAGCATGCTAAGGCTTCAGCATAGCCTATCTATATTATATGCCTACATGAGGGGCTAGTGAGAAAGCCTGGCCTCTGGACATGCAGCAGCAAGGACAGTCCCTGGAAAAGCATTCCTACAAAGCAGCAGCTAAAGCTCATGAGAAAAGCTAATGAAAGAGGCAGTATCACACCAACAACATGACACGTTCCTAAAGTCTAAAGAACTGTGTGGGGCTGTGATACCCTTTGCTGGGAGAACACAGAGGGACCAGAAAGCCATGGAGGTAGGAGGATGTACAGAGAAGAGCTTGTGGACCTGGACAGTCTTCCCATTTTCATCAGAGCCCATGAGGACGAGTAGTTAAAATACTGACATGCTGTAGACTGGAGGCTGAGAGACACACACAGGGGCTGAGGCACAAAGGACCAGGCTCAGAATTTGAAACCCTGCAAGAGCAGTTGAGGCCAGTCACAACAGTGCCATACAGAAGGAACAAAGATGGAAAAGTGAATCCTGGACAGCTATCACCCCCCACCCCCGCCTCCCCGACAAATACACGTGAAAGGAGGCTTTGGTGATGGAGGAAGGGTCAGGAGTGCATGGAGGAGTCTAGAGTGCCCAAGAGCACTAAACTGGTCCACGTAAATCCAAGGCACTGTGGGGCAGGAAGAAGCCCCTGGAAACTAATTTTAGAAAAAAACATCCCATGTGCTCATCAGTGCCATTTGGGGAAGGAGCAAGTCACACAGGTTTGGAATCAGAAGTGTGAGCACCATGGGAGGTAAGACTGATTCCCGAGTGTGGGTAGTTACCTGGAGCCTTGGTGTAGCTGGCTACTGACCCATTGACTAGGCCTGCATACAAGCCTTGTGGGGAGCAGGCCAAGCTCATGACCGTGGACTTGTCAGGGGTGTAGAAGTGCTGAAGCCTCACTTTCTTGCAGCCCTGACTGCTTTTGTAGATGGAAATGCTGCAAAGAAAAAGACAGGCAGGCTCACGTGTGCCCGTGAGAAGACCAGGCGCCCGTCTCCCGGACAATGGCACCTGTGCTCTTCATTCTGCCCACGGCCTGCGCCCCGCCATCCCCTTAACACACTTTTGGCTACAGTAAAAAAAAAACCAAAAAACCATGTAGCCATTCTGACTCCATTCTTAGAGCATAAAGAGAAGTGCTGGGTCATACTTCACTTTCTTCCTATAGATGTTAGAATGTTTTATTTGCCATTAAACAGTGGCAATGTTCTACATGATTATAATATAAAATAGTGTTTCATTCCAAAATTGAAGAGGTGGTGCATTTTTTTAAGAAGAATAAAACAAACCCCTTTGGTAGTAAGCAGTAGAAAACTTTCCCCATTATCTCTTGGTGTCGCTGGTAAATTTAGAAAGCAGGGACAAGGGACACACACCCATCTTAAATGGCCTCATACTGTCCCACGTGATTCTGTCCCACATGGGCCATGACGTACCCTGCTCTAGGGGCACTCTCTAAAACAGTGGATGGTCTTTTCTACCTTCCTTCTTCTGTGCCCAGGCAGATGGTGGGCACACTGGGTGCTCTCGAGGGTGTGGCCTCTGGATCCATGGCTTGACTGGACTCCTGGGGCTTCGGTTCCTCTGCGGGAATGTACACCATACACAGGATGCGAGACTCCACATTGAAGCACTCAATGACCTTGGGGTTGGAACCTTGAAAGGAGACTATGGCGACCTGGCCCATCTGGTTGCTGCAGCTTCCAATCTGAGATAGATTATGAGAGGGAGAGAGAGTGTGAGCTATGGCATACTTCTGGAACTGCTAAATCTTCTATTCGGGAATTATTCTGGAAACCTGACCTATAAAGGAATTGATTTTCATGTGTGAATCATGCTCAGAAGAAGCAAATGAAGTAAATAAAGTAACAGAGCTCACTGCTCTTTTCAACATGTTTAATTTAGCTTTTAAAATGTTCAATAACATGAATATAACTTCATTTCAAAGTGGAAAGTATACACATTGAACACCAGACACTCGTCCCTTACACAACTGCCTGCGCCTATTCACACACTCATTTTATAAAGTACTGAAGAACAAATTAGTGGTAGTGTTAAATAAACTGGCAAGAAGGTGCAACAGTGCTCAGCCTCAGTGAGAAACAGGCCTTTCAAGAAGTGAACACAGAGAGGAACACAGTCCAAAGCAGACTATCCTAGAGGGCACACTGCAGCTGCCAAGCAGATCCATGAACATATGTAGTGCATTTATGATGTTACATTGTAAATAATTATCCCGCCTATGAGTTTAATAAAAAGCGCTGATTGGCCAAAGGCAGACAGGAACTGTGAGCGGGACTACCAGACTAAGACAACTCTGGAAACAGGAAGAACAGAGCAGAAATGCCACAGAGACTCCAGAATTGCCAGACAAGCCAGAAGAAGCAGAGGACAACTTATGCTGCTCTGAGAAAAGGTACCGAGCCGCATGGCTGAACAGGATAAGAGTCATGGGTTAGATTAAGGGTAAAGAGTTAGCAAGTTATATGCCTGGGCCTTAGGCCAATCAGCCTAAAATTAATGTAAGCATCTGTGTGTCTCTGCGGGTCTGTGGGGTCTGCGGGTCTAAACCTTAAGGCTAGGCCAGAAACCTCTTACTACAAACATCTGCAATTTTCTCTCCACAGTTAACAGTCTAAGGGAGCCTGACCCCTGCTGACACACAGCAGGCTGGATCTTTCTTCTTTCCTCCAACCTGGAGCATGCTTCACACCTCCCTGCCTCTCTTACATGTGTTCCATGCTCCAAGTAAGCAGTCCCCTCTGACCCTGTTGGAAGGAAACCAAATCATCAAGACCCTGGTAGAGAGAGAGGGGAGGGAGGGAGGGAGGGAGGGAGGGAGGGAGGGAGGGAGGGAGGGAAAATCATGCATCAGCAGCTACAAATCTGCTGGGTTGGAAATCACAACCCAGAAGGAGTTAAGCATCTCTGTTGGTCCCTAGGTGGGCATGCTGAAACACCAGCTAGCCACACTGCTCCATTTTGGGCACACTAACAGTGCTGAACAGCAGCCCTGGCTGCAACAAAGATACCAAGTTACAGTAATGTATACTGAGAGGGGTAAGGGAAGATGCAGGAGGCCAGGAACCCAGGCCCAGGGAGGTTCCTCAGGCGTGGAAGAATCAGAAAGAAATAGTGGGGCTGAGTACTGCTGAGAGCCTAGACTTCATGCAAAGCACACTCATTTTAGGCAGATACCAGTGTAAAAGGCCAGAAATGTTTTTGAAGAGGGGGGAAGTCGATATGGTGAAGCACCAGAGTGGAAGACATGCCAAAGTTATCCTCACAGCCCTTAAGTTCTGTGTCTTGGGTCTTTACTCAACTGTAAAAGTCTTATATAAAACAAATAAAAGCCTACATTTGAATTCCTAAGTCTATACCTTAGTAGAAGGGTTCTGCTTTGGAAACCTAACCTGGTATTCTCTAGTGAATTCCTCTGATAGTTCTTTATGAATCTGCCCTAAAGACAAGCAAAGACTCTTACCCACAGGAAGCCACGTGCTGCAGAGGGCGAAATTGACTGGCTTTCGTTGCTTAGGTAAGGCTCGGGGTTATAAGCTGCACATTCAATCTACAATGGAATACAACACTGGAATGAAAATGCTCTCCACCCCTGGCTGGCTGAAGAGTGGGCCTGAGCCCACGCACACAGACAGCCAACCGCATAAGTCTCACAAGTTTATTTGCAAACAAGAATCCCCGAACCATGCCAAAAGCCAGGTGGGTAGGTCAATCAGCCAGAAGCAGCACACCTGAGGGTGTATCTACTGGCCTTCCTGACACACGTGCTGTGTGATTTTGCAGGGTAGCAGTTCTGAGGCTTCAAAAAATATGCCTTGGTTGATCCAGTATAAGAGAGAGATAACAGTGTCAAATTATTTCTTAAAGAAAGGCGTAGCACCCTGTCAATGGCATTGGGCCTTGGTGCCTGAGATGGGGACACTGGGTGTCCACAAAAACACTCCCTGCACTTTAGCAGAGGAACACATCACATCAAATCTATAAGGGCTTTAGAGTCCTGACCCTCTACAGCAAGGGACTGCTGATCTAGGGAGTATCACAGAAGAGGCAGGCACTGGAGCACAGTGAGCATACCGCCTACAATAACCTTAGCTGGCTGCAGGCCACACAGTGGCTCAGCCTCATTGGTGGGCTCCCAGCAATAGCATCTCCTCCAATACTGGTAATACATTTCCTCTCAAGTAGTAGTAACAGGATCCTACATCAGTGTCCCCAGATAAGTTCTCTCCCAGGCCCCTCACCTTGAACTCTGGCTGCCTGGCCACCATGACAGGCATGTGTCCCACTAGGAGAGGGTGTGTCTCCTTCTTGGCTAGGTTACCGTCGTCGTCCACACAGAACCATCCCATATGGTTCTCCTCCTCTGTGGACACATTCAGAGAGAGCAGAGCTGAGCTGCTGCGGTAGGTATGCCTTATCAAGTCCCAACCACTGTACCCAAAACTCCAGGCTTGTGAGTAAAAATGACTATCTTGGGAAGCAACACTGCCTTTCTCTAACTGGAGGTTGTGGGGAGGTGAACTCTCACTGCTGCAGCCTAATTTGCAACATGTCATGGGGCCTCACACTCCTGACCTGTCTCCTCCTCAATTGAATGCACCAGCACGGTGGGCTGGGTCCACCTGACTGCCTGGATCCTTCAAGCAGCTGATCAGACTCAGTGAAAAGTTCTTAAACGTGAAAACATAATTTGTTACTAAAGAAGATGGCCATCTTAGGTCTGACTAAAAGCAGAAGGGAGCTTACCACCATGTTGTTTCACAAAGGTCGTCCCTTTGTGTATAGAGACATAACTCAGTGTACCACCCAGGAAAGGACAAAGAGCTATACCCCTGTCCTCGGTCAGGTCAGGTAGGCTCCCTTTTACAGTAAGTCTTCTTTAGTAGCCATTGTTTTCTAGGGACCTGCAACAGCCTACTTCTGTTTCATTCTTACGTGTCAGTTCAAACTGTCTACATTTGAAAAAGGATTTCACAAAGGGGTGCACATACCTACCCACATACAGGTACTCAATCACATACACAGACATCCACACCTATGCATACACCAACACTCACATACCACATGTATGCATACATACGATACCCAGTGCAAGCTGAGGAGAAAAATTCTATACAATCTATACAGAGATAGATCTGCCTCCCTACCTACTTCCCATCTTTCAGTCTATACACCATCTACCTATCATCAATCTCAATTGCCTATCTATTTATCTACTGTCTATCAATCTGTATCCCTATCATATGTCATCTACCTTTCTACCTACCATCTATCTACCTTATTACCTATTATTATCTATAGATTTGCCAACCTACTTATCATTTATCATCTACCAACTTATCATCTATGTTCTTACCTACTTACATAGGCTGAAAGGATAGAAGATCCAGAAAACAGTTATAAGACCACATCTACCCACAGGAAAACCATGTCACTTGTTTTTAGAGCTGGGGATCCTGAGTGACAAGGAACTGACACTGCACCCCCTGTCACAGGAGGGTTAGCACAGAGGCTGAGAGGATATGTGCTTCCTGCTCCTTGAAAGCTGACTCACACCAGGGTTTCAGGCTCTGGACTAGGTAGGGCTATAGCCTCAGGGCCCCACCCTTGTGCTCAACAGTCATAATGTACAAGAATGTCTTACCACAATAGAAGCAACTGGTGTGTTCTTGTTTAACTTAATTTTTCCAATTAAACCTAGACTTCCAAGCCACAGAAAATTCTTTCTCCACCCTGGTTTTTACCTTCATAGGTATATGCATCATCATACAACCTCTCTGATGACCCCGCCTAAACATCTATTTCTTAATGGAACATGCCCAGTTAGCTTAAATCCTGTCTGTGTCTTACCAAGTGCCAGCTTGGCCATCTGCAGGCTGCTGACCCAGGACTCCTTGATGGCAGGTGTAAACGTATTGAACACAGCAGTAAAGAAAGTGGGCCGCCCTGACCTGCCAGAGAAGAGAAGCATTCCCTTTACAGACCACACTCAAGCATGTACAGCTCCTGTACACAGTCTGCCATGGCATGCAATCACCAAGCCAGAAAACACATATGACAAAGAATGGTTACATACTTTTGTTTTGAAATTCCTGACCTGTCCTGTTTTCCAGGGAGCTGTAACTGAATTCTGCAGCGGTCAGCAGCTCTAATTTCTTCTTCTCTTGTCAGGATCAGTCGCTGTAAGCCTGATGTCCACTCATGGGCTGCTGACTGGTTTAAATTCTACAGAGGAGATGCACAACACGTTTGTTAGGTTTTAGTGCGTTTTGCTTTGTTTTGTGAAAAGGTCTCACTCTAGCCTAGGATGACCTGGAACTCACTATGTAGCCCAGGCTGGTATTAAACTCACGGCAATCCTCCTGCCTCATCCAACCAAGGGGCCAAGGGGTGAGAGTGGGGAGTGGTTACAGGCATGAGCCAGAACACTACCTACACACACTTTCAGGAGAGGAGAGGAAGTGGAGCTCTAACATGAAGACCCCAGGGATACTCAATCATATTCATGTCTAACTACAAAGGGATCCTTGGGGTTGATCGTGCAGATATAACTGTGACATCAGCACTGCAGCACGGAGGGAAAGCTATTCTGTCCCAGACAATGGAAAGCAGTACCAGGCCTGGTCCTTAGAGCCATCTAAGTGCTCGATCCTCCATCCTCGAGAACCTGGAGACAAAGCCACAGCAGCATCCCACCCAGGAGGCCCTGTCACCTGATAGCTCCCTCGGAGGTCTCCTATCAGCTGGGAGATCTGGCCGACAACGTTCAGGTCATGCAATAGGTCCTGCAAATCCTGGTACAGCTGTCCTGGCCCCATATAAACTTTGTCTGAAATATGGAGGAAAAGCAAGAAACACTTACTTCCTGCCTGGGGAGGGACCAGAATAAATGTTACTTTTCTTTTCTTTCTTTCTTTCTTTCTTTCTTTTTTTTAAATTGAGAAGGATCTAGAATTTTTAAAAAAAAATGCTTCAAGAATTTGGGAGTTATTCTTTTGCTACATGCTATTTTGAAATAATTTTATGTGTACAGATGATGCCATTCACCTGCCTGCCAGGAGCTTGGTGTCTTGTCTCACAGAACTATATATTGTGAGACTCAGGGTGACAAAGAACTCGTATCTGCTCATTGTTCTCACCCTGGTCCAGTCCAGGTCTAGTCTTCACCTGCCCAGACTTCCCGGCCTGTCTTTGATGAATCTGACTGTTTCAAAGGACACTGTTGCATTATTTTATAGAATGTCACACAATTTGACCAACATTTTGTGGGGAGAGGGGGCAGGGCTGAACAAGAGAATTTCATATATTTCAGGTTTTCTTCAAACTCCTAAGCAGCTGAGGATGACCTTGAATTCTTGGTCCTCTTGCCTCTACCTCGAGACTGCTATGATTGTAACATGTACCAGCATGCTGTATTGTGCATTCTGGGGATCAAACTCAAGGCTTCATGCATGCTAGGAAACCAACTCTGTCAATGGAGTTGTACACAGATCCCCTAATTTTAAATGTAACCATTATTAGTAGGAAATATCCAGATATGAAATTTAATCAGAATCAAATTTCTAATACCTGAGGAATCCAACACCATAAAGTTCCCTAAGGGTTTTTTTCAAAGCTAAAACGTTTAAAAAGGACCAGAAATGGCTATTTCCATAAACTTGGGTCAGGAGGTAATGAACACCCAGTTGTCTGTGTGCTCATAGTCAGTTCCTCCTAGCCAACCCCCAATAACCAGGTCAGCTCCACCACTTATAGAAGACTTGAACGGGGGGGGGGGGGGGGGGCACGACACAAAAGGTGATTTGCAAATACTTATCTCTAGACCTCAAGGTACATGAGTATTGAGAACAGACCCTCAGCCTTTCTGGGTGCCAGGCTGACTTGGAAACCACCCAAGGTCACACAGAGGTAAAAGAGATCTACTTGTACTCAAAACTATACTCAAACCCATGCTGCAAACCTGCCTGGTGTTCCTCCTGTCCTGTTCCTGCCTTTCATAGCACATAATCATCACATAAATCATCACAGGGCCAGCTAGGGAAAGAGCCAGATTCATTAGGGCTGAACAGGGCTTTGGTGTCCAGGACTCAGCAGAATGGCTGCCTGGCCACACCTCTACCTCAAGGGTCCCAGGCTGAGCAGTGCCCTGCTGGTTTCAGGCTCTGCTGCTAAGCTCTTCAGCTTCTTAGTGATTTTGATCACTGAAATCTGAAAATTCAGTTTGCACTCTGCCCTGAGAATCATACAATGTCCAATGTGTCACTGTGTCAAAACTGAGGCACAGCTATATTCTCCCATGATAAAGGATTTATAATATGTGATATGGGATGTCTTTCTGTACACTGTGAATTACCACTGGATAATAAAAGAATTGTTTTGCCCTATGGCAAGCCAGCTTATAGGGAGGCAGGATATATAAAGCATAGATAAAGGGGCAGAAGGGCAGAGTCAGATGGAGACACTGTGCACTGCCACCTAGAGAACAAGATGTAAAGTACAGGTAAGCCACTCACTAGTCACGTGGACAGACATAGATTAGTAGAAATGAGTTAAGATACAACAGCTAGCTGATAAAGAGCCTACGCCATAAGCCAAACAGTTTGTAATTAATATAAGACTGTGTGATTATTTGGGACTGCTAGTCAGGGCCAGAAACTCTTACTACAAATATGTGTATCTCAAATACATACTGTCTCACTAAAGACAAAGCACTCTATCTGTGTCAAAGACACCACCAGAACACAGGCCCAATTTTATCATCTTTCATGAATTCTTGAGTTAGGTGCCTCTCAAGAATCTTGAAGTTTTACTATATGAGGAATGAATTGTGGCACTGCATTATTATGAAAGTATCTCTTGCATTCCGAGAGACTAGAACGTTCCAGACCTCACAGCTTAGTTAATAATACATGTTAAAGTGGCTTAAGACTCAAGATGGATATGTACTGTGTCCTCAGCTATTTGTTAAGAGAAGAATGTAACTATCCTTTCTTGTCTTGTATTTCCCATGAAATCAACTTTTACAACCTAAGCTAATATGAAGCTTTAATTTTAAGATATGTCCTCTTTCGTGTCCCTGACCCAGAGGGCAATGTGCGTGTGAATGTATGTTATGGTAATAAATGCTGGAAACTGCAAATAGGCTGAAAGCAACCTTATGCAATAAATTCCAGCAAATGCTGGAAGCAGCACAGAGATAATCATCTGATAGCATTTGTTTGTATGTTATCCAGGGCAGGAGGGTTCATGTGCACCAGGCAAAGTTTCATCCCTTGTACAACCCGGTTAAAAATGTCTGTAAGGTGCCCCCCAATCCTTTCCCATGTGATGCCTTCTGTGCTGTTCAATAAAACTCAGACCAAAAGCCCTTTGTGAGGGAAAAGGTAGGGACAAACAAAGCAAGATAGCATTCAGGCAGGCACAGACAAATTATAGACAGACCAAGACAGTCGGCTACAGAGAGACAGAAAACACAGACATAGAAAACTCAAATTTGGGCTCTCTCTTGATTAAACTAATCCAGGGGCAAGGACCTTGATTCCCTTCCTTCATGAAACTCTGGCAGATTCTAGTGGCTCTGAATCTATCACTAATGTGTTTAATTGATACAGTGAATGTGGTAGGTGCATTTATGCACACACATCTATGTGCCCATGATGCTCACACGGACTATATTTTTCTTTACAAATCAAAATGTCTTTATTTGGCATCTGACCTGCTGTGTTCACTGTATAAACTTTTGAGAATAAGCTGTGAGCCCGAGCTTGTGATACTATAAATGCTATAATGCCTTTCTCAATCAGCATCTACTTTACATTAGCTTTACAATTATTAATCAACATTGACTTTGATTTTTGGTAAGCAGCTATAAGAGTTTCAGGATACATTTTCAGTGCCTGCAGCCCTCTTCAGTTAGCTAACAGGCCAGCAATAGCTTCACAACTCACAAAACAAGTCCTGTCACCCAGGAAACTCCCTCATACTCCCCCAGAGTCACACTGCCTCTATTCTCTACCATTGTATCTTTGTCTAACCATAACTCACATCTAGTTTTAGACCAAAAAATAGCACAGTGTATTTATACTGCATCCAGTTGATGAGCTCTTTTAGGAGAAACTCCTTGGTTTGGAAGACCAATGTCCTACTGGTCACAGCTACAGCCTGGGCTGTCATGCCATGACAAATATCACAGAGCAAAGTTTGCACAAAGAAGGCAGGTCTGTCCCATGCTGCTGAGGGATTCTGCTCTGGCTTCCTCACTCCCATCTCTAGAAACAAGGTGGAAAGCTAGAAGGGACAAGTATTTCTAAACTGAGCATGCTGAGAATATGCCATTTGTGCCTGCATTTGGAAAGAAAACATTTCTCCCTCCCACTCACCTTGTGAGTGAGCCACATGTTTAAACAGAGAATACTTTTCTACTTAAAGAGCCTTTCTTGGATTCCTTCAAGGCCTAAGCCGTATCTAGGCTCTTCCTCAAATCTCCACTGCCTTCAAGGAAAACAAGTGATGGGGCGGGGGGGCAGTGTGGTCAAGGCAGAGTCCTGAACAGAGAGACCCCAAAAGAAGGAGGAATAAAACATAGGAAGAATCTGAGGTGAGGCTGTTTACTTCACAGCACAGACAAAGAAACATAGGGACACAGCCATCAGCCATCTGTGTCCTACCCACTGGGGAAGAGACAGCAAGTCTGCATTGTGGCTACATTTATCCAGCAAGCACTCTACCTAGCCAATGGTGTGAATCTGGGGTAGAAAGGGAGGCTACTTTCTTCTAAGTGAATTAAAGACCTTTATATTGAGACCACAGGGATGTATCCACCTCCAGCCAGCACAGGAAAATATACCAAGTACCACCTGAGCATGATGGCAGACACTGGGGATACAGAAGAACAACTATGTGTTGTAGAGCGGTTTCTTTGGTCCCAGGCGGCCAGGGACCTGGACCCACAGATCTGCCGTGCCAGACCTCTTAGCCACCCAGCCGCCCACTCAGGCCCCTAGAAATGACTCAGATGCTTATATTAACTTCATGCTGTTTGGCCTATGGCTCAGGAACATTGCTAGCTAGCTCTTACATTTTAAATCAACCCATTTCTATTAATCTGTCTGTCACGTGGCCCGTGGCTCACCTGTGTTCCTTACATGTTTCTTCTTGGGCGGCTTGCTCCATCTGCCTCTGACTCCGCCCTTCCTTTCCTACCTATTCTGATTCCTCCTCCTACTTCTTCTATGGTGCCTGTCATGGCCCAAAACAGCTCCTTTATTTAAAGATTAAGATTCACAGCATACAGAAAGGCATTCCCACATCACTTCCCCCTTTCTGTCTAATCAAAAAGGAAGGTTTCCATTTTAACATGGCAAAATTACATATAACAAAATAGCTATCAAGCAAGAATTACAGTTACAATATCTAGTCTATTTGTATTTAGCAAAATTAAAGAAAACACTCTATCATCTACCTTATCTTTATGAATCTATAGTTTCATATCCAATATACCTTTCAAACGACTAAGAAAAACTGTACCTATAACTATCAAATCTTCAACTACATCAAAGACCACAGAAGGATATATTTACTCAAGTAAACCGGAAGTGCAAGTGACTTCTAAAATCTAGAAAGGACAGAGATGACACGTTATCTGCCTGGACAGTCACCCAAAGTTCCTTTATAAAGTTGGGGCATCCATCTTCAGCCTACAGGCCCAGAGTCTCTTTTCATTTCAGTGAAGCAGGAAATCTGCTCTGCCAATTTTGGCACAGTTCATCAGTTGCTTCTCCTTGAGTCGTAAAGAATGTCTGACAGTTTTCTCTGTAAAGCACGAACCTGAATGACCATCTCAGCTTGTTCTTCCAAAGTTCAGAGGTCATCTTCCTATGGAACCTGCATGTCCAGTTTAAACAGCATACTGTCAAGCAGTCAATATAAGAAGAGGTTCTTGTCCAGTGGCTAACCATTGCCACAAAGAGAGTAGACTCTATATGGAGTTTCTTTGATGCCCATTTTTCTCTTGAAGAAGATTGGTGCTGCCAAGAGCAGACCTGTCTCACTGTCCAGAAAAGTCTAAGTTCTTAAAACATGTTAAATGCCATATTCTGTAGGTCTTAGAAGTATTTGAAGATTACCTACCTAATTGAAATATATTTTTGTATACCTAAAAATCCTAACTAACCTAACTATAAGTTTGATTATCAAAGGTGACTATTAACCTTCATTTCTTAATTATACATTACAATTTTAAATCAGTTACATGAACATCATACCTTAAACTAGAATAGAAAAATACATACAGCATAACAAAATTGACCTTAAATTTGTATCAATAAACCAAAATCCATACCAATGTAAAACATTTTGAGATTAGCAGCTGATTTCCTGATCTAAGTAAATTCAATAATCTAATTTTTAAAAAAATCATTCACATACCATATCTCCTTTTTCTTCTTAGAAAGAGATTAACTATGAGCATTAACCATTTATAATGAAAACAAATATCTAGAAACAGTATTTGGGGAATTTGGGCGTTGTTTTCCATTACTACTTCCTGCTGATTAAAGGGCGTTGAAAATCTCACAGTTGTTGAGACTGGATCTGATATGGCCATCTCTTCCCATCAGGTTTTTTCAGGGGGTCTTGGTTGATGAAACCATATTTGCCTGGAAGCAATCCACAGGTTCTCATCTTCTGTGGAAACAAAAGCAGAACTCTTCCAAAGCAATAAATCCTGGGTTCCTTACATGTTGCTCCTTGGGCGGCTTGCTCCATCTGCCTCTGACTCTGCCCTTCCTTTCCTACCTATTCTGATTCCTCCTCCTACTTCTTCTATGGTGCCTGTCATGGCCCAAAACAGCTCCTTTATTTAAAGATTGAGATTCACAGCATATGGAAAGGCATTCCCACATCAACTATGGGAGATCCCAATGCCAGGCAGCAAGCCGGAGCATCTCTGCTCAAGGCAAATGCAAAGAACAGGACAGGCCTCAGAGCAGAGTGGCTCTCAAATGCTACTTCCATGCAGGAAAGAACTTCTTGCTTTCCAGCCCAAACTCTATCAAGTAAAATACACAATTGGGAAATTTGTTAGAGCTGGTTTCCAGCTACCTGGTAACAAATTCTGAGTATTTTAGATTTTGTACATTCATTCTCTATTGTGGTTGGCACAAAATTGTTCCAGATCTTTCCCTGGCTTTCTCACAGGCACCACCCTCCCCCTTCCCGGTTTCTATGGAAATCCCTAGAACTAGTTAGAAAATTCAGGGTGTAAGCTGAATGGAATCCTATGTGGCAAACAAGGAAGGGGCTGTGTGGCTCAGACAACAGCAAGAACACCTACAATAGCCTGGGTGGGAGTGTGGACTTACACATGGCCCGCACCAAGTCTGGAAACTGATGCTGACTGAGAGATGTCAGGGACAGAGAGTTCCCAGGCCCAGACACGGCTGTTCCACCAGGTTGTGTAGCATGTGTGAGGGGAAGCAGCCAGCCACCAATCTCCAGGCATTTTTCTGAAAACTCCATTCGATTTTCCCAGAACTCCAGAGAATCAGCAGGAACTGGAAAGAACTGCTATCTTCTGGCACAGCAACCAGTCTCTGTCCCTGTCCTGGCCTCCTCACAGGGTCACTTCCCGGGAGTCCAACTTCTCATACCTGACTGCTCCCTGAGAGCCAACACCAGAGTTCAGTCTGTATGCAGTGAGAGGGGTCAAGTCCAACCTTCTGCCTGTGAATAACTAGCTTTCCCAAAACCATTTGGCAAGGAGTTTTTACACAAGACCCCCAAAAGCACAGAAGACAAAAATAAAAACAGAAGATTAGGCATTATATCACACTGAGAAGCTTCTACACAGCAAAAGAGCCATCAAGCTAATCATCTGACTCATCCATTTAAAAGTGGGCAAATAATCTGAACAGACATTCCTAAAAATAAGATACACACGTGGCCAATGAGTCCACAAAGAAAAATTCCACACCAGTAATCACTGCAGAAAGAAAATCAAATTACACATCAACTCACACCAGTGAGAATGGCGATCACCAAAAAAAAGTAGCAAATTTAGGTGAGAGGGTAGAGAAAGGGGAACTGTTGCCTGGCACTGACTGCAGCATAGATTATTAGTGTAGCCAGCACAGGGAACAGCATGGAGGCTCCCAGAGAGCCCCATCAAGCCTCCAATCTGAGCTAGAACAGCATGGAGGCTCCCCGAGAGCCCCATCAAGCCTCCAATCTGAGCTAGAACAGCATGGAGGCTCCCCGAGAGCCCCATCAAGCCTCCAATCTGAGCTAACTGGTCTACCCTGAATGTTTCCAAAGGAAATCAAGTCGGCATGTCAGACAGACGTGTGTAAGATCTGGGCGCTTCCCAAAAGTACCAAGACACAGGCGCTGCAGTTCTGTCCTATCAGGAGACATAATGAGGAATGAGAATGTGCTGCACACAATGGAAAAGTATACCAATGACACAAAGTACTGAGCCCCGTCATCTGCAGCAAAATGGAAATAAGCTGAACACAGAAAGATAAACACCATGTGAGGGAGGCAAGGAGAGGGTCCAAGTACAGAATAGCTATTCCAGAGGTAGGGCTGGGGAGAGGAGGGGTGACTGAAGGAGGATTGTGCACAGAGGTACAATGTGACTATAATTCACAACAGCCTATGCATAACTGGAAGACACATGACAAGAAGCCCCAACACAAAGTAATGACAAGGAGATGGTAGCATTAAGTACCTAGATTAGTCAGGATGTATTATATGTCAGGACTGAAATGTCACACTGTGTCCCACAAACATAATAATTATTATGTGTTAACCAAAAGTTTAAAGACAATTTTCAAGGAGACAGAAATACTAAGGATCTTGTTCAATCATTGTATTTTTAATTCAAATGTCAAATTATCATATTATCTGACTTAAATATGTTATACATAGTAACAATTCATAATAAGCAGCACCAGGAGATGTGTTCTTACTGGAATGAGAAGGACCAGAGTCAAGTGAGGTCACAGTTACTCTGAGCTCCCTCCCAGGATATCTGTGCTAGATAAACCAATACAAAATAACCCTCCAGCACAGAGAGACCCGCTTCAGTCCTCAGTATTATTGGTGTGGAGAGGGCAGGTCAGTATGCAGAATCCCAAAAGATGGTTCATATCTCTCTTCCCAACCATGTGCCACAGCCTGAAAAGTCAGAGAAACCTTTTAGACTGCCCTAGAAGAGAACACACTTTACAAAGTAATTTCCGGGGATCCCATGGGTCCCTAGAAGAGCCCTGTTCACTGGTTCCCAAGTCTCTCTCTATGTGTGCAGTTTATCTCAATGATATTAACACACATGCCCCGCCCCCACCAGAAGCCTATTTTCTAGGTGCTTGGAGCTGTGCAGGGGCAGTTCCTTGCTCCTGCTGGCACAGCCTCACCCTTTCCCAGCACTGGTTGCTAGGCAGTGACACCCACACTCTGCCTCCAACACAAAACAACAGACCCAGCTTCCAAAACTGAATGTTACAGTCATTCAAACAGCACCACAGTCACATGATTTCAATGAGAACAAGAACTTCTACCTAGCTTCTGAAAATGCCCCAAGATAACAAGCCCAAGGAAAGGGGACAGAACACACAGAGGCCAAACTCTAAAGGAAGCATGAGCAAGAATCAGGGACGGCTCCATCGTGAGTAGCTGACTACCAGTTCAGCCTGTGCTGGCCTGATAGACAGGCAGCCTGAAGGGCAGATCATTTGATCCTGAGGTCAGGCTGAGGTCAATTTGGACAAACCCAGTCCAGTCCTTTCCCAGTATTCAGTGTTAGACAGGCCAGCAAGCAAAGTTTTCTCTCGAGAGTTTCTCTGTGTGGCTCCGAATGTTCTGGCTCTGGGTGTGTACAGACAGCCTCAACTCAAGAGATCCACCTACCTCTGCCTCCTGAGTGCTGGGATCAAAAGTGTGCACCACCCCTGCCTGACAGAAAACCTCTCAAATGCAAGAAAACACCCCATCACACAAGACAACTTGAAGGGGCGGATTCTCTCTTCCACCGTGTGAGCAAGCATGGAGAACAAACTCAGGTCACTCAGGCTTGGTGGTAAGTGCCTGCTGAGCCATCTCACCAGCAATACATCTTAAACACCACAAACACGGAAAGTCAAATGGTACCTGCTTGGGGGATGACTGGCTAACCAACTTGCTTACAGATGCAGTTCACTTTACACATATATATCAAAGCGTCACATTAAACATTTAAGACATATTTGGCATGCAATTAAACCTCAGCAAGTGGGCAAGTAGTCTGCGAAGCACACCACCCACGCAGGCCTTCAAGACTTAGCGACCACTGCTATTTGTACACTCAGATGAAGCCTTACTGAGTCTCAAGCAGCAAGAGGATAACTTGGGCCTTCTTCCAGTTCTGTGCTCCTAAGAAGGAAGTAGAATCTCCCGGGTAGTCTCTCACAGACCCCAGGGCTGCCTAGGCTTCCACAGCTGCCCCAGAACCAGGCTCCTTCAGGAGTACCCAGCTAGCTGCAAGCAGAGCTCACCAGATGAGTGCACACATGTAAGGATCACTCAGGGTGCCTACCTCCATCTGCAGAACCCCATGTCTTCCCAGCACTTAGTTTTAAATGCACTGTTTCTGGGAACACAGTCTCCCTGTTTAATCTATCAGCGCTTTATTCCTGCTTCCATTATGAGATGTGTCACACAGGACAGCCTGGTCGACGCCAGGTTAAATCGTACTTTGCAGGTTCAATGCTTAGTTCATCACAGGCTTCTAATAAATAAATGCCAAGAACAATACCACTTCATCAAACTGCAGCGCCTACTGGGAACTGCAATGCTCTTTAATTCGTCCTACAGATGCCTTCTATATGGCATGCTGCAAAAATCAAGAGAGAAATGAACAGATGAAGTCACACACCCACTAAGCTACCACCTCAAAGGGCACAGTATTCCACCCTCAATATCAGCAGGGGAGGATGAAACATGCCACACCAAGACATGGGTTCATCCACGGTGAGCAGCAGAGCAAATCTCTGGAAGACAGAACAACTGTCTCACTGAATGGAAAGCATGCAAAAGGATGCCCCAAGAAACAGCTTTTACCAAGGTTATTTAAGTGTTTTCTTAATGACCCAAAGCCAAACCTGCCTTCAGAGGGTGATTTACATGATTCCAAGGACTTTCTGAATCCCTCTTAACATGAGAACAGCAATGCTCCTGAGCTCAGGATGAGGACAGCTCCCCTCTCCTGTGGAGTAGCTCTCCTTTGCTCCACACTCAGCATCCTCCCCAACACATCATCCTCAGACACTGGGCAAGCTTGGCTCTGAGCTGGTGCTCCTCTCTCCTTCAGTTTCCTGTGTTAGCTCCGGTTATAGCCTTCACAGTGGAGTGGGGAGAAGGCGGGTGCTCTGGGGTGACTCAGCTTTGAACAATAGTTGGTATGGAAAGGTCACTGCAACATACGGGTCTCCAATTAAAAAAAAAAAAAAAAAAAACTTTTCTGGTTCTTCTGTTCACAGGAGCTGGTCAAATCATCCTGCTTTATGCTTTCTCTTAATTTTTCTTACTAATTCTAATCCCTTTCAATACTTGCTTGGTACAAATCAATAGAAAGAAGGTAAGAAAATGTAAGTCTGTGCACTCTGAATTTACCTCCATCAGCATCAATAGCTGTCTGAACACTGGGGAAACAGCTTAGCTACAATTGTACTTTAACAGTGATATAAAACACCAGAGACAACCCCACTGCCAATCAACACTCCTGAATAAACAAGGAATTCTAAAAACCACTTAGAAAGATAGTCAATTTCCCCTTCAATAAAATATCAACGAATTGTGACAATCTGGGAAATCATTCTCTTGCTGTGTTCCCTCCTCACACTGCTCATCTGTCTGTGATCCATCTCAGTGCTCTAGAAAACTCCTGAGTATTTCAACTCTAGTTCAGAGTCTACATAAAGGTGCATGATACTTTAAGTGGGGGAGGAGGTACGACTTACAATCAGCATTCAAGTGTCTAACTGAATAGTAACTGATACCATGTTCAGAGAACTAGCCTCCTGGGCAGATGACCAGATAGATGGTTAACATTCTGGGAATTAGAAATGTAGAAAGGAAGAGAACAGATACTCATTGCTCAGTGTTCCTGTATTTCCCCTAAAAGCTCATGTCCAAGCAGAAGGACTGAGTTTCAGTGTCCGCTCTCATGCTTCTGGGTGTGTCAGACAAGTTCATCTGAAAGGTTAACGCGTGTCAAGGCTTATGTACAGTTTCCCGTCCACTGTGCTTTAACTGAATTAAATCCACCTGGTCTTTATTCTGATTTAAAATGGAAGAGGAGGAGAAGGCAGAGTCCCGCTCTCAGATCAAAATCTGCAGACTGACCCAGGACTGGGACGAGCAATCCCAGCTACGTGCTGAGTCATTCCAAAGCAGGTGAAGCCCACGAACAGGAGCATCCAACAGAAACTGAAGAAAAGAGAAGACAGCCAGCACAGACTACAGCACACTACTGATCAATTTACTGCCACCTTGGAGCCAATGCAATGCAGACAGACAGACAGACAGACCGACCGACCAAGGCAGCAAACTGAGCTGTCCCAACAGATGTACCACTCCAGCTTCAGGGGGAAATGAGGAGCAGGCTCAGAGCTTCTACAGCTGCCAGGAAAGTGAACCGTGACTTACATGGCTTCACATTGGCCACCACAGCTAGGCTTTCAGGTGAGTGTGCAGCATGGTGTCGACTGTGCTCCCCGGCGCCAGAACTGCTGCTGTACTCAATCACATTCACATGTCCTAGAGGGACACTCCACTTGAGCAGATACCTCTGGTTCATCAAAGCATGGCTTTCATGTGAGGTCCTAGAACAAAGAAAAGGCCATTACTTTGCAGATGCCCATGAAGCCAAGTTCCAATGCCTCCCATTCCTCATGCGTCCCTGAGCAGCAGTGTAACTGCCAAGGCCCTCAGGATCTTCCTGCAGACAGCAGTCACTGGCTCCAGCTAAGGACCTCCAGCGGGCTGGGCAAGCAAAATCCTCTCCACAATCTCACTCAGAACCTAAGAACTCATAGCAACCATGTCTGAGGAGTCTGGAGAAAATGTCCCAAGTGTGCAGAGATGTTCTCTGATAGCCTGACCAGGGCTGACCCTAGCTCCCTCCCATTCTTATATGGCTACATTACAAGCACAGTAATAAAATTAAGTCATATGCCTTACACTGTGACTGCAGCATTTATTGTGTATATAGTAAGGAAAGAAAAACCTAGGTGTGCTCTTCTTTTACCACAACATGGAACACAAACATCTATGACCAAAGCAGCAGCAGTGCCTACAGCTCATGCAGTTCTGCACATGCACAGTGATAGCCATGTCACTAAGGGTGCTCCGGACAGCTTCTGCAGTCAGCCTGACCCTCATGGTCAATGCCCTTCACTTACTGACAAGGTGTTGGCAAGTGGAGTGACTGGCTCTCAAGTGTCATCCACAAACTCTCTCTGCCCAGGGTAAGGGGAGGAGAGTGTCCACTCACTTACAGCCAATAAAGCGTCACGTGATTGTGGTGTGTGGCTGTTGGCTCCCAGCCTGCTCTCTAGGAGGGACCACTGAGATTCTGTGCCATGTACCTTCAACAGTGCAGGCACTCCTGGTAGACTACTGTGTATCACCAAAGGCTTATCAACCTGCTTATTATCCTGCAACACCAGCAGAAGCCTTTCACCAGCTGCCGGAGCTGGCTCCACATCAACATCCAGATCCTATCCCTGAGCTTCCCACAGGAGCTATGTGCTGGGAAATTGCCCTGACGCCAATAGAGGGGTACAACTAGTGGGGACTAAGTGGGACATACACAAGTGTAAACACACTGGAAAACCTATCAAAAGTATATTTAGAGGATCAGCTAAATGACAACGAAAATCACAGGTGACAAGGGAGGTAGGAAGACACAATTTGGGGCCAGCCCCCACACCAGTCTACGTGAGTTCACCTGTATGACCTGATGTCCACCAGCAGACCCACTGACCCTAACAACTCAGTCCCAGAGTTAGTCTGCATGTACTGGGTATCACTCTTAGTATGGCATAATAATTTAATATTAACACTACTACTACTAATGATGATGAGGATACAAAAAACTTGTGATTAAGTTTCCTTTCATTAAGGTACTGAATTTGGTCATGCTCTGTGCAGTTCAGGTGAGAGACTGAATGTAGCCTCTCCCTTGTACACTGATAAACATAGCATAACACTGTAAGGCCGGTGGGCCTGTGGCATCAGCTTGTTCTTACCGTGAGCTGGCAGTAGCACACATTAACACATCATTCAACATGAAGAGTCTGCGTTCTTTGGTCTTGATAATTTCTCCCTTGTCATTGTAAACCGTTTCGATCACGTCATCGGATCGAATGAGGTACCGATTTCCACTGCTGAGGAGCTGAGTGTTCAAAGGAATATCAACACAGTCACTACATCTGGGTTCATGTAAAGTAGAAGGGAAGGGGCACTCCCAAAATACACAATCTTATAGTATCCATGTTTGGTGACTTAGTCCCCGGAAGAAGGGCCCACAGCTCCAGCTCACTCAAAACATAGAAGCTACTGGGCTTCTTACAGACGTCAGTTCTAGGGGTGAAAGGTTACTTAGAAACAAAGCTCAGTCTGTATCTAGACTTGATTTTCTGTTGTTTTTTGGCACTGTCACATGCAGCCCATCAAGTGTTCTACCACTGGGCTACAGCCCCAGAGGCTGGATCTGGATTTCTCCTCATCTGCCACTCTCTATGTCATTGAACCGAAGAGACATCAGTTCCTGGATGGATGTTCTACACTGATCAGGACTATGGGATGTTAAGTCTTGCTCAGAGCAAGAAAGAGCACCCTTGGCCAAGATGATAGCTACCACCTCTGACTGCCTAGCTCTCCGAAGCTGGTTAGAAGCCAACATCATAACTAGGCCTTTCATGGCCTGTGCACAGGATCAAGGTGCTTCAAGGTTGCAGTCAATATGTCTTCCTTCCCAGTACACTCTCACACCAAGCACCATGGAGACACACAACTTTAAATGGTGCTAATTATATCAAGAGCATTGTAGTGGGATTATGTTCTGGTACGTTGTGAACAGTTGTCCCCTCTACTGGTTTAATAAAAATGCTAATTGGCCGAAGGCAGACAGGAAGTGTGGGCAAGACTACTAGACTAAGAAAACTCTGGGAACAGGAAGAGCAGAGAGAGAGAGAGACAAGGAGAGACACCAGGAGAAGCCAGCAGACGCAGAGGACAACTATGCTCTCTGAGAAAAGGTGTAGCAAGCCACATGGCTGAGCAAGATATAATGGGTTACCAAGTTATATTCCTGGGCCCTTGGTCAATCAGCATAAAATTAATATAAGCATTTGTGTGTTTCTGTGAGACACCAAGTTTGCAGGTCTGGACCACAGGCTGGACAGGCCAGAAACCTCATGCTACAGGGCAAAGCTGACTGTAGTTCTCTATTCAAAACTTCTCAGTCAGAGAAATGCTTCTTAGAATGCACAGCCATAAGCTCAGCAGCAGCAAGTCAATGGATATCATCATCAAGCAGGGCATCTCCCCCACTAAGAAGAAAATGAATGTGGCATTAACAGCAAAAACACCATATGAGTTAGCATGGCCCATAACATAGACTGACTCCTCCCCACAGACAGGGCCTAAAACAAACATCCGAAAGCCTATGAAGGTCTAGGGTATACTGCAAGAAATCCTTCTGTAAAGAAGTCAAACAGCCTGGCCAAGGAAGGCTCTTTGTTCTGAAGCACGTTTTCGGGGTACACACAGCTCAGCACAGGTGGATTCAGACAAACAGCTATATATAACAAAATATGAGATTTTGAAGCTAAAGCTAATACTTATTCTTAACCTTTTGGGGTTCTTGGATGCAAATGAAAAACCATCAAATCTATGAGACCCTTTCCTGAGAAAACAGTGGACAGAGGTCAAGGTTTCACACACAACTCCAGGCATTCCAGGCCCTGCCGCCCACCAATCAGCTGAGCAGAGGGAGTTACCCTTGGCTAATAAACTGCAACCCTGGTTTGTTAGCATAGAAGGGCTGAGAAGAAGCTCTCTTGACCTTGTTCAGGTATCTCTCATTTATGGCTTTTGCTATCTGTTTGACTTCACAGCGCTGGTCAGCATCTCGTTTCCTTTCATTTAGCTTCTCTGCCAGGGTCTCCAGTTCGGTCAGTGCCATCTGAAGGGGCAGCCTGTCAGGGTGTCCTTTGGCCGTGTTCTTCAGCATGTCCTGTGAGCAGGAGGCAGGGTGTGGATGGTCAGTAACCCCAGCAGTTAGCAGACCAATCAGCTGGCAGCTGGAGTGACATGGGCTGCCAGTCACCTCTGGAGGAGAGTTGGGACTTAGAGAGGGCTAAGAATCATCAACACTTGACTGAATATCCAGTTAGCTCTTTATGTCAACATGAAACTGCTGCTGATGAAAACTATAGATAGTGTGGGGCCCTGAAAGAGGAATTTACCACCATCTCAAAAGTCAACAGAGGCCAGGACAGCACAGCCAGGCTGCATGTTCCTACAAGAGTCAAACAAATGCACCTACTCACTGAAGTTCCCCTGCAGTATGAAATGTGTGCTGCGGCATCTGTTCTACCCACGCAGTCAACTCAGCCTGCAGGGTATGTGTGCCCTATGTCTCCACTCCAATAAAGGCCCGGCACTTGAAGAAGATGACTCATGGCATGGTACCACGTACGTATACCCCACAGTCCGCTCTGCTTCTCAGACCCCCACATCTTTTACTGGTTGAGCCTTCAATGCTGTATCCATCTCGTCCACAGGGAGTTTTCCCAATAGCATGTACTTAGCTGAATCTCCATGTCCCACTTGGTAATTCTCACAATATTTCAAGATTGTTTACTATCATCCTGACATAGAATGCTTGATGCCTCTACTGCAATTGTTCTGGGTACCGTGACTACACCACACAAAGACAATATAAATGTGTGTGCCCTATTAACCTACTGGCAGGACACTCCCTGAATCTTCCTTATCTCTTTGGGCCTAACACTAGAGACACAATAGTACTGTAGTAGGTAAATCAATAATTCTCCAGTGACCTCTGGAAAGTCTCAAACTGTGGTAATATGTACATATTTAATAAAAATCAGTCTGGAATATTGGGGAAGAGATATGCCCACAGTCAATCCAGGAGGATCAGAGAATGGTAACTCACACCTTTAATCCCTGCATGGGAAAAGACCAGGAGTGGTGACCTACACCTTTAATCCCAGAAGACCTGAGTTTGAGGCCAGTTTGGTTTACAGAGGTAGTTCCAGCCTCCCAGGCAGACAGTGGGAGTGCCAGGCCTTTAATTCCATAAATCTAGAGACAGAGGAGATCTCTCTGTGTTTCTGTGAGTTCAAGACTAAGTACCAAATAGTAGTAGCCCACACCTTTAATCTTAACATGGATGTGAAACAACTGGGCAAAGAGGATATTTAAGGCAGGCGTAGGAAGACAGATGAAGGCAGTAGAAGCCACAAGGAGCGAGGCTGAGGAAGCTGAAAGACAGCTGGGTGAGATTTGATTGTGGTGTTTCCTCTCTTTGATATCTCAGCCTTTGCATGGTATCTGGCCTTTAACACAACCAGAATCCATGCAACACTTGGCATCCAACTTTGGGGCATGAATTCCTCTCCTCCACACCCCCAAAAAAGGGGCCTGCCAGCTAGAGCAGCATATGGCCAGAGGAGTAATTACTGATTGGCTAGGCTTTCTGTTCCAGGTTAGCCTCCAGCCTTAGGCAGACCGGCCACACGTTTCCGTTTCACTTTCCTCTGGGTAAATTTTTCAGACAGTGGCCTCTTTCTCCTAGTAGGTTGTGGATTGTTTTTTTTTTTTCCTTTTGGACCCATCCTTGGGCTGCTATCACATTAGGTAACTGCCCCACTTCACAGTCATTTGAATTATCACTGACAATTAGATTGGTGAGTAAATCAGATTTGTTTTTTTAATGGGAAAAAATTTGTTTAAGGCAATGGAGGGTGTCTTTCTGTAATCTTTCACTAGACAATTTGATATTGGAACCAGTAAAGGAAAAGATAAATAAAGCAGATGGGACTATCATAATATTTATCATATTGTTTATTATGAATTTTTTTGTTTGATTTCTGTTTTATCATTTAAAAAGTCAGTTAAGGTAAATGCCAAGAAAAAGTCTTAGAAAAGCCTGTTAAGAGAGAACACAAAGATATTCAAACCCAAACAGGAATATAAAGAACTAATTTCAGCAAAGTCATCTAAGCTTACATAAAAACAGCCAACATTAATATATCCAGTAACCTTCAAAAAATTGCAAAATGATAAAGATGATAGAGAAGCTAGTTGAGCTCCAGTACAAATGCTAGAATTAAGAAGAGTAAAAGAAGCAATTGTGACATATGGAACGAACTCACCATTTGTAAAACAAATGCTAAATAGTTGGTCATCATGTAACCAGATCAGTCATAAAAATTGGTTAGATATAGTTACTTCTGTTTTAAAGGCAGAACCACGTTTACAGTGGAAAACATGGTGGAAGGAGGAGACTAAAACAATAGAACAAAGAAGCAGAGGCATAGAAGTCTCCGAAGACCAACTTGGGAAAGGGGATTATGCTGATATTGAAAGGAAATCCTTATACAGTGAACATACTCTGGCTTTCTGCCACATGGCAGCATTAAATGCCTGGGATTAGACTGAAGAAATAGGAAAGAAAACGGAATAATTCACAAAAGTAATTCAAAGCCCAAAAGAAACTTTTACACACTTTTTGCACAGATTAACTGCAGCAGTAAACAGAATGGTACTGGACTCAGAAGCCAGGTGAATAATAATTGAATCATTGGCTAATGCACAAGGTAGATGAATACTTAGACCATTAAAAGCATGCACCCCTGGAGAATTGGATTTGTGAGACAATTAATCTAGAGTCTTATGACAGTGATGATAACTGGGTAGGAGAGCTTATTTCTAGAGGTATAAGAAAAAGTCAAAATGTTAAATGTTACAACAGTGGAATATAAGGTCACATAAAAAGAGATTGTAAACAAGGCGTTCTCAGAAACAGTCCTTTTATTAGAAATAATCCCAAGAGAACACCCCTCCCTTCTGGAGTATGCAGAAAGTGTGGAAAAGGAAGACATTGGACTAATGAGTGCAGATCAACAAGGGACAGACAAGGTAACTTTCTGCCCTGGGGGAATGCCTCAAGGGGGCTTTCAAAAGCCCCATAATAAAAAATAAAATCCAGTTCAATCTTACCCTGCCATTGTGAAGGAAACACAATATGTAAGACTTAATCTATAAATGTATGTGCCCTCTTAACTTGCTAACAGGCCACTCCCTGAACTTTCTGTTTCTCTTTGGGCCCAACAGCGGAGACATAATGGTACTGCAGTGGGTCAGTAACTCTACAGTGACCTCTGGAAAGTCTCAAACTTCTCACTCTAAAACAAAACTAGACAAGGGCCATCCTAGCAGGCCAGAGGCCAAGTTCAAAGCTTAGATGAATAGTGAGTTCAAGACCAGCCTGAGCACTCTGTAATTAAATGTGGTCTTTAGTAGACACTAGTGATGAGGTAGAGTAATGCTGAGACAGGGAGAAAAAAACCAAACTAGACAGATACGGCATTCCCTCAAGTCAGCTAAGTGAAGAGGCCTAAACTTCTTTACTCTCGTGGAAGCTGAGAGGCTGCTGATGCTGGACAAGATAAGCATGAAGCTGGCAAAAGCTGGATCAAGAGGCATAAGCACAGAACATCCCTGGAATGTGATGGGAAGGTAAAGCAGGAGGTGCTGATGGAAAAGACTCAGCAAGTGTTCTAAAAGAACCAGGTCAGATGACTGCTGAACAGACAGGCTAGCCAATGAACCTCCCACAAGGGCCAAGGCCCCTTTAATGGAAGACACCACTTCAGATCTGCTCCACTAGAGGAGCAGCCAGTGCCTGGCTCAGAGCTACAAAGGACTCTGTTGGAGAGCAGAGTGGACACCACAGGGAGGTAAGGTTGAAGATGAGGTTCACCAAACCATTCTGAGAACCTGGACCTACTTATCTGACCAAGTTTACTCTGCTTGTGCTCTGAAAATAGAAGACAAATCCTGCTGACAGTTCAGTTTATGGTGTATCCTTACTCTGTGCTCTAAGCTCACCTCTGAAAAAAGGCCTCTCTGAAAACAGTGCAGAGAATATAGAGGGATCACTGGGGATGGGGAGAAACTATCACCAAAAGAGCCTGAAGGACGACCTCAATCTGTGATACCTTATAGAGGTCAGTGGTGTGGGTTGGCTTTCTGTACGCTGTGAATATGCTTGGTTACCATTGGTTAATAAAGAAGTTGTTTTGGCCTATGGCAGCGATAAAGGGGAAGGAGGGGCAAGTCAGGGAAGAGAAGCTGCAGGCTGCCACCCAGAAAGATAAAGTTATAGAGCACATGGCAACACATAGATTAATAAAAATGGTTCAGTTATAAGAGTTGGTTGGAAATGAACCTAGGCCATAGGCCAAAGAGTCTGTAATTAACATAAACTTCTGAGTAATTATTTTTTAAGCATCCGTGGGAGAGCTTTGTCCTGGCCCCTTGGTCTGTCCAAAAAACTTCCAGATACAGGCCAGAGAAGCTGACTTCCTGAGAAAGAAACTTTAGTAAGTGCTGTGAGCAGTACAAGATGACGACAAGGACTTAACACGTGTGCATGCAGACAAAAAGTGGCAGCATTCAAGGGGGCTGACTCCAGTCCTAAGGGAGGTTCTAGGTGTGTAAAGCTCTGTGCAACACATCACTGGCTATGGAGAGGTGCAGGAACTACCTAGTTTTCACACAGGGCTGACGATCCCTGCTGCTACAAACAGGTATAGGGATATTTCCCAATGGGGCTAACAGGCATCACAAACACTCCTGCTAGAACTGAGCACAGCTCTATACCATGCAGCACCCACCTTTTTATAACTTGTCACAAAAACCACACTGGTGTCTTTTTCTGTATAAGTACTGCACACTAACTGATTGCTCCCATGGAGCCAAACAGGGGCCTTCCTGAAGGAACGCTCTTGCCGCACGTGCACGGCTCCTCGGCAGCCCTTTAGACAGTCTTTCACAGTAGTTGCTTACTTCCTGATGGTCAACATCTATTATCCTGGTCCATTAATCCTCCCACTCTGACCAATTTTGCTGTTAGAAAGACATGATCAACATCTCCCTAAACATTTTGTTTTTTTAACATGGAAAGATTTTGGCGCAAACAGCCCAAATGCTCCAGTTTTCATGACCAATGTATCCCCACTCTACACATATATTAAGTGACATTCTGTCAACAACAAAAACAAAACAATGCCCCCAGATAGAGATGGCTCAGGAGTCAAGAGCATGTGCTGCTATTGCAGAAGACCCTTGTTGGTTCCCAGAACTCACACAGCCACCATAACCATCCTACAGTACAGTCCCAATTCCTCTTGTCTCCAGTCACTACCTATGTGGGTGCTGGTAACTGCCCTGCTATCCCCTGTGACAGCAATAATTAGTGACCAACTCCAGGTGCAGCTCATCTACTTGTAGCTGCCAAAGAAGGTCCGCAATTGTTAAGCGATGGGGAGCCTTCAGGGCTCACCCACTCCTGCCCATGGTCTTTCACTGGAATGACAAGCACATGCTCTCTGTAGGCCCGGGCATACCTGTAGTAGGAGAATGAACTGTGGGAACCTCTGGATGGGTCGCATCATAAGGCTGTGGAGCGTAACTCGGTCTGGACTGGAATCCTGGCTCAGCTACAGGGAAGAAGGACAGGCTCAGTGCAAGCAATAGGCCAGCCTAGCTGTGTCCATGCTACATACACAGTGAGGACAACCGATAGGCTGCTCAGTAAGAAATTTTCTAGAACATGTGAAAAACACTTTCTACCCCAGCTCTTAGGAAGACTCACTGCTGATGCTGGCCCTGAGGAGGGGCCATAGCTGGCTATCTCAGTCCCTGACATACTTCCCAGTATTCTTAGAGTTCCATGTTGGCCAGTCTGCTCCAGGAGAGGTGACCCCTGATGCTGCTTCAAAGAGAAAATGATTCCCGACACTTATCAGTCACCTTGAGCAGAATCGCTGAACACCCAGGCACACATAAGTATTGGACTGCCTGAGGCCATGGTGGCCCTGACCCTGGGACTACACCTGCGATATCTCCTTATGATAATCCCATACAATAAAGGTTGCTGCACAATAAACAGCAAGGCTTAGCTAGACCTAGACTCAGCTCACCTGGCCCTGGGGAGGAGACCAGGAGAGACTGTGGCCACTGCAATGTCACAGCTTATAAATGATAAAACTTCCTGATAAAACCCCCAGAGGAAATCAATTTTTAGCTTAGTAATGTCTCCGTTCCCTCTAAGAAAAGAAACGATGTCACAGCTCAAGGACGCAGAGCTCAGCTTCTCCAAAGCAAGAGGATATTTAATCTCAGGACAGCCCTCCTTGCTGACCATGGTGTAGAAGAGAAGGGAGGGAAGGTATCCCACCTCAAATATGACATCAGGGCCCTGTGTCACTCACGCCAGGTAGTAGACATTTCCAGGAACACAGTCCAAGGACCAAGAACACACTGCACTCCAAGGCCTTATCATTCAAATGAGCCTGAGCAGGGATGCCCAAAGACCTCAAAGGGAACTTTAATCTGGTTCACTGTGCAGCAACCTCAGCTAGGCTTTCACATCTAGAGCCCTCCTGCAGAGCGTTTCACCAGGGAAATGCCCTCCACTATGGAATGGAAGAAGGCAGCAAGGGCTTGTGGCTCTCAGCCTGACATTAGAAGGAGGTACAAACCCCACATCTCTCCCTGGACTCCTCATAGGTTGGCCTTTCCAGGCCTTGTCTTACTGCTCGGTCTCTGAGCAATGCTGACATGGGAGGCGCAGTCATCTGTGGGTTCTGACTGCACTTCCTTTATGTCTATATTCATATAAGTACACTTCTAAGGTGGGCAAATAAAAGTTCCTTCAAAAAGCTATGATACAGCCTAAAATCCCCAAATGTCCAGATACCTGAGGATCTGATGGTATGGACTCCTACAATAAACAGCACCACACATACAAGGCAGGGCTCAGTTCAGCTTCATTCCAAGATACTTTGAAATGGGACTTGCTATAAGATACAGTTCAAACCCAAAGCAGGGGAAAGTGTACCTACCTTTAAGAACTCAAGGAAGGCAGGCTTTGTGGCACACGTCTTCTTGAGGACGGCCACAGCTGTGCTGAAGTTGTTCACATACTCACTGTAAGCATCCAGCACCATGGACTTGGAGAACTGGAGAAAAGAAATTGAGAAAGTCATGGTTTGGAGTGTGCACTGCACAATGCTTCACATGACAAACTGCTGTGGCTGTGTGTGGTTCTTCCTGGCTGTTTGCAGGGCTCCTGGTTCCTGGCTGGATAGGAGCGCAGTCAGCTGAGTTTCCTTGGCAGACACAGCTTCCAAGAGAGTAAGGGTCATCACACAGTAGCCTCAACAACCTCCCTTGGGAAACAGCCTAACCCTGGAAACACAGGGTAAGGCTGACCCCTTCCCCAGGTGGAGCTATGATACCTATATGCTAACATCCCCTATTTTCTTGCAAATGCAAAGGCTTCAACATACAGGGTGAGGCAGGACTGGTGTCCCTGGTATCAACTTTCAGAGACCAATTATTTCTTATTCTTTTAGAAATGCACCATGTGTCATCAAGGGCAGACAGGTGACTGGCATGAGCATACTTTCCAATAAACTTTCCTTTGGTTTGGGGGGGGTTGTGTGTGTGTTGGGGGGTCCGGTGTACTGACACTGAAATCCATGTGATTTGCTCTGTTCACTTCATCATATGTACAAACTGTATGGAGAAAAGAGCTCATGCTTAGGAAGGAACCCAAAGTTCAAGGCCAGCCTGGAATACAAAGCAAGATTCCACCTCAAAAAATATAACAAGGCTAGTGTGAAAACTCAGAGAGCAGAGGTGCTTGCCCATAAGCCTGACAACCTGAATTTAATCCCGGGACCCACGGAGTTGAAGAAGAGGGCTGATCACAAAAAACTATCCGCTGACCTCCACATGACTGCCCCCAACACACACAATAAAGAAACAGAACGTACTTTAGAAACAAATAAAAGTAACTGTCAAGAGTCTGATACGTTGCTAATGCAGCATCACTTAAGTACACAAGTGCTTTCCCACAAACCTTCCAGTTTCTATCCGTTTTGACAGTGACCTTAAGTATTGCAGAGCTGTTCACCAACGGGCTTCTCCACACTGGACATAACCCTCATGAAGAGGAAAGATAAAATAACTCTAAATTGAAGACACAGAAATGTCATGCCTTGGCTTCTGGGCGGCTGCTTCTGTTGCCAGAAAATGTCACCAACAAGTTATCCCAGCATTAAATTCCTGCATCACTGTGGAGGACCAAGTCCTAGATCCATATAACAAAACATCCAGATCAAAGGTAAGCATCCAGATATTTGTCTTCCTTGTTTTATACAGTCACCAGGCATAGAGAATATCATGTATAAAAGGTATAACCTAAGTCAGGAAGGGATCCAGTGACATTGGCAGGGCCCTCGCTCAGGAACAAAAGCATTACTCAATTAAATGACTGTGCAATCAAAATGTGGTCAAGTGTGCACACTGAAGCCTTTCTGGACCAACCTTTTGTCTTGAACCTCTGCACAGTCCCCTTTGACCCATGGGAAAGGGGCCCCTGCTCCTTCCCTGAAGGTACAAACTGGGTCAGGGCACCAACTTATCAACATGCATCCTTACAGGCTCTGGGTTCTGGGAAGTGATGGCATTTGAAAAGAACCCACAAAGCTTCAGGTGGGGTGGGGGAGGGGTCTGCTGAATTACCGAGGCCACAAACACGTCACCAATGGTTTCCACGGCGTCCCACTCTGACACGCGGCTGGCCAGGGCGATCTGGAACATAGAGTGGCACTGCAGGATCTCCTTGACGCGGTAAAACACCATCCTGAGCTTCCTGTCACTCAGGAGCCGTGGCTCCATTTCAGACAGTGGCTTCTCATATTGCTGAACCAGAAACAAGTATGGGCAGTTCAGTTACCCAAGGTGGCAACAGAGTTATTCTCACTTCAAAACAAATCACACGACATTCAATGTCAGCAAAGAATCAATCACACATGACATTTTTCAGAGAATTTCTCAAACTTGTAATTTTTGGTCATAAGGTATATGCATACAAAACATATTCAACAAAACTAAGTACAATGGGTAAGAAAAGTATGCAGTGCTGTGCTTAGGTACCTCCAAAATCCTTCGTAGAGCATCTACATAGTTCTTCTCACTTTCAACAATGGAACCCAGGATGTACCTTCTAACAACCTGTCAGAAATGTGAAAACGAGATTTGCTTCAGAACACAAACAGATAAACTTTATTTTCTTCTAGGTTAAAGCTTGTAAATTGAAAAAAAAAATTGCCAGCGATGGTGGTGTACATCTTTAGTCAGCACTGGAGAGACAGAGGCAGGTAGATCCTTGTGAGATTCAGGCCAGCTACACAATGAGACCTTGTCTCAAAACAAAACAAATAACCAGAATTAAAGAAGGCCTCTGAGGAAATGTTTTAGGTGGTGTTGGGAACGTGGTGGGTACAACACACCTCTCTGTTGATACAACTGTCACCTTTTAGACATCAAATTAGAAACAACAGCAGGACAAATAGAATAATAGCAAGAAAAACACACTCACTTATGTAACATCCATGATCTGAATTCAAGTTCTCCTTACTAAGTGACGGGATGTTTTCATGCATAAACCGAGGGCTGAAAAGCTCTAGTCTCAATCAGATAATGCTATTAGCAACAGTGACCTAAAATCATTATTCTTAAACTCCAGACAGAATGCCTTCAGAAGACAGAAGCACAGACTCTGTTATGCTAAGACCCACCCGGGCATCGTGTTAACTCTCTCCTGCCATGAGAGGTGTGAACTTCTCATGAGAGATTGTGAAGTCTTTTGCATTTAAATCACAGCATTTGAGGATTTTTTTCATTGCTAATATAAAGTATTCACATGTGGCTGTAAAATACCAGCAACTGTTATTACCCCAGTAAGTACTGATGCCAATTATTACCCCAGTAAGTACTGACGCCAATCAAGGAAAATAAGGCGTAACACCACAGCAGAGCTGCCTTCCAATCAACACTCACAAACATACACATGTTCAACACAGGCGTGTATACACATAAGCATCACACAGGTTGTGGGCACACGCATAGCCATCACTCTCACAGAAGAACACACCAGAACTCTTCTAGGCAAACACTTGCTAAAAGGCACTATCTGGAGACACTATAATGCCACCTAGTGGGCCGAGAATCCACTACCACCCAGAAAACTCACCAGGGGTGATCAGATTAGAAGACAGTCATTGCTCTCTATCAAAAGGACTACAAAAGCAATCCACAACACCAAGACTACAATAAACCTTCTAAGGATACCTAAAGAAACTGTGTGTGCGTGCGTGTGTGTGTCTGTGTGTGTGCACGCATGTGTGTGCGTGTGTACGTGTGTGTCTGTTGTGTCTGTGTGTGTGTGTCTGTATGTGTCTGTGTGTGGATTTAAAAAACTGAACACAGGGCTTGGTGGCTTATATCTTTTCATTTTATTACTTTTTTTAATTAAAAAAAGTCTTTTTTTATCCATATAACCCCTGTTCCCCCTCCCTTCCCTCCTCCTAAACCCTCCCAGTCAGCCTTCAGCCTCACCCCTCCCCAACCACCCATCCCCTCCCCCTATAAGACAAGAAGTCCCAAAGTGGGTCAGCTCAGAATGGCACATCTACTCCAGGCAAGTCCAATTTCCTCATCCCAAAGTCAAGGCTGGGTTAGGTGTTCCTCTGCAGGGAATGGGCTCCAAGGTGTCAGCCCATGAACAGGAACACAGTCTGATCCCACCTCTCATGGCTTCACATACTGTCCATGCCAATCAATGGTCAGTTGCCTACCCTTGGAGAGCCTAGCTCCTTTGCCCGATGGATATCCAGTGGCTGTTCTTCATTCAGTGAGCTCCCCAGATCTTAATCCCAGTAGTTAGGAGGCCGAGGCAGGAGAGCTGACAAGGTTTGGGCTATCTAGTAAGTTCCTGACAGTCTTGCCTACAAATCAAGAATCTGCCTCAAAAAAAAAAAAACAAAAACAAAAAAAAAAAACAAAACCAGATGAAGTGGGGATCCGACACACTTTGCATGGTCACGAGGTCATTTTCACTACCTTGGCTCAGTCTCAGGAAAAGCATAAGCACAGGTCCTTAATTATAAAGTACACGCCTGCTGGCATATCCAGGAAACTGTTTCTGCCAAAATTCAGAAGCCCAGACTTTTCAAAGAGCTGTATCTTAAGATCCTGAGATACCACTTTAGGACAATAGACTAGAACCCACTCCATCACCCAGATGTCCTGGTTCCTACAGGTGATGATGGTCTTTTTAAGCACTTAGAACACACCAAATGGCAAGTCCAGAGAGGAGTGGTATAAGAAAGCATCCAGTGATGTAATGTCATCCTAAGAACTACAAATCCGAAGTTGAAGAGATCACTTTCACACAGGAGGCATTTAGTAGCCAAAGGAAGAAACCAAGGGAGGCAGCACTGTCCTCAAGGAAATAGATCTGCTAGTGAACTCAGAGCAGAATGAGCACTTCTCACTGAAGCCTGAACAGGTCCCAGACCATTCTGTGTCCATTCCTGTCCTTATATGAGGTGTTTTAGGGTGGCTGATAAGATTCAGTGCCCCAAGATGCAAATAATTTTCAATAATAACAACCTCAAATACATGAATAAGAGCTGTCCTACCCCTTCCCAAAATAGGGCATAAAAAGAATATTCAACACGCAGCTGTTCTGATCACTTTCACTACCTTCTTTCTATTTGCAGAAGGGGGGTCCCCAAAAGCATCACACTCCCAATTTAACCTTTAACTCTCAAGGAGAACTCAGTTGCAGCGAGAAAAATAATAGATGTGAATCACAACTGTAAGAGCAAGAGCAAGCTGAACAAAGAACACAGAACTCCAGGGTCCCAACTCTGGGTCGTGGGTGCAGAGATAACATTCAAATTCTTCCACTAAAGCTTCATTATCACGTGAAAAGTGAGATTTCCTAAACTACTGTAATATCTCCATGGCCTGAAGCAGGAGAACTGGGGTTAAACTCAGCCAATGTGGCCAAGCTATCCTAGTGTGGCCTACGGACCTTTCTGACCTGTGTAACCCACAAGGCACCTCCTCTCCTTGTCCCACTACTAATCACAAGGAGCAACCAAGAGGCTGCCGGGATTATGGAGGTGTCAACACTTACTGCTTGAAATCCTATCAGCAGACTGGCCAGATTCGGGGGTGGGGAGCGTCCAAGAAGACCTGGGTTCCAACACCAGATCCCAAGGTGAAAGGAAAGAATTGACTCCCAAAAACGTCACGGCATTGCCTACCTGCACGTGTACACACACACTATTGGCCTTTTCTTCCTTGGGCAGTATCACCATCTCCTCACATATCACACCTCTACCCACGGTTTCCTCACACTCCCATTCATTATCTCTCCATACTCCATACACTCACTTCACACATCCCACACTACCTCTACATATAGCTCACACCTGTAGTCACTATCTACAAACTACAAGCTCTATTTACTGTTTCCTCATACAGCAGATACCCTAGCTCAGTATCCCATCTACCCCACAACCCTGCTCCCTTGCTGGCACACTCTACTCCCTGCTATGGTCTTTCCATTCAGTGCTCTGTGTCTACTTCCAGCAGGTTCTTTTTGTCTGGATGGTGTTTGCTAATGGCTCCCTGGCTCCTGGGTTCACTGTACCCTCCCACCTCTAGGGATCTATGCTTCATTACACTTCTTCTGTGGAGTTGCCCTCTCCCTACAGTAGACAGCATTTCCTCCTTAGAGCTTCCTGTCTGGCACAGGAATGTTGACAGAGAACAGGAACCGGGCACCACTCCTATCTTTGGTCCCTGAGACCCTAGATATGATCAAATGCTACAAACAGTAATGTTGGAGCATGTCAAGAATGGTGATAGCAAGCCTTTCCCCTTATTATAACTCAGTCAAATGAGGTGGGTGATCCAGGATCTCCGTGCCTGTGACAATCTGTCAACAGCTCTTTCCTGGCCAGCAGCTCAGGTCACTTCCCCGGCTGAGCAGAGAGACAGGTTAAGAGTGGGAATGAGATTCAAACACACAATCCAACTCTTCCATGTGCATCTGTGGGGCACAGCTCACATCATTCACCTCCTCCTAGCTAGCTTGCTCTTTGTAAAATGTACAGAGGGGGCTGGTGACAATCACAGGTGCTGGGGTGCATCCAGCCTCAGTTCTGATGACTGGGAATTAGCCAGGCAGCTCCCAGGCCAGCCATACCTCCTTCCTGTGTATGTGTATCCCTATTGATGGAGCACATCTCTTTACTGGATGCCACTTCTGCCCTTTCCGCTTTCAATTCTAAGAGAAGGGAAGCTTGCTACCTGGGCCTGATCAATATTACCTCTTTAACCTTTTCAATGCTAACCATGCATCGTAGCATGTTATTTCTCCTTTATGTGTCTATGGTCTGCATCTATTTACCTATACATAATCCATGCATCTTTATCATCAGCCTTTCTATCTAGCCACTGACTTACCTCTACTTATTAATCTTCATTTATTCATCTGTGTATTATTCACAAACAGAAATTATAGTTTGTTTCTTGTGTTTTCTCTTCTTTTTACAAAGGAAAATCCAACTGAAACTGACATAGCACCCCCAACACAGACTTAATGTCAGATGTTAAAAAACTAATTATATCCAGATAATCCAGTCATTAAAAGTCTATCATTTGAGGACTGGAGCAATGGTTTAGTTGTTAAGAACACTGGTTGTTTTTACAGAGGACAAAGTTCAGTTCCCAGCACCTACATGGTGCCTCACGGCCATCCATCTGTAACACCAATTCCAGGAGATGCAACAGCCTCTTCTGACTGCCGTGGGCACCAGGCATGCACATGGTGCACTTACATATATATACACATAGACAAAACAAAATAAGTCTCTAAAAAGAAAGTCTATCATTTTAATCTCAATTTTAGGCTCCCATGTAAACAACATCTTTTACACACACCTGTACACTTTCTCTAAGGATTTTATTCAGATAAGAGTCTGGTTATACATCCTGGGATGACCTCAAACTTGCAGTAATCCTCCTGCCTCAACCTCCCCAGTGCTACAACTGCAGGCATGGCCCACTGTGTCATACTGTCTCCATAAAACTCTCTCAGTACAAACTAGAATAAAGAAAGTAAGCTCCCCACATTTCTTCCATTCACACACGAAGGAAGAGGTAAGAGCAGACTTCTTTATCACTGGCTTAGGAGCAAATGGTCGCAGCCCCAGTGTATAGTGGGCTATCAGGGACAGCAGCAGGTCCCCTAGTGTGAGCTCCAGTGACTCACCTGCTCCTGAGACAAGCCCTCAGGCATCGGGGTCAGGACAGCCTCTGGGTGTCTGCAGTCAACATCAATGAACAAACTCTGCTCTTCTTCGAAACAATACCTGTGATCTAAAAAAACAAAAAGCCGAAATGCACAAGTCTTGAATTAAAATTCTGTACTTATGACATTATAGCACAGTAAAATGAGCCGTTTTTTAAAATAAAATAAATTTTCTATGTAAGTATTTCAAGTACAAATACATACTTTTCACCTAGCTATTATTAAATTGAAAATTTAACAAACCCAATATAAAATTCTTCCACGAGAGCAATAAAGCATCAGTACTTAAATTCTGACGTTTACCTTCGGTTATGTAGCCAAATGGTAAGGTAGAAAGGATATTTTAGTTTATAACATTACACAACACACAATAAGAAACAGAAAAGCAGCAGGGATGGGCTGAGAGCAAAAACTTAGACTCAGGTGGGACCTACTTAGTAACTTCCTGTCCTTCTCACACAGGGGCTTGGAAAAGCACAATTTTACAAAAAAAAAAAAAAAAAAACAAAAACAAAAACAAACAAACAAAAAAAACCCTTTAAACTAACTCTGAGGATAGAGTAGCTCAGTGGCAGAGTACTTGCCAACATGTGCAAGTCCTGGGTTCCATCCCCAGCACTGGGAAGAAAAGTCTAAGGCAAAACTAAATCCACTTCTAAAATCTAGAAAGAGCTACATAAACTAGACTGTATACTATCTCTGGAAGCAGGGGGCTTAGGAGCTTCCAGGTAAGAGAAACCCTGAGAAGGCTGGAGACCTGAGCAAGTGGTGCTTCTGAAGCACTTTCCAGGGAACCCAGACATCCAGGACCGACAACTGTGCTCAGCCAAGCTGGGGACACATGGCATGTTTAGGGACATACCTCTCTGCCATTCCCACTTCCCGAGAGAACCATCCCATCCTGAGCCAGAGATTTGCCATCACATCCTCTCACAGCTGTACCCATACCAGAGGCCTGTGCCAGCCTCAGTTCCTAGCCGGTCTCTCAACTATAGGAACTTCCTCTAACCAAAAGGAGATCGTGCCTACAGGTTAATGACAGCAGTGTCCCCACACACATGGTGGAAAACACAGGAGCACTGTGATAATGCCAGCAACTCTTCCCTCTTCCCAGCAAGAAGGTGTCTATGATGGCTGCATAGATGGCTACCTCCTGTCATACAACCCTAGTCCCTGCAGAATGACAAAGACTGGGAGATTCAGGACGGGTGATGTGAGTAGGAATCCACAGACAATTTTCCTGTACCTGACGACTAGAGGGAAGGAGAACAGGGGGCAGGGGAACTAACTACTGTCTAGTGAGAGGACGCAACTGGGGAGTCAGCTGTTTATAGACTTCCTTAATTTTCTGACTTTACTGTGTGCATTTCTTTACATATTTTGCCAATGAGTCTTAATATACTGCAACGACGTGGGAGCGTGTAAGAGCAAACCCTCTCCTTCATTTGGAGGGGCAGGCCTAGGCCAGTCAGGGGGAGCAAGTCTCTGTTGAGGGGAAGTGCAGGAACTTTCCACACTGTCTCTACCCCACATGAGCCAATGCCCTAAGGAAAGGAGCTGAGCAAGCCATGCTCACTAATGCATGTAAAACTGGGTTCCCGACCTTGAGAGACAAAAGACTTGGTCCTGATGAAGGAACGGCCTCTCTTCACAGCGGCTTTGGTTTTCTCCAGTCCGTCTTTGGTGCCCTCCTTGGCTGCCTTCATGAGCTTTTGCATCTATAAAACAGAAGCAAATGAGTAAGAAGCTGTGATGGTTCCACATGATGCCACCTGCTGTTACTTTAAAAGAATACTGTCAAGTAGTCTGGGTGGAAACCTGAAATGAGCTTTTCAGTTTGGGAGAAGCTTCTTGATTCTATTCAGTGTTTATGTATTTGTGGTTCTGAGACACTTCTGATATTTTTTTTTTCTGGTTTTTGTTGTTGTTAAAGAAGAGCCCTTCTTTGACATAGTTCAAAAACCTTCCTCCTATGTCAAAGTATTTTTTAATTGCAGTATCTATCTTCCAAGCACAGGAAATTTTGTAGAGTGTCAAACAGTCATATGCCCCTAATCCACGGTCAGAAGAGCTAACTGCATGCAGACTCCACTTCTTAAGCTTCTAGATGTTTTCCACAGGAGCCCTTCCTGACAAGTCCCAGGTCTACGACCAGCTGGTCGGAGGGGCAAGAGTCGGGGACAGAGTGGGCTAAGACTGGTCCAGGTGGGAAGAGACAGCCAATCCCTCTGTCGGGTCATAAATCAGAAGGATAACAACCTATCTGGGTTGAGTTCACTTGACCTGGTTTCCTCCAGTCAGGGCTGTGATTTAACATTCAAATTTAAGCTACAAGTGCCCAGAGTGGCCTTGGCACATGCTGACATCTCATTACTTACTTTTTAATCAGCTGGTACTGGAGGTACTGGCAGAAGACACTAAATGTCCTTTCAGAGAAAACCCAAGAGGTGAGTGAAGGAACAAGCCAGCATCCCTCACAGCATCTCTTAGCAAGCCTGCTTTAACTCTCAGCAGGCTGCAATGGCAACTAGGCCTATAGCTCATGCCCTCCACTACCTGCTCTTGACCACTTTACCCAGGAGACAGGAGTCCTCACTGGCAATCTTTGGGAGAGGCCACACTAAGTCCCCTATTTCCAATGCTGACTCTGCTGCTTTCTATTTGGTGACCTTCCAAAATAGCTATAACTGATCCCTGATCCACACTGCAAACCCAGCATCCCAACTCAGACGTCCATTCCTTTTATAACTGCTCTTTCCCATAACAGTAAAAGTTTTCAAATGATTCTTGTTGTCTCCCATCCTAATTCCTGTGACCCTCAGCCCCATAATGACCATAACTTGTTGGTCTGTTAATGGCGAGTTCTTTCAGCTCACTGCAGGTATGCTTCTAGGTCCTGCTCCTCCATGCCTCAACTGTGGGCAGCTTCACCTCAGCCCCCTTTGACCACAAGAGAACTAACAGGAATGCAGACTTGGGGCCCTGGAGATCCCAAAGTATACCTCCATGTTAGTAGGAAGGTAAGACTAAATTCTGGAAGGTAAGACTTGCTCCAGGCTCAACCTGAAGGCAGGGTTCTCATAGTTCATGCTTCTAACACTTGCTCACATCTTTGGACCTGTAACTCAGCAACACTCATACATTTCTCAGCTGGATTGAGCTGACCTCATGCAGCATGCCACCCCAACTAGCAGAGAGCCCATGGCTCCCAGGAAAACCCCAGAGTTTGCTATCTCATGGATCTGCCTCACTCCTGTTAGGGCCCTGCAGAGAACCAGCCAGATGCTGGTCAAACAGTGACATGACTGGGGTGGGGTGGGGGGCCTCTGCTTCAGAAAGCCTGGTGTATAAATACCAAGGAGTAGAGCCACCACCTGCCCAGGGCTGGCTCCAAGGACATCTAGTTTTAGTGGAACCCTACCTAACAAAGGAATAAATCTCACAGGACCAAAATGACAGCGAGTCAGTGAAGGCTACTTGACAGTGCCCTTTTAAAACACATCTCAAAGGACTCAGATATGCAAACCCAGCAGTTCTCAAATCTTTGGCCTGAGAGCCTCTTAAACTTCACAATCATTTTTGTGGTTCTAAGCAGTGCTAGAGATGGAGCCCAGGGCCTTGAGCTTGCTAAGCACTCGCTTTTCTTCACTTGGCTCTTAAAGACCACTGGATGTCTACAGCTTCTATTTGTATTTTATTAGTCTATAGCAGCAGTAGTAAAGTTAAAATTGGTAATAATTTTAAATGTTATATTGATGTTTACTTAGAAGATAATAAATTACATTTTACAATAACATAATTATGAAAATGATTCTATTTTCCAAAGCAAAATTGATATTCACGTTGCATATTGGGAAATCTCCCAGACACTGCTGACTCCACATTCCATCTGTTGTAATGTCACACATTACAAGCTCCTAGAAACTTCTTCCCTTCACTTGTGAAAAATCAAGTTCAGAGATCATTAAGGATAGCCCTTGGTGACATTAAGAAAATGCCCAAGTGACTCAGAAGCCCTGGGCCATGCTTTGGGAACCACTTTTCTGGCATCTACCTTGTGTACAACATGGTATGCTCTGAAGCACATGCTTATTGCAGAGGGTAAGGAGGAGCCACACTACCTTCCGCTCCTGCCTGTGCTTTGCCTGCGGCACCTCCATGGCTCCCACCGTACTGGCCACCAAGCCTCTCATCTTTTCCTCACAGTGCGCCTTAAAGCGGGTTAGGTCATGAGAGAGCTGTGGCACAAAGAGATATGCTTTTCAGAACAGGATCTGTGGGTCCTCAGAGGCTATCCTGCATCAAAGATGTGGCACCTCCTGGTAGGAGACCTCTGCCAGCTCTGCTGACCTGAGGTACACACATGTATAAATGAGGCATGCAAAAAGGATGCATGCTTTCCACCAGTGGGCTGCAGATGCTCCAGGGAAGAGCAGAGCCAATAAATGTACAGAAAGACCGACATAAGATCATTCAGTTACATATTGAGGAGATAAGGATTCACACATGCAAAATACACTTAAGACTATTCTGTGTCAGCATCCAAGGAGGAATCTGGTATTCAGGATGATTCTGGAGCACAGCTGCTGTCAGGCAGACAGTCTCCATGCTAACATGACACCCTGACTAATAGATTGGCTGGGGTATGCCAAATGACCCCCCACACACACACTACAGTCACCATCATCTCAAAACACACAAAGCCAGCAGCTCCTTCCCTGGGGGGTAATGTCTCATGTCAACCAAGACAAAGACACTTTAAATAATGTTAATAGAAATCTGATACTAATCCAATGACTCACTTTTACTCCAGTAGTTTTTAAAACATGACACCTTAAATCTAGAAAGCTTTCTTTCTCCTGACTTCCGTGTTGGACAGGCTTACTCCACAGGGACTGGTCACAGCCGCCCTCCCAGCAGGAGACACGGGCTCTGTGTTCCTTCCTGACAGCTCCACACTCACGGGCCATCCCTACTGCCATCTCTACTGCCTCCAAAGTGAGAAAGGGCTGCTGAGCTGGCATTGCTAGAGGCCTGACGGTATGAATGAGTCCACCTTCAGTACAAGGAGAACAGCTCCTCTGGCACTGCCTACTAGATGCCATCTTCTAGGGTCAATCAAGAGGACAGGCCTGAGTGTTTGCTGCAACACAGCCTTGTTGACACTCTGGATGCAAACTCTGGATTAAGTCAGGAATGTCTAATACAGCCTGCAGACAACTATCACCTCACCATTAGCTCCCCGGCTAAAAGTGCAGATCCACTCCTGGACAGATCCCGGCTGCACTCCTGATCACAAACAAAGACCCACGTTCCTGGAGAAAGCCTGACTGTAAGCTGGCACTATCTCTTCGGGGTTGAAATAAGTTAGAGGAAATGACAGGTCTCTGGTGACAACTTGCAAAAGTACAGTGACACAGAAACTTGGGTACAATCACAGCTTCTGGCTGCTGGAGACACCGGGCACAGGCAGGCAGGCAAGGGAGGCTATCGCTGACTGTTACAAAGGCCGGCACCAGGTCTCAGATGAGGAACTCATGTGGGCTATCAGTTAAGCTCATACAGGAAGGGCTCAGACATCTCCGTGACTGTTGACACTAATATCCTGCCTAGGCAATGCCACCAACAGGAGTTACACACAGTAACAACAAACCCTTCTACACCTGGCCATAGGGGACCCCACCAGCCACAGAGAACCACTACAGAGTTCCCCTCAACAAACTGTGGCCAGGACCAGGTCTAACATTCACTCTTAAAGGCTTCCATATTCCTCCATGAACTATAAAAACAAACGTTCTCTCTAGGGGGAAATGATGCAGGTGGCTGGAGCCACATGTTCACTGCTGTTCCTCAGCATCTAGGTCACGTGCAGCTGTTCACTGGCAGCACTGTGTGGGAGCAAAGCAGAGCTGTGCATGTCCAAAGGGACCCAGTCAGCTCGCTGTGCACAAAGCCTCTAGCTGCAGATTGCATCACTTTAGTGCCCACTGGTATTTTTCTTCCTTTTTAACCTTGCCTTTTGAAGGGGAAAAAAAAATTCTCTGCAGCCCTGACTGTCCTGACCATACACCCAGGCTGGCCTTGAACTCCCAGAAATCCTACTCGAACCTCCTGAGTGCTGGGATTACACTTGTGCCAACACAGGCTTTTACCACATTCTCTAGGTGGTGAGCCTGTTTAGAGTGGCAGATATGACTTTACAAGAGTCATAATCTATTTAACAGCTAGACCTTTCAGTGTGTACAGCTAAATGACTAACTACTTCAGTGGCGCCCTATGCTTCTCAAACTACACATCCATGTCTGAGAAATAACTACAGAAGCATGTGACCCAAAACCCACATCCCAGTCCCAAGAGAACTGAACATCTGTCCATCACACAGACTAAGCACATACTTGCTTCTTATGGCTGCTGCGCAGGAAGGACCTGGGGACTCCATTCTTGCACTCTGAGTCACTCTGCTCCTCATAGCTTTCGAACTCACTAGAACTCCACCCGTATTCCAGTGAGCTGTTTCCACCTTCGTCTCCATTCTCCACATCATCATAAATCATTTCATCTGAGTGCACAGACCAAGGGGAAACTCGATTAAATCTAAGCCCATGAAGTTGCTACTTTTCATGTACAATTTGGCTGGAGGCTGTCCAGCACTGTTCAGGATGATGCAGACATCGCCAAGGGCATAGCTCTCTGAGCCTCCTCCATGTGGGCAGTGACTGGAATCTGCAAATGCTCTGCAAATGCTGGCACATCACTATACCCACTGGCATCCAGTAACATAACAATATACCAAATAATGTGCTAGCCATCATGAACTTTCCACAAAGAGAGAGCTTCTTTTGTATATGGAACATGCAAAGATTAGGTAGATAAGCAGAGAGAAAGGCAAGCAGAGATGCAGAGATGCAGAACTGACACCTGATAGATGGAGGACTAAGGATGATAAACAGCTATGAGGTGAGGAGCACTTCCTCTGGATGCTGAGGGGCCTGGCTGTCACACTGGGGCCTCTGCATTTGAGGGAAGCACCTGCTATAGGAACCTGGATGATGATGAATGTGACTGCTTTCCGCTTTGGGGACAGGTGATTCTTACTAGAGAATTGTAATCTCACTTACTTAACTATTTCAACTTATTGATCCCAAGTTATGATTTTTTGCAAAAAGATGCTGCAGTGACCTCCACCAACGCTATCTTTCCTTCCTGATACTTCTTAGCATTCTGATTTTTGCTTCACACATTTCCCTTTCTGCCACCCTCTACTACTGTCCTCCAAGGAAGTGGGCAGGATTTCATCACCTTTCAATAGGTTTTGAACACAGGCCATTATCTCAATAGCTTTACTGTAAATCTATCCTGAATTTTTAAGATTTCTAAAGTCAAAAGTACACTGTGATTTTTGTCTCACTTCATCTTTGAGGGTTTTGAAGATAATAGTACAACTATTTTTGTAGAATGGTTTTCAATTCCTAAATATTTGTTATTTGTTTGTTTATTCATTTATTCATTGTAAAGCTGGAGATTGAACCTAGTCGGTCCCTGCCACTGCACTGTAGATCCCACATCTTTATCTTTACTATGACTAGGTTGCACCAGTTGCTTAGCATGCCTCGTAACTCACTCTACAGCCCACAGCTCTCAGCTTTCAACACACAATCCTCCTGCCTTGCCTCCAGAGTAGCTCGGATGACTGCTGAATATCACCAGGCTCAATAATTTGAATTATTTCTGTACTTTTAAAAATTATGCTCATTTTTAAAATCAACTTCATTGGACTGGGTGGTAGTTTAATGTCAACTTGTCATAAGCTGGAATCATTTGGAAAGAGGGAACCTCAACTGAGAATGCCCCCACCAGACAGGCTTGGAGGCAAGTTTGCGGGACATTTTCTTCATTAATTATTGATGTGGGAGGACCCAGCTCACTGTGGTTGTGGATCCTGTAAGAAAGCAGGCTGAGCGAGCAATGGAGAGCAAGTGGGTAAGCAGCACCCCTCCATGGCCTCTGCTCCATTCCTGCTCTCAGTGGTGGTGAGGACCTGAAGGTCATAAACTGAAATAAACCCTCTTCTCCCTTTGGGTCATGGTATTTTTATCACAGCAACAGAAACCCTAACTAAGACATACTGTTTATCAAAAGACATTTGAATAATACTTTTTAGGTATTTGTTAATACTTGTATGAAGTAGGGCGCATAATTTTAAAGTATTACCTGTACTTGATAAAACACCTGGAAATCAAAGCTGCCTTTACACTAGTCAAGCAAGCATTCTACAGTCACTGATTCTGCAACTGGCACCCATCAGAAGTCAGAAAAGCCTTCTATAGTCATTAATTCTGCAGCCAGCACCCATCAACAGTGGACAGGGCTTTGTTAAGATCTCACACTCCAGTCACACAAGGAACTTATTTCTGGCCACACCTCAGATGTAACTGTCTGTATGCATGTGGAGCCTGTCCTGTAAGGCCACTCTGTACTGGTAACAGTGGCATGAAGCAGGACACCTACTGCATATTAGTTACACTGGCTAATAGTGCTGGCTAGTGTGACACCTATCAGGTTGTTAGACTGGCTACACTGTAGTTATCATCATATTGCCTTCCCACATATTTGCCTCCACTGGGCCCATTATAAGTGTCTTTCCCAAGCTGTTTGTTATTTTCTTAAGTTATGAGTCCTTGTTTTTAACCAGATTGATTTTGCTCATTTAGAAGTTAAATTATGTATTTCTGTGTTCTTGGGTTCTGTCCATCCAATACACACTGAGACTTTTATAGCCAAACAAAATCACAAACCACAAAAAACAAGAAAACCAGCCACTACCCTGCCCAGACAGAGGGGACCGGCTCCCTATTCGAGCGACCACAGCTCTGAGGGTCAGCCCACCTGTAAACCCATCAGCGCTGTCAGTGGCTTCAACTATGCCTGTGGCTCACCAGTCTGCCAGCAGCCCTGCACAACTCTGCTGCTGCCTACTGCTTTCTTCTGCTTCTGTATCCTTTCCCTAGATTGTGACACTGTGGCTCCAGTCTGTGAGGACAAACCCAAGCTGCTGGCTGCTGTGGCATGTTGAAAAGATTGTGCTTCTCTGGATGTAGAAGCCACAGGAACACCTCCCTCTTCAAACTACCAGTGGCCTGCCATTCTTCTCCCACGGCTCTCAGTGGCTCGTATGTTTCTTTTGCCGCTATAAGATTTTTGAAGTGATCTGGTGCTCGGAGGTTTCATTTACACCTGCCAAGTCCTAGATCAATGTTCAATGAGCCCTGCTTTAGGCTTGTCTCTCCACATCTAACAGTGGATGTTTTCTTTTAGATATAGAAAACCATGATCTTCCTGTGCTTCCCCACTTACATCCCTTCTGTGCTAGGACATCTTAGCCTCAGTGATCCTATCTTCCACTGTGAGAGCATCAGGTGCCATGGGCGAGCACACCAGCCCTCAAACACACCATACAAGACAAGCACCAACATCATGAAGACAGAAAACACACATGTGGACCCAGGGGCTTGGACATGCACTAGCTACCTTGGCACCCAAAACAACTGCTAAACTAGACCAAACGCCAGTCTGAACAAGCTCAAACCTGGTTCAGAGTCTGAGTTCTCCTTTGGAACGTCATCGTAAATTGCTTCCTCCGGATCTGCAATGAAAGGGAAGGTATATTAAAAACTGACCAGAACCGAAGAGTGTAGTGCTATAAATATCCCAGTGGTTAGCATAGAGGGATGGCAGACTACATCTCCACAAGAAGAGCCACTCTGAATGGAAGCTTCACTTCAAAACAGAAAAGATGTGAATTATGACCAGTGGGGGACAGGAAGGGGAGGGGGTCACAAGTTCACAGTTCCCAGGCTGGCTCACTCTATAACTATGTTCAAAAATGAATCTCTCCATGGCTTAAGCTTGTGGGGTTCAGAATACAAAAGTGGCACATAAGTCTTAAGAACAAAAGTATCCACTGTGCCACATCAATGAGGAATCCACTAAACTACACTCAGTGACTTGGTTGTATTTACACCCTGGAGATGAGAAGTCACCTGTACCAGTAATACGTCAAATGCACAGGGTGACTTCCCATCCAGTATTATGGTGACATGAGTGTACTGTGAATAAGTTTTCTAAATAAATGTGTGTGTGTGTATTTGGGGGAAGGGTTGGTTGTGTAATACACTATATATGATACATTTGGATTACCAATGATATTGAAGCTGATTTGAACATGTAAAATGCTTACATGCCTTATGTGGATGTATGCTTCATATAAAAAGGCTTTTGAAGTTCATTTTCCAAAGTATTTGTGTTATCATTTCTGTGGAAGAACACCCAAGCACAGTGTATTAGTCATCCATAGGAGATGAAGTATAAACGAACTGTGTCCCCCACCTCCCATGTAGCATGGTTACTCGTCACAATGGAGAACAAGGTCCAGGAACTGCAATTCTGAAGCTGGGTGGCAGCTGACACTCTCCACTAGCACCTAAGCCACTGTGGCCACTGTATAGATTGCTCCTCCTGAGTCAGGGCTGGGTGGTGTAAGTCCTGGGGATGTTTTTAAGCAGTTAACTGTTTGAGTCTGGAGGGTGATGGAGGTGGTGGACAGAAGAAACTGGGACACCGTATATCTAACAAGACGACTATGGGTTCTTGTGATGGTTCTGAGTGAGCAGCCCCCAAAGAGCCATCACAGTCCCCTCTAGAACCCCTGTCAAAATCACAGTTAAAACCAAACCTAAACTTTCCAGAAGACACTTGAACAGATAAGGCAGCTAAAAGGTGGTTTAACCTTTAAGCCAATCAGGCAAAACAGTTACACAAAAATTAGGAGTGACTGGGTAATAAAAGGCATCATCCTTACTTCTTTAGAAAATGAAAAATAAAAACCCAAAACAAAAACAAAAAGTAAAGATTGGCTAAAAACATCTCAAGCTTCTTAAAATAACTGTGGAATCCAAGACCTGAATGCCATCCACAAGCACAGCCAACAATAAGGACAGTCTGAAGGCTTGCCAAGAAGCACCAATGGTGTCTCAATGGAGAACGGCTGATAAAGGGGGGCAGGTCAGAGTGTGTGCTCCCTCCCCATCATACAGGGAAGCCAGTCTGTACCAGGAAGAAGCAGGAGGGGCCAGTGCTTGGTGCAGAGCTGTGACTGCCTCAACACAGGGCAAAAGCCACTCCAGAGTCCTGAGGAAGTTTCTATAAGCGTTTGTTAGTACTTAAGTAAACCAGAGCATTTAAAGCTTCCCATCTGATGTCATCCAGAAAAGAAAACCCACCGCCATCTTTGGTCAAGACCCATGGGCATTCAGGGGTGGGATCCAGGTCCCTGGGACTGTGGTACTTACTTTCCATCCATGCTGTGTTGGCAGGGTCGGCTGCCCACCGGGCCAGGGCACTACCTTCTTGGCTGCCTTGATCACCACTGGAAGTAAAGACATCATGAACCTCAACTCAGAGCATGGAGAAGCATACCAGTCCTGGGGGGCTAGGTGGTCTACAGCATTCATGCATGTACACACGATTATGTGTTCTGTAGAACACCCCAGACACAACTGCACGAATCCCAAGTTCATGTTAATACTCCTAACTCTATCAGTGATCACACACACAGCAGTGTCACAAGTGTTATGTTCTCTGTACAACCAGAAGGTCAAACATGACTGTGCAAGGGAGGCCTCAGCCTTCTCTTTCTCCAGCAACTCTAGCAGGAGGAAGGCATGAGGACCATAGAGCTGTCTACACCCACAGGGTGATAGTCACAGGCAAACAGGGACTTGAACTTCTGTCCTACACAGTATGAAGCTACTGTGACACTCTCTACAGAGAATGACAGGAAGAGATTCACTGGACACATGAGTTATCTATCACTGTGAGGTCTCAATACGTTGACAAAGGGTGGCAGGGTGACAGGCCCCAAGACACCCACCTTCTGCTGGGGCAGTATAAAGGCAGCTGCCCAGCCCTTGTTTTGGTTTGGGGAAAAAACATCTCACTACGCAGCCTAGGCCAGTCTAGAACTCATGACTTCTTTTGTCTCAGTCCCTTCAATGGGACCAACTACTAACTTCTAATCATATATAAACGATGGTTTCTGAAAAACAAACAAACAAAAAAATAGTCTTTGTGGGTCTGCTTTGTGCCAAATTCTCCACACCCACTAGATTCAAAAGTCCTTGCATGTGACTATTTTTCTCTAGAAATTCAAGTGATTTCTAGCATTTTAAGTTTGGGATACTTTAATCCTTGATGACTAAAGAAAAGACAGTGTGCTAGGACCAGTAATGCCATGCAGGGGTGACATGGCCTGATGAATCAAAGAGAGTACAGTTGGTCACAATTTCACAGCTGTCACTGATGCTGCAGAGACAGGGGATACTTTGAGGCTGCGGCTCCTGGGAGGGCACAGAGGGGTGTAGGAGCCACGACAGTAGCACCCTGAGGGTCAGAGAAGTGTCTCCCTGCAGCTCTGATGGCCTGAGAATCCCGCAGTGTGAGCCCATGAAAGGTAAGGGCACGGACACAGAAGATCTCAGTTAGCAGAGGTACCTGTGTGGAAGGTCCTCGGAGCTTAGGGAATTGCATTGCCCATCTCCTGAAACTTCCGCTGCTTCTGCCAAGAAAGAAGATTGACAGGGTTTCACACATGACAAATGTTTCCACAGATGACTTTTAATCCTTAAATGACTTCATGTTTTTCTCACCCACAACAGGCTTATTCTACAACAGATTAGAAAATGTTCATTTCTTAGCTAAAAGGTATTAAACAGGATCACGACAGAATGTTAGGTATCAGGTCTGTGACAAAGGCTAAATGCAAACACACGAATTACATCAGACTGGAGGAAAGAAGCACAACATGGATGTGCGCAGGCACGGTTACAGTGTTCCCCAGAGGTTCCTGTACTGAAGCCTGGTCTGAGAAAGCAGGCCTCAGGCTGGCAATGCCCTTGGGGGCCATCTTCTCAAGGCGTCTGTCTCTGTTCCCTGGCTGCCATGTTCCATTTATGTTCTTCCGCCTCTCTATGATGCTCTGCCTTACAGCAATGCAGCCTGTGACCATGAGCTCAAGTGTTCCATCAGGTATTCTGTTGTAATAATAAAAGGCTAACCCAGAACTCGGGCAGTTCTGAGTTTTTATGATTTACAACATGGGTATTAGGCAACCCCAAGTGACAGTGGATGGAGAAACAGTGATGTGTGATGAACCAAACATCCTCCTCACACAAGCTCTGTCCAGGCACACTACGGTCCTACTAGCTGTGAACTCCCATTTCTGACCCACAGAGATATATGTTCCCCCTGAACTAACTAGACATTGTGGATGCTTTCCCATGCCCACCACTGTTTTGTGCAAGAACCTGCTTCTAGGAAGTAAGATGAAAAGTGGACCCTGCAAGACTAGGAGGGAGGCAAGTGAGCATGTGCAGAAAGTGGGGCATCTAAGCTCTCTGGCCAGCAGAGGGCACAGAGCTCTTCTTTAGGGCTGGCTCTCCACAGGTGGCCAGGCCTGAGCTCCCACTGGGCTGCCCGCTTTGGGTAAAATGGGAGGACTTGAGGATTTGAGTACCGAAGAAGCTTTGGGGAGCACAGTATCCCCTTCCTCTAGGGCAGGGCATGGGTACCAGGCATCCAGAGGTCAGCAGCTCGAAACTCAGTCCCCCAGCAGGGCTTTTCTGCTGAGTTCTCCTTATCCCATGTCTTGGGTCTTTACTTCATTCCAGGGAACACCATTGGATACTCAAGGTGTATCTCACACTCGGGGAGACTCGGAGGCAGAATTCTGATTTACAGTTACATAAAAAATTCAGTAAGAGTTTTTTTCTTTACAGTTAATAACTGAGAAAACAATCTTTAAAGAAAACTCAGTTTTGAATACTGGAAAGCATAGAAGGTTCTGAAGAGAAATGCTTCCTGCAGAAATCGACCATAAATGCGTAGACTAGACCTGCAATGTGTCCCCTGTCTCAAACAGAGGAGCAGTCATCTAAAAATGACCATCTTTTCAGATAAAGAAAACCTGTTCATATGTCAGGCATGTGGTACATACAGCTACTTAGCGCAGCTGAGGCAGGGGGATTGTGAGCTCTTGACTGTCTGGGCTACAGAGTGAATTCAAAGCCAACATGGGCAGCTTAGGAAGACCTGGTCTCAAAATAAGAAGTCGAAAAGAGCTGTGCACGTGGCTCACTGGCAGAGAACGTGCCTAGCGTGCATGAGTTCCAAGTTCAAACTCTAGTGCTAAGGGGGAAAAGAAAAACCTGTCATTTTAAAGGGATGAATGACTGACACCAATTAAAGTACATTATTTAAAAATAATCCGACAGCATTTAAGATAATCTATTTTACTTATTTATGTTTCTATTTATTTATGTATTTATTTTCTTTGCTTTGCAGAAGCATTACATTCTAGAACTTAATATACATGCTTGTCTTTTGTCCCACTACTACAAAGTGGGTTACAAAGAACCTGTTCTGAGGTGCACAGACTAGGAGATGATGGGACTCGGGACACAAAGACACTCTAGAACAGTGATGATAAGTTTAGAGAATGCAGGGCTGAGGCCAGCACCAGAGTAAAGGCTACATAAGCTGTCCCTGGTGTGCAGGGACAGAGCTGCCTCCAAATCATCCCTTCATTGCACCCAAACAGTTACAGGAGGGATTAGCCTGAGCTCATTTTCCAACACTGTAGACACGACAGGAAAGAAAGGACCCGACACGGATTTCTTAGCCATTGTGCCCTGTTGCTATGTGAAGCTCTTGGGTCACGTACCTTCCTCTTCTACAGACTCAGCACGGATGATAACAGGACTGGAGTAGGCAGGCAGCAGCAATGGCAGGTTAGATGGGACAGCGTAGCCACAGGGCACAGGCACAGAGTAACCACTAGGCACACGCAGGCCCACCGCTTCCTCCTCCCTGTTTGCATCTGGAGATGGTGGCTGGTCCTCCTGGAATGGTGTGATGTCAATGACAGAATACGGGTTCACTCTCGTTGGGACCACAAGTTTTGCAGGCTCAGCTTCAGGGGCAGGCTCGGCTCCAGTTTCATTTTCTGGAGGACAGAGGGATACTAGTTAGCAAAGAAGGTGTAAAGGATGTATGTGGTCCCTGTGGCTATAGCAAGGGCATGGGAACCCTGCCTGCATTTGTCACCAATGTCAGGACCCCCAACATTCCCAGTTTAGGAGGCTGTGAGGCCCAAATCCATATGTTCATTGTGAATGGGGAGCTGGCTTCACCCATGGACACAGATGGATGAGACTCTGCCAAAGGCTCCCAGTACAGTGCACCAAACAAGAATAGACAGAGAACCACACAGAGAGATTGGACAAAGTGCACAACTAGTGGTCAGAGCTGCATCTAAGCAGTCATATGGCTAATGAGCAAAGTCCCAGAACTACCTCCAGACTTGAATATCATGAACTCCCATAGGTAATCCATCCCAGTTTATGAACAATGCCAAGTGACATTGTAGGGGTATTGTGTTGTTTCATGGTAAATAATTGTCCCACCCACTGGTTTAATAAAAAGCGCCGATTGGCCAAAGGCAGGCAGGAAGTGTGGGTGGGGCTACCAGACTAAAAACTCTGAGAACAGGAAGCAGCAGCAGATCCCCAGAGAGAAGCTAGAAGAAGCAGAGGACGACCATGCTGCTCTAAGAAAAGGTACCCCATGGCTGAATTGGAAGAATCATGAGTTAGATGAAGGGTAGAGAGCTAGCAAGTGATATGCACGGGCCTGACGCCAATTCAGCCTAAAACTATTGAAAGCATCTATGTGTCTCTGTGGGACTGCAGGACTGGGGGACTGCCAGACTGCGGGTCTGCGGGTCTGTGGTCCTAAACCTTGAGGCTAGGCCTGAAAGTCAGGGCCAGAAACCTCATACTACATGACATCTATTAGAAAATAGAAAATAACAGACTTCTGTCTCTCAACTACTACAATTGAGTGTGGTGTGGGGTTGGGGGTGGGGAGGTTTAAAGCAACAAGAATAGAAACTGAGGGGAAATGATACAATTTAAAAAAAAAAAACAAAAAACCAGCCAAAGCTGCACATAGCTTCTTCAGCTAATCAGAGACCCAGAACTCCTCTGATCCCCAAAACTGTCCTTGTCGTGATTTACATATGAAGCTCACCCCCACCCAAGGCTTATAGCTGAAGGCTTGGTCCCCAGCAGGTGACATTATGAGGGTTGAATGGATCTTGATAACTCACTGAGGAGCTCCATGCTGAATCCAATAGAGGGCAGGACCTGGCTGGAGGGAGGGGGTCACTGGAGTATGTGTCTTTGAAGGAGCTATCTTGCCTCCTCAGCTTTCCCTTGAGTCTTGCTCTGCTTTTGGAGTAGCACTGTGTGAGGAACTCTGCTTTGCTCTCCTTCACTATGGGCCCAGACCCCCCTGTGAGTGTGAGCAGGTAAAGCTCATACTCTTACCTCAGGGATTTTGCTACAGGGATGGGAACTACCAGTCCATATGCACAGGAGGTCAGGGAGTCTCCAGAAGGATCCAAGGCAGCCTGGCTGTGTGACTGACCTGCAGGGGAGGTGGTCTCGCCTTCAACACCTGCTTCAGCACCTCTGGTCCCATGGGCCACCGGGGCTTGCCGATCTGCCTCAGGGACTTCATCTCCACTGTCAAAGTCAAATAATTCGCCCTCTTCCTCTTCATTGTTATTGGTGTCATACTTCACTTCATTTTCTGAAGTTTAAAATAACATAAATATAATGTGACATTTGCTTCCAGGACGGTTTTTGTACCTCCCTGAGGAGGACAAACCCAGGAGAAGCAGCAGGAGAGGTGGAAAGCCTGAGCCTAGGCCCTGGGGAAGTGGCTGGCAACATCGCTAGAGACAGCAGCAGGACTTTGGATCACAGCTATGATTTCCCTTGGCAGGCACTCTGCCACAAGGTGGAAAAGAAATAAAAAGGAAAGGAGAAGAGGGGGAAGCACCTCTCACATCTGAAGTATGTGCTGTGACTTAGGATCTAGGAAAATCTGGTTTCCTTGCCACATAAGGTGAAAAGGACTTGATTGACATACATACACACACACACACACCATCCACAGGACAAGTCTATGGTCTTGCTATTCACAATGACACAGCTCCCATCATCCCCTGGAAGAATGAAGTGCCATGTAACATTTACCCCACAATTAGAATGGTTCCAGACTGCGCTTTCGGCAGGGTGGGGACAGAAAGCCATGCTCAAAGAAACCCATTTTCCATCCCACAGGGTTTCTCAGTATGGGTGTAGTTCAACAGCAGAGCACTTTCCTAGCATGGAACTGCTCTGGATTCTATCCCAAGACGGTCTTCCTCTCTGAGGTAGCCCATCTCCTTGCTGAAATGCAACTACCACAACACAACTATGGGGATACCCACAAACCAACTAGGGAATTAGAGAATATATTGTAATCCACACAAGTAGGGTGCACGGAGGAGAATCGCAGGCAAGTTTTGGCAGCTGTTGTGCAGCCCTTGCTTGAGGCAGTGAGACATGTGACCGAGGCTGAGCAGTCTGCCAGAGAGAGCTTGCCCATTTAACGGAAGAATTCAAATGGGGAAAGGTATGTGGATGATGCCATCCTCTGCACTTGCCTCTGATCTGCAGAAGTGGGAGACGGGAGCGTAAGATGGAGGTGCCAGCTTTTATGGATGGCAGGATGAAGGCAGATAGTCCAGGAGAGATTTTTTTTTTTTTTTCTGAAGAGCACTTCCTTGAGAGTCCATAGGTAGAATCAGACAGTGGAGGATTTCGTGCTAAAAGCCCTCCGATTTAACTCTCAATGCAAAGGGAAAGGAAAATCTTTGACGAAGGGGACCCTTGTAACAGCACAGACAAGAAATCATGAAAATCAGGCAATACTCAGAATCTGGACTGCTTGAATTGACTCAAGCCCAGAGCCTTGGGAAGCTGTGGGACATGGTGGCAGATAGGATCGAGCTAAGAGCCTTGGAAGCAGAGAAACCTAGTTCCAGGAATAAAACCAGTCATCCCTCCTTGAAAGAAAAGCTGGGTGTCCTAATACAAGTAAAATCGGTCCCTTAGGGCCACGGGCCATTAGGAATACCTGGTTATGGCTAGTTGAGTCAGAGACCAGAAGAAGGGTAAGTACCACTGGAGCAAGCAGACACAAGAATGGCAGTGTTGGAGCAAACGCAACTGTGCTCACAGGAGAGTTAAGAAAGAGGTTGATTCAGCATGGGTGGTGGGATTAGTTATAAGGCTTTATGACCTTGCTGAACCTCACACTGGAGTCGGCGAGATGGTAGCCGATCTGAATGATGCAGCCTGGAATGTAAATCAGGCTCATAAAGCAGTTCAAATAAAATGAAGAATAAGCAAAGCAGACAGACAAGTGGGTCTGTCCACTACAAGGCAAATGTGGCAAGATGATTGTAAAAAGGAGGAAAAAAATTACAGAAAGCTGAAAGCTGTGCAGTGAGCTTCTGGAAGTCAGGAGAGCTTCATCAGTGGTCTGCAGAGAGCATAACAACAAAACGGCCCAGCTGACCTAGGGCTGAAGAGCTATCCCTCCACCCCTCCAAAGTACACGCTGTGTCGTTCTCCCTCTAGGGAAGTAAACCAAGGTTGGAGATTGCTCATGCAACCTGGGTTTTTCAGTAGCCAAGTGTGGCTGATGGGAAGGCAAACACTCCATCGCTGGCCTCAGCCTGCCAGAATCAGGGAGCTCACTCCAACAGCAGGCACAGCTGGGCAAAACTGGCCTAACCAAGACCATCAGTAGTGGGGAAATGTTCAACGACCCCCATGACAGCAACAGAGACCAAGGAAAAGGAACGTGAATGGCTCTGGAAATGATTACAGGGCTCTAGAAGAGGAAATGTTTCCCATCCACACAGCTCTACCCAACACTGTTCTTTACATAAAACAGCGGAGATAAGTGATGGATTACATGTTATACTAGACTTCACTGACATTCCATTTTCAGTATCACCTGCACTGTGGTGATAAATAATTAGTCTGGAATATCAGAAGACAGAATCACCCACAGCCAAAAGGTCAAGGAGTTGTGGTCCAAGCCTTTAATCCCATCACTCGGGAGACAGAACTGTCTGGATCTCTGTGAGTTCAAGGCCTAAGGGCCAGGCATTGGTGGTGTACACCATTAGCCCAAGCACTTGGGAGGGAGAGTCAAGGGGGATCTGGGTGAGTTTGAGGCCAGCCTGATCTACAAAGCAAGTTCCAAGACAGTCAGGACTGTTACACAGAAAACCCTGTCCCAAAAAAACATAAACAAAAAACAAAAGCAAATAAAAGGCTGGAAAAATGGTTCTGCTCTCTGATATTCCAGACTATTTTATTAAATATACAATATATCACCACACTCTGCAGTCCAAACCATTGGCACTAGTAAAGACAGCATACTTTGGAGGTCGGTCCTGCCCATCTGCACATAAGAGGCTTCTGACTCAACATCCTCACTGCCATGCTGGAACCCAGTGGTGTGAACAGAGTGAAGCTGTTCCTAATCAAGGTCATTTCATAACACCCACCTTCCCATCATCCTCTCTGTCTCCTTCTTTGTACTTTTCTTTCTTTATTCTCTCTCTCTCTCTCTCTCTCTCTCTCTTTCTCTCTCTCTCTCTCTCTCTCTCTCTCTCTCTCTCTCTCTCTCTGTGTGTGTGTGTGTGTGTGTGTGAGAGAGAGAGAGAGAGAGAGAGAGAGAGAGAGAGAGAGAGAGAGAGAGAAAGATCTAGTGAGCTTCATTAGGTTGTATGCCACTGAAGAAAATCCAGTCTCTCTTCCTCACTAGCAATTGTTAGCCTATAAACCCTCAAGGAGAGATGGAATGGAACTTGTTTTTATATTCTGTTTTCTGGGTGGAGGAAACCCCAGGGGCTGAGCTTCCAACCTGAATCTTCACCACCCAGAAGTCCCCTGTGATGGCAATGTTACTGCCTTGCACTGAAGTCTTCTGTAGACCCAGTTCACCACCTTGGTCCTTCATGGTATCTCAAGGTCTAAGATGCTCCTTGGAAAAAGTTGTATGCATTTTATTTGTGACTCCCATGTATCACCATAAAGGCCCAGAGCTCCCACGCAGCAGACAGAGTGGAACAGGAGGGCCAGAGCCAAGCATGACAAAGGTAAGCCCCTTCCAGCCCACACTTGCAGAGTCCTTTACACATAGAGGAATGCCCAGTCTCATGTGGCTAAGCTGCCTCACAGCTGCAGTACACCCTAACCTTCAGATCTTATCTCTTCTCCATCTGCAGATTGGGTACCAGTGTCCCTGACAGAGAGTCTTCAAAAGAAAGCAACCAACAATCCTTCCTCTTGTCTCTATCAACTGAGCAGATAGAAGAGGATGCCCAGTTTAACCTTGAGCTGCCCACAGGGGAAGGAAGCAGGAAGAACACTGCCCCAGTTCACTCCCAGTGCTCAAGAGGTTGCCAGTTCCTGAGGAAAACATGACTGGAAGGCACAGCTTATTCCCAAGTGTGGGCTACACACCACGTCAAGTGCGACCCACACTGGATCAAACAAAAGAAACCTCAGGTAATCCAAGATGCTGAAGACAGATCACATGCTAGAACACGGGCGCTAGCACATTGCAGCCCAGGTACACTGCCATACCACAAGGGCAAAGCTCAAAGCTCGGGCCCCAACTATACCACAATATGAACCTTTTCTCTCTGGCCCCATACCAAATAGTAACAATTTAGTGATTCTGGAAGCTGGAGTCCTCTATCAGAATGCTGAGAACTATGGGATCCAGGGACACCACTAAGGAGGCGGGTCCCTACCTGCAGGCGCAGGAGCTGAAGGCTCTCCTTGGTCCATGCTCAGCCTCGCCTTTCTCCACGCTTGGTCAGCATCAGGGGACAGGAGCCCCTGCAAGCACAAACACTGTCCATCAAGTTCACATATAAAACCTTCTGTGCAGACACCACTTGGGGCTTTCTAGAAACAACCTGGAAGAAGGGAAAAGGTCACTGTCACTTACAGCTGTAAGGCGAGAACTTCAACTCTTAGTTGCAAATACTTGTGAATCTCAGAAGAAACAATCCATCACAAAACAAAGGGCTCTCACGGGACTTCATCTTGAACCACAGCTAGGAATTTGTTTTGGAATCTGAGGCCGGGCCAGAGCCCTCTCAACCAACATCACAGCAGGTCTTTGCTAGATTTCACACCATGCTCTAAAGGAAGAAGTCAACACATAAACCAGTCTCTCTTCTTCCTTCAGACCAAACCCAAGCAGTTAACCCAAGTTCCCAGGGGGAAGCTGCAACTACATTCAACACTTTGCAAGGCTTTTAGCTGATCAGAACGTCAATGATGATGGAGAGCTGGAATACTCCAAGTTCAGAGCCCAATTATCTTGGCTATCTTAGCCCCCAACCAGGCATTTGTTGCCCCAACCCCTCCTCCCCATGTGGCCTACCATCCTCCTGCTTGTTAGGTAAACAGAGAACAGACTCTGTGGTGGCTTGAAGAAAAATGGCTTTCACAGACTCATAGGCAGTGGCTTTATCAAAGGTGTGGACTTACTGGAGTAGGTGTGCTCTTGTTGGAGGAAGGATAGTATGAAGTGGACTTTAAGGTTACAGAAGCTTAAGCCAGGCCCAGTGGTCTCTCTATTGTAGGGGACTGTGTTGTTTCATGGTAAATAATTGTCCCACCCACTGGTTTAATAAAAAGCGCTGATTGGCCAAAGGCAGGCAGGAAGTGTGGGCGGGGCTACCAGACTAAAAACTCAGAACAGGAAGGACAGAGAGAACACCAGAGAGAAGCCGGAAGAAGCATAGGACAACCATGCTGCTCTAAAGAAAGGTACCAAGCCGCATGGCTGAACAGGAAGAATCATGGGTTAGATGAAGGGTAGAGAGCTAGCAAGTGATATGCCTGGGCCACAGGCCGATCAGCCTAAAACTATTGTAAGCATCTGTGTGTCTCTGTGGGACTGCGGGACTGTGGATCTGTGGGTCCTACACCTTGAGGTTAGGCTCGAAAGTCCGGGCCAGAAACCTTGTACTACACTCTATCTTCCTGCTGCCTGCCAATCCAGATGCAGAACCCTCAGCTACTTCTCCAGCACCATGTCTGCCTGTACATAACCACAATTCCCACCATGATAATAATGAACTAAACCTCTGGAGCTGGAAGCCAGCCCTTCTTAAATGGTTTCCTTTATAAGAGTTGAAGTGGTCATGGTGTCTCTTCACAGTAACAGGACACTGACTAAGACAGGCCCCTAGCCTCCACAACTCTAAAGATTAAGAAAGTCATCGGATAACATCAGAGGCCTAGAGCAGATTTCTCTACTTTGCTGAAACTCACCTACCTGAGGTAACCAAGTGCCTTTATTCATAACTTCCTTTGTTGTTACTATAAAACACCTGGAAACTGCTACCACACAGGGACATGAATCTACTCCCAGCCACAATCATTCATACTTGGCTTCAGAATAATCTCTCTTACCCCCTTCAAGGTGAGAGCTGGATTTTTGTGCTGATAACTGTTTTTGTAAAACCTGTTTTTCATCAAGAACAGTACTGGTATTTTCTTCATTACCTCCAGAGTAGGGTTAAGCTCCACAGGCAGCTTTTCTGTCCTGTCTTTGCTTTCTGTGGCTTATTCTCTACATTATTTAGAAAAACTGAGTTTGAAAAACAGAATATTGTGAGGATAGTCTGACTCACACCGAATCACTCAATACCCGTCCTAGCTTCATCCAGGGACCTCTCAACACCACCCCTGGATCCTACCTGGGATTTCTCAGCCCACCCAATACTAGCTCTGGATCCCTATTTGAATCACTCAACACCCTTTCTATATTGTACCAGAGCAGTGGGAAGAAAAGCGAACTACTTTAAAACCTTCTCCATATGCTTCTGTGTCAGGCAGGTGGATACAATGCTCAGTGAATGGCACCCCTGCCTCTTCAGCCACGGACTCTCTACATCTTCACTGTCCAATGACAAGGAGAGAGCAGCCAAAGCTTTGCACCTCACAGCCAAACCAGCCCAGTGAATTCTTTCACCCTAATTAGCAGGCTTGATGTTGGCTTTGGCACTTCCAGTAAGCCAAGCCATGTTCTCATGAAGACAAGCTGACTGCGCATGCCAAGCCCATCATCTGCCAGTATGCAGCATCCCTGTCTGTCTGCCAGCCTTGCATGTGCTCTCTGATACAAGCCCCCATGTGACTTTGGCCATGTGGCTCCACCTTATCCTCATGGGCACTAGTCGCTATTTAGATGCCCACCTAAGTGGCTAGGCCTCTTCAGTGGGCACCTGTTGTCTCAGCTCTGAAACCTATGTCATTCCACCACAATATAGCATTGCTGGTGTAGGCTCTCTCTGTGTGTCATAAATGTGGTGAGTCACAGCCAGGCTTGACTGTCCTACCATTGACAATATAACTGCACCACCACTCTGAGAGCAGACCCTAGTATTTCAGATGAAGATTTTATAGCTTCAAGATTTGCGAGATCCACCAGGGCTATAATGAGGGCAAGAGTTTGGGGTAGAGCCCGAAAGTCCAGAGCCCGGGGTAAAGACCAAAGTCCTTAGCCTGCCAACAAGACCTGGGCAAATACTGAGACCTCTGTGCAGCAGCTGCTGGCCTGGAACCTATGAGAGATGACAGAATCTCTCTCAGAGGAACTGTAGGTGAGATACCCTATGCACGTGGGAAGTGTACATCTCAGCGTGAGGCACCTGGGCAGGACACACAACTGCACACTGCCACCTTGCTAGACAATATCTGTGACTGATGTTCTTCTGATCCAATGCTATCCCTCCTCCACCCACCGCCCTTCCTGATACTTGCTGAACACCCAAGGGTTTCAATGGAATTAACAAAGGAATTTATGGAAGAGCTTCTTCCTGGTAAGTGGTGGGAAGCACAGGAAGCAAAGGACATAGCTGTGTGAGACTCACTGGGAGGGAACACTGTCTACTTCCATGACACCTTCCCCAGAGGAACGCATGGCTGCAGGAATGAGTGTCACCCCATCCCCATAGCTCATGTGACCTCATCCTTGCCTTTATTCTTGGAACCAAAACAGGTCTGGGTTACTGAGGACTCAGTTGGTCCTATGAAAGAATGAACACAGATGAACCGTGGTGTTCTGTAAATACAGATCCAGCCCTATTGTGCCTTTCATGGGTTTCGTGCCCTTGTAGAGCAGATGAAAGTAATCAGTAAGTCCAAAAAGACTGGGAGGAAAGGAGCATGGCCACTGGCCACCGCTGAAAGTGTCATGAGACCAATGTAGGCTGATGTTATCACTTATCACCAATAAGAAACAGAGGCCAGTGTGGTGACATACTGTATACTTAATAGAATCAGCCTGGAATATCAGCAAACAGAATCACCCACAGTCAAGCCATGAAGGTCAGAGAGTGGTGACCCATGCCTTTAATTCTATCACTAAGGAGACAGAGATCTTTCTGTGTTTCTGAGAGTTCAAGACCTAGCAACAAAACAGTGGTAGCTCACACCTTTAATCCTAACTCTAGGATTATGATGCAGAGCTGAACCCAAAAGTAAAACAACTGGGCATGGAAGATATTTAAGGCAGGAGACAGAGATTCAGGCATTCTGTGGAAGCAGCCAGCCAGGTGAGGACTCCTGAAGACAGCATTTACACTGGGTGAGAACTGAGAGTGGTCTGTTTCCTCTCTCTGATATTCCAGCTTTTCCCCAATATCTGGCTCCAGGTTTTCATTATAAACTAACTAGAATTCATGCAACAGGCCAGCTAGAAGCCAGAGTAGGCAGCAGTGGCTAAGGGCTCCAGAGAAAAGCAAAGCCACCCTGCACTGGTTCTGACCAGTGACTCACTGACTCACTCTACTGGTCTGTAAGATAAATAATGGTTGGTGGCAAACAGCCTTCCTGAAAGTAAACAGAGCTGTCACTTACCTATGAGGAATTTGTTTAAGAACAGGCACATACCTGAAGGCATACTGTGTGCAGGGTTGCATCTTCAGCCTGAATGTTCGCCCACCATTTTTAAATCCCACTGCTTTATGAACTTAAAAGACACAGAGTACAGCTGACTCCTGTTTTCCTAACATCAGCCAGACCACAGCTGTCAGCAAGCTCTTGTCCCAACTGTAGGGAGATTATGTTGTTCCACTGTAAATAATTGTCCCCACCTATGAGTTTAACAAAAAGCGCTGATTGGCCAAAGGCAGACAGGAAGTGTGGGCGGGGCTACCAGACTAAGAAGACTCTAGAAACAGGTGGAACAGAGCAGAAATGCCACAGAGACTCCAGAGTTGCCAGACAATTCAGAAGTTGCTGGAAGATTCAGAGGACAACTATACTGCTCTGAGAAAGGTACCAAGCCTCATGGCTGAACAGGATAAGAGTCATGGGTTAGATTAAGGGTAAAAGAGTTAGCAAGTTATATGCCTGGGCCTTAGGCCAATCAGCCTAAAACTATTGTAAGCATCTGTGTGTCTCTGCGGGTCTGTGGGTCTGCAGGTCTAAACCTTGAGGCTAGGCCTGAAAGTCCGGGCCAGAAACCTCTTACTACACCAACAGCTCCTGTGGGCCAAATCAAACCACCTGCAACTGCTCAGGTAGAAAAAAGCAGCCTATAAGTCCTGCTGCCAGCATTTCCCACTGTCCCAGCCAGTGACCCGCCATCAACACTGCCCACTGACCAGCCAGTGACCTGCCATCAACACTGCCCACTGACCAGCCAGTGACCTGCCATCAACACTGCCCACTGACCAGCCAGTGACTCGCCATCAACACTGCTCACTGACCAGCCAGTGACCCAAAATCAGCACTGCCCACTGACCAGCCAGTGCCCATCATCAGCACTGCCCACTGACCCTGCCAGTAACCGGTCACCAGCACTGCCCACTGACCAGCCAATAACCGGTCACCAGCACTGTCCACTGACCAGGCAGTGACCCGTCATCAGCACTGCTCACTGACCCTGCCAGCAGTGCTGTCCTTTCAACATGGCTAGCAGAGCCCACTGATCTAGTCAGCAGCACCACCCACTCACCTGGCCAACACTGCTGCTGCTGCTGCCTGTCTCCACAGCCAGTTCGTACACAATCCTTTCTGGAACTTTCTTGCCTTGCAAACTGTGCTCTTGGGTACGCTTTCTCTCTCTCCCCTTCCCTCTCCCTGTCCCCTCATTCCCCTTGCTCTCTTCTCTCTCTCTGCCCTTCTTTGCTCCCAGCCTGAATCCATGGCTATGCATTCTCAGGAAGGAACTCACCTGGACTTGTTGACATAAAATATGATGTTAAGTAATTCCTAAGAACAAGGCCCTATGCACAGGATGATGAGACACAACTCTGGATGTGCTCCAGGTGAAGCAGACATTGCTTGAGGCTCCTATCAAGAAGCAATGAAGGTTAGGGTAGCTCTGGCTAGCATAAACTGGGTCATGGCTAGAGGGACACAGCGGGTGAGCCTCATCTGGTATAAGCTTGAGGAGACTGCATCAGCACACAAAGGAAAACCACTGACCAATGTACCAGGAAGGCTCCCTGACAGCCTGTGTCTTGACTGCTGCAACCTACAAAAAGCCCCTCAAGGCTGCCTCAGGCCTCTGCATCCACTGTACTCCCAGGATGTCCTGGCCCAGCTCCCAGAATGGCTCTTGAATATCCTCCAGGGCTCAGCCAGCCATGTTACTGTATGTATCATTCAAACTCCAAACAGCCCAGGTAAGCTGAGAGACCCATCATATCCACCTGCCTGATCCCTACTGCCCTCACAGAAAGCCACATCCATCCAAGAATGTGGAGGATTATGAGCTGCAGGCACAGCCCTAGCCATACACCTGAGCCATACTACTGGCCTGCAATATCTCCTTTGCTGTATTCAGCAATGTATTTTCTGTACACAGTCCCCAGAGGCTCCCAACAGAAATGGGGGTCAAAAAAAAAAAAAGGAGGTATCCAGGCTAGGTCCCATTGAACTTGAAGAACATAGCAAGATGGTGCTTTACCATCAAATAGAACCTTCCTTTGCAGCCTGGGCACCCTGATGCATGCACAGATTGTGACCACAGTTGATACAAAATAATAATATCTCAAAGACTCATATCATCTAAACAAAACCCAAACTGTAGTTATCTGAATGTCTATATGGTTCTAATTTCATGTTGACTTGGTAATGCCTTTGTAAATATTCTTCAGGAGACCGGACATTACATTCAAAAAAACAACAGTGAAGAATGTCTCTTGCAGAAGGAACAGTCAGTCACCAAACAACCTCTGACCATCTGAACTGACACTCTATTCCTATACAGGCTGCTTGGGCAGCCTCTGTGGAAGTCTTTCTCTGGTATTCTTGTGAGGTCCTTAGAACAGCGTATCAGACCTTGCTTACCTGTGGCTATAATGCCCCAGACAGGCCTAGTCCAGGAAGGCACACAACAGAAATGGGAATTTCATGGCCCAAAGTTCAGGGATTCAAAGCAAACCATCCCAAAGGAGTAGAGTGAGGACAGGAGGAGTGGAGAGACAAAGAAAGCCCCCCCAGACGCTGCTGACCATGGGGGTGGCCAGTGACTTCACACATACAACTCTTAAAACTTTCAAAACTAGTCAGGGCTGTGGCTTGTTTCTGCACTTACGTGTTGGGAAGCTAAGAAGGAAGAGAAGGTATCCTGGCTGTCACATGCCTGGAAACCTCATATCTGGCTGCAGGAGAGACTCGGGGCTATTGGGCCCAACTAAGACTTCCTTAATGGAAGAAGAAACAGCAAGTAATGACAGTCAGGCAGTGCTGCCCAAGTTGGGGAACAAAGATGGCTCCCCAGAAGTGAGCCACCCAGCACTGTGGCAAGGCTGAAAATCAAGGGGGAAGGTGGCTGCTGTGACTCAGGGGTAGACAGCTTGTTCCTGTTCAGGACATGGCTTTTTAGAACAAAGGCATCCGTGTATGGTATAGGAGTGAGGGAGTATGGTATGGGAGGAGGCTGGCCAAGGAATAGCAGCATCCTCAGGAAGTTTGCATGGCTGATGACCAGTTAGTAAGACTATCACGTGGCTGAAGCTGAACTTCAGAGCCTGGCTGGACTTTATGAGGTCATAGGTCCAGATGGCCTTGTAATGATGTCCACTCTCCTCCATTGTCTCTGTAGACTCAGATTCATGTGCAGCCCGAGGAATGTTGCTTCTCTGGTGGCTGTTAGCAGGAATCCAGAGACCCCATGTATGGATTAAGGCCATCCTGTTCCTGTCCCACCCCTCCAGCCCAACTGTGGAGAAAGTTAGAAAAAAGCCCCACATTACACAGGTTTGTGATAAACACCCATCCCTGTACCCTGAGGAGTGTGTCCACTCGAGTAGCACTCTTATGGGTCTGCACCACCACCCATAAACAGGTATCACTGTAAAGGCACTCACTCTGGATACCCCTCCTCTGATCCTTCTGCCGATGTGTAGGAGACAGACTGTGTAGACTCTCACACAGGACCCTTGGGAGAAGGGACTTTCTCCACAGACCAGCTGCCAACATTCAGACACTGTCTCTGCAGCCATCAGGAACCTGTCCCTAGCCTGGTCATCAGAGGCTACCTATATAGATCAACGGGCTCTGTATACCCCTTCCTGCACACTTCGCTTGGGTAGATCTCTTGGTGCCACACTCTCTGAAGCCTAGAGTCATTCCACAGACCTGCAGCTTCAGTACTAGATATATGCCTAAGACCACCCAGCACAACAATGCTGAAGGGAGGCATCCAACAGACAATTCAAATCTAAATCCGGACAACGGATCTACCTGCTTCTTCTTTCAATAAACAGAACCCCAAGGGTCATCCCCAATTCTCCTCTTTCTCTTAGACACAGGTCCAGATCCACAAGCAAAGCTGATAGTTTCAATTTCCCACCTTCCCAAGGCTAGCTGACCACTGGTCAGCACTACCCACACCTGAACAGTGACTTTGACCAACTCAAAACGGGCCTTCCTGTCTCCACCTTCTCACCTGAAGGGTCAATGCTGTCCTGTGAAAATATGGATAGACCAGCTTAATGCCCACCCTGGCTTCCAGTTACTCTTATCCTACACAGTTATTACTCCAACCTCCACCACCATCATTCTGTCTCCAAGGAAACGGCATCATCCAGACACAACACTGGTGCACATATGATTTCGCAGAAACCTGCACAGGGTCAAGCCAAACAGAGAACCCAGTACCAAGGGAGGTAAGTAGACATAGGGTCCCACACCTAACCAAGCAGCTATCTGTAAACTGATAACCTTCTGGCAAAGGGAAAGCCTGTTTTTTCCAGTTGAGTGTCACTGGGTGCATCAAGCACACTGCAGAGTTGGCTCTGCACCCAGGAGTAGTTAGCCAATACCAAACAGCGCTATGGTCTGTTTGTTTAGCTCCATGTCTCATTTTGTTTTGGCTTCTTTTTTTCTTTTGTCTTACAGGTTTCTTATTTGTTTCGATTTTCTTTCTTTTTTCTTTTCTTCTTCTTTTTTGAGAGAACATGAAGTTGAGTGGTAGGGAGGTGGGGAGGACCCGAGAAGAGCTGGGAGAAGGAAAACATGATCAAAATATATTGTATAAAAACATAATTTTTAAAAAGGGTGCTCACCAAGGATGATGAAGATGAGACGTCTACAAAATATACTTGGCATGGAACTGAAAATCTCCTAAGGTGACAGGTAGATTCAGGCAGCCTCTTCCCCTTCCCTGTGGATCCACTGATAGCCCCACCCTCTGTTGACCTCCTGTCTAGACACAATGGAGGACGGCAGTGACTCTCTGCAGAAACAGCCCTTCCACCTCCACAGAATCACTGAGGAGACCAAACATCCTGGAAAACATAAATCTCTCTTCCTCAATTCAAGTACCTATGATTATTTTCCCAATTGCTTGTGTTGCTTGGCAAGACACTGCACCTTTCATTCCTTCCTATGAAGTCATCCAAAGCCTGCATGTCTAAACTCTATTCTAAAAGCCAGGACCTGCCCCGTCCAGGACAGCGTCCCAGGCTCTGCTGCATTCCTCCACTTCAGACCCTGGGCTGTCAGTGGAGAATTGTGTCCCTCTGACATTCTCAGAACCAAATGTGACTGAAAAGTGGCCTGCTCTGCAGAGCACAGGACCACGCCTTCAGAGACAGCCTCTCCTACCATGCTCCACAGAGCAGATCCCACTCTGCTTCTCTGATGAAGCAGGCGATGCCCACCTGAGCTCCAGCACTCCGCTCACCGTGGGCTGCTTCCACCCGCATGGAGTCAAGTGCATTAATCAATGTTCTTATCTCTTCTGAAGCCAGAGGCTTGCTGTGCCAAGAAGCAAATGAGCCAAGCCCACACAGAAAGACTATCTCTTCAGGACCTCAAAAGCACCCCACCCATCCAACCCCCTGACCCAGACAGACTTGGGCCCACCCACACTGCAATGACCCATTCCATTCACAAACCCAGGCCTTCAGAGATGGAGTCACTGGGCTGTGAAATACCCTGGACATGTCCACACTTGGCCCTCACCATGGTCATCACCATAAGGACTCAAGCAGAAATGTCAGTGTACACAAGGCCTGGCCTTATGGGTCAGCCCACTGCCTCACCATGCTGACACCAGACCATTTATCCTCTCCAAAGACTGGGCCTCCAATCCTGAGCTTACAGCTAATGAGATGAGCACCGAGGACCACCTCAGTGCATTATTCTTATATTCTTTAAAGAAAACCAGAAACCAAAGTGAAATCATGACTCTATTTTCTTTTTTAGAAACAGTAAGTAGCCATAGGACCTGGCTAGCTGGCCCAGGCTCCGTCACTGGAAAAAAACCAAAACAACAAAAAAACCAACCAACCAAAAAGAATTAAAAACCCAAACACGTACATTTATTTCCTTGTGCTTTTCTTCTTCTATTTTGTCTCTTTCAAAAAGGATTTCTCACTGTAGCCCAGGCTGACCTAGAATTCACTAACAGTTCAACCTTGCCTCATATTTGAAGTGATCCACCTGTCTCTACCTCATGGATGCTTATGTTACACATGTGAACCACTACATCTGACTTCCTGTGTAGTCATAATTATCAACACCAATGAGACATGAGTCCAGCTCATACATCAACAATATACATGACTCTTAAGTGTTCTCTTTAGTTGTGTATCTCAAGGCATGTCCATAATGCTTTCTTTAACAAGAAATAACATCAGGATGGAATTGTGGCTTGGTGGTAGAACACCCATCTAGCAAACGCAAAGCGCTGGATTCAATCCCCAGCACTGCAGAAAAGTGTCACAGGGTCAGGGGAAGCTTGATAACACTCACCAGCCATGCCTACAATGAAAAACAGAACCTGTGTCTAAAGCAGCCCAAATAGTCAGGACAGCGGGCCCCAGTCATGACAGCCGGGGCACTGCAGTGAGGCATGTCATCATAGCTCAGGCCGGCTTGTCTGCCCTTCCTGGGGTCTGTAGCTTAGATTGGGCCAGTCAGCACCTCATTCCTCTGTAGGACACTGACTAAGCAAGGCCACTACCATGTGGAAGAGCCACACTGTACCCACTTAGGTACACTTGTCCATGACTCCCCTACAAGATCCTCCACGTGACTATCCCAGTTGTTCATTGGATTGAAGACAAAGTCTTGATATGCAGCTGGTCTCAAACTCAACATTCTCCTGCCTCAGCCTCCCCACAGTGGTGACTGTGAGTTTGTAGCACTGCACGTGGTTTTGCACAGTTTTTCCTGTTGTGTTATACAGCCCAAATCACTTCCCATATCGGAAGGTCATGTATGGAAGGCAAGAACATTAAACCGAGTAACTTTTGAAAAATATTTTACTCCTTCCCCATTGTTTTGTAAAAATATAACCCACAGACATCACTTTCTACAAGTAGGTGTACATTAAGGAAAGGCAAGAAATGATAAAGGTGCAGAATGAAAAATGACTGCAGTTTCATAATCAAGATTTGAAAATTTACATCCAGAAAGAGGCCAAAGTCAGCATCCAGGCCCCACCACGGAGAAAGGCCAGGTCAATGGGGTCGGACAGAAGACCCTGAAGATACTCAGGGTTGGAGCCAATAGCAGGACCTTCTTAAAATACACAGTATCCCATATGTTCCTATGCAGTTTTCCTCTCTCCAGTCAAGGCCACCACCTTGTTACCTGTCTACAGATATGATTGTGGACCACCTGCCACCAATTCTCAATTCATTTCAGACCCTTCCAAGCTGTCTGTCCTGGAATACTCACCCCATTGTATGTTTTCCCAAATCACATCTCCAGAGAGCATAGCTAATGAAGAGTTGTAGCTCTGCCCCAACAATAATGAGCAGTGTATCCCACTCTGTCTAACAGCCTTGCTTATTTACCCCTCCACCCAAGCAAACTGTACTCAGGAATATGCTCTATCTGCAGACACAGCCTTCCATTGTGCCCTTATTATTTTGAGCCATGCAATTAAAGAATGATATATTATACAACAGGGGTTTCTTTCAATTATGAAAATGGCTTATACTATTATCTACAGATGACATCAGCCGCAGTCACTACATTTTCACTTGTCTCTGGTAAACACACAACACTCTCTGGTACAGACTGTTCTTATACACACGGCACCCCAGCGACTTCACACATGAGCAGTAAGTACCAAGCGAAGAGTAGACAGCCACAGGGCTAGTGGTGACTCCCTCAGGTAACCCGGGCACACAGCCCTCCCCACCCAAAACCTCTCCATTTACAGCTGCAGCTCTTGCTTCTAGCCTCCCCAGAAGCAGCAGCACATCAAAATACCTTTGACAAATCTAGAAGAACCAAATGCTAAAGATGAAGAGGCCTGGGGTATAGCTCAGGAGCAGACTGGTGCAAGTTTGACCAAAGACCTCAAAAAAAGGGTGATTTCTAATAACTGACTTTACCTTATCCCCCAGTAGCTAAAGCCCCTTTTGTCAATAACTGGTCTGTATGGTGAGGCTAATAATGGGCATCACCAAATACAGCAACCCTTCCCTCTGAGAAACCATGAACAAGTATACTGTCTAACTCTGGACCTCAACTTCTCACAAGGTTTGATGCGGAAGCCAATGAAATAAAGAGTGAGCTGAGAGCTGGAAAGGTACTGTGTATAAACCCCAATCATCTTTTCTCATAAAGGTTATCTTTTGGTAAAACAGGTACTTGAGATATGTGTGCTATTACTGTTGTGATAAACCACCGTGACCAACGCAGCTTATAGAAGGGAAGGTTCATCTGGGCATCCGGTTCCCAAAGGATCAAATTCCATCATCATCATCATCATCATCATCATCATCATCACTGAGGGAGCACGGAGGAGAAAGCTGAGCTCCCTCACACCTGGAGCCACACGCACACAGCATGAGGCAATGGGAATATACTTGGAATGGGGAAATAGTCTGGGCCCCTTAAAGATCATACTTCCTGCTTCAAGGCCATACCTCTTAATCCCACCCAGACAGTGTCACAGGAGCCGAGAAGCCAAGTGCCTGAGCCCGCCAGTGGGAGGCATTCTCATCTAAGCTTTATCTGAGTATTTATTTACTCCTTTGGCACTTACTGGGGATCAAATCATTCCCCCCTCCCCCTGCTCCTGCCCTGCAAGTGTTGTTCTTCTGAGCACCTCCCCACCCTGTCTCCCTTGTTTATATGAGACCCAGGCTGTTCTCAGACTCAAGATCAGCCTAACTCAGACCTTCAAGTCCCAAAATAGATTTTTAATAGTAAGCGAGGCTGTGGGTGTGGCTCAGCAGGAGAGCATTTGCCTAACAAGGTACTCAGCAGTAGTTACCAGCATGTGCAAGGACCTAGATTCAATCAAGGGAGGGAAAAAAGAGAAAGTCAAGACACTCAGCAGTTAAAATGCTGTCTCTTGCCCAGACTCTAAACACAGCAACACAGCTTACTGTGTGGCCCAGCCAAAGAAAGGAACGAGATTGCTGCCATCTGAGTTCACAAGAACGGCTTCCTCCAGCAAAAGCTGTAATTGAGACGCACCCTGCACTAGAGTCCACACCAAGCATTGCCCACTGACCTCTGGGAACTGACATACTCATTAAAAGTCCAAACATCCATCTGCATTCGAAACATGGGGTCCCAGGGTGTCGGGGGCCCAGCCACCTGCTTTTATTTGCTGCACATCAGACCAAGATCTTGATTATTGAGCAATGGTGGGAAGCCAAAAAACAGCAGTCAGCTTCATTCTAAAGGGGACATTAGGATCCTAAGCATCTTCATTCAAATGTCTGACTTTTCCCAGGCAATTCCAGTGCCCTGTAAATTCACTCCTTTTGGTCAGAGACTGCTGCACATGTCCTAAGGGATTTCTCATCAGCATCCATGATGCTGGGGGCTACTCTCTGCTCTCTACCTAGGGTAGACATTCACTGAAGTTAGGCGGCTGCTCATGGTTCTATGTCTAGGGGCACCCATTGACGTTGAGGGGTTTCTCATTGCCTGTGTCTAGGGATATCCACGAATAGAGGGCTGCAAGACACCTTACCTATGCCTGGGGACATCTTAAAGTTGAGAGGCCTCCTGCTTCTGCCTGTGTCTACGGGTCATCTGCACATTTTGGGAACGCTTCTTGTTGCCTGCCCTGTGTCCAGAGACGCCGCTAAGTTCGGGGGGGTTGGTTGATAGGGATTGATGGGCCTAGAGAGCGAAATATGGGCCGGCTTGGGAGCAACTAATACTGAAGTTGGGAGTTCTTTGCAGTCCTGTGCCACGGACAGCGGCTGAGCTGGTGTGTTGGGGGGAGGGGTTAATTCGCTACCATCCGTGTCTCGGTGCGCAAAGGTCCCGCAAACTCTGGGTGGGGTTTAGCTACTTTGGGGAGCTGGGCAAAAGTGCAACTTTTAAAGCAAAGAAGTAGCCCATGCTAACAGGCCTGGGGAGGGGGGTGGTCGCCGTGTTCACTCACCGAGGGACCAAGCGCCATCCGCCGTCTACGTCCGCCAGTTGTCCGGCGCCCCCAGCGCGCCCCGCCCGCGATGCGCTCCCACCCCGCCCGCCGGGGGAAGCCCCTCCCGCCTCACCATGATTGGCCAGAGCGGGTCGTGCCTGCTGTCCACTGGCCAGCGTTCCTGCCCGTTCCTTGGATGGCCCGGCCCTCGCGCCCGCGCATTCCTGCGAGGCCACGTGGCCTCCCGCCCCCCTTCCACGCCCCGCCCTGCCCCCAGCCCAAAGCTCCGCGCTACTGGGCGCGTGGGAGAGAAGCTGTCTGCTAGGCGCTCCTGGATGGAGAAGGCATGAGAACAACACCGGCTTGCAGTGCCCCAGAGTGGGCGCTTATCCCTTCAGACGCCTGGTCAGTTGGGCGAGTGACACGGGGCCAGAGCATCCCGAGCATCCACCCTCTATGGGACACTGGGAGCCGCGCTGGCGCGGGCGGGGAACACAAAACATGCACTCCACCCATCATGACCCCAGCATCTGCTACTCCCTGCAGATCCTGGGTCTGGGCTCCTGTGGGCAAGAGGCGCTGAACTACACTTCACCCCATCTTTTGACCCTTCTCTCCCTGCCCAACTCTTCTTTCTTGGGTCCCATGGGCAGGGGGCACAGAGCAGATACCACACCCATCGTGACTCAAGCCTAGCATCATCTGCCTCTTCCTGCCCACCTCTCCCATCTTGGGGCCCATGGGCAGGAGGCACAAAGCGGATTATCACACCCATCATAACTCTAGCAGCCATTGCTCCTTGGAGACCCTCTCTCCTGTGGGCAGGGAACACAGGAGGACAGACCTGGAGTATCCATCCTCCAGGCCCTGTCTGTCTAGGCAGTAGGGACAGGTCAGCTGCTCCTGGTCCTGCCAAGTACAGAAACTAGAAATCCAGACCCAGCAATGATTTCAGTTCACCACCTCTCCAGGCTGTTCTATGAAGGCTTTTGTTTTCCTGGCTTAGGTCCATCCATGCACAACTCCCTAAAGCAAGAAGGGATGCTGGAGAGGTCCTAGCTAGCCTCTGCCAGGTGCCTGATCCTGGTTGGGTGACATTGTGGAGACCGGAAGCATCCCATTGTGGGCCATGGTGATATGAAAGGCCTACAAGTGTAGGTATAGAAAAACGCTGGGATATTCTGGAGGGGCCCCTCTGGGCAGTTGAACTTGCACAGCATAAACCTTTATTTTGTCACTGGAAAGGGAAGCAAACATTAGACAACTACTAAAGGAACACAGCAACCATCAAAATACTACCTGGTGCCTGGTTAGTGCAGGTAGCAAACGCTTGTTACCCACCCCACCCCTCACCCCATCCTGCCAAGCAATGTGAGTTGTGGAAAGGCCGGGCTTCTTAGACTCTAAGCCCATGCAACCAACTACAGAATGAGTTCAAGGAGATATTTGTTCCACATTAAATGTCCACAAAGCCGGTGTGCTCTGTAGTTAGGTACATCTCTGTAAAATCAAACAGACTAAGTCAGTTTACAGCCTAGGTACGGTGACACTTCATAGTTGCTTGTAGCACCGGCTAAAGTTACAGGAATGGACTGTGTTATTGTCTAATGCTCTCTCTGGACACAGGGAAGACACTCCTGTTGCCTCTATGACTAGAAACATGAAGGGCATTTTTAAAAACAACTTTCTGAGATGAAAAAGGCCTGTACTGTGACATTTTCTGCTGGAGTCGGGAGCACACAGCCTTCCCCAAGGCTGTAAACGAGCCCCCAGGCTCAGGGCTGGCAAAGCTGCTGAGAAGGAGCACACCAGGTAGGCCCTGGGGTAAAGCTGATGTGAAAGGAGTTGGGCTGGCTCAAGGCCTGTCCAGTCTGTTGCAGTCACATGTGGCCGTATTTGTAAGCCCACAGGAGGGAATGTGCAATTTTTCCATTTAAGTCTTCTTTGACCCATGGTATACCAAGAAAAGCTAGGCTTAATGATCAAACACGTAGGGATTTTCTTTTTATTATTATGTAAATACATTTATAAATACATAGGTATATTTAATTATATAAATAAGGCTTGATTCTACTGTGCCCTAGCAGTATATGATTGTACTCATTACATGATTTTAATCTTTCAACCTCGTGTAGACATTTCACAGCCAGCACTGTGTTCAAGCAGATGTTCTGTGAGCACTGAACTACATCTGTTATATAGTCAAACTTGCCCTCACTCGATGATGTAATGTTTTGATCATGTCAATTAGGTCACGCCCATTAGCAATTGTTTGTATCTGTTTGTGTGTCAGATACCAAGAATGTAGTATTACTGACTTCAACTGCTCCTACCCACTCAGCATTGCTGTAAGCATCTAACGGTGTTACCAAGTAAGCCAAATAGTGTAATGAGGGGTTGCTATTCACAGAAAATATTTAGGTTAAAAACTTAGAATCGAACTGGAAATGAATCACAGACTGAAGTGTAATGATTGGAAAGTTTTTAGATGAAAACAGGGTAAAATATCTTGCTGATCTCCACATGGGGCACAAAATACACACCAAACACTCAAAAAGCACTAAATGGCCTGAATCAAGATTTAAATTCCCACTCATCTAAGGGCAGGGTTAAAATGAAAGATGAGCCACAGTCTGAAGTAGGTATTGTTAGCACAATGGTAGGGTTTCTAGGTGAAATGTACCCCCACAGGTCTATATATATTTCAGCACTTGGTCCAAGCTAGTGGTATTGTTTGGGGAGACTGTGAATCTTGAGAGTGTGGAGTCCATCTGGAAGGAGAGCAACTGGAAGGGTGGTCCTTGGGGTATATACCCCAATCTTTCTTCCTGCCCACTCCATGTCTTTCTTGGTCCCATACAATAAGCAGCTACCACATGCTCCCACCACCGAGGAGCCACCTGTTACCATGCCTTCCCTACCATGACAGATTGTGCCTCTTCAAACGCTGAGCCAAAACAAACCATCTTCCTTCAAGCCCCATCATGTTAGGCTAATATTTGGTAAGAGAAGTAACTGATAAATACACCGTAATTGTATCCCCCAATTGTTACCTTTTCCCATTTCATGTTGCTATAACAGTGTCTGAGAATGGATAATTTATAATAACAAGGAACTGAGTATACTTATAATTTTTACATTACTTACAGGTCAAGGTCTCCCATGTTCTAATTTGTTTTCTATTTCTGTGATTAAGACCATGACCAAAATCAACCAGGAAAAGAGAGGGTTTATTACAGCTTACAATTCTCAGGTCACAATCCATCAATCAATGAGGGAAGTGAGGGCAGGAATCTGGAGGCAGCACATGAGACAGAGACCATGAAGGGTTACTATTTCCTGTTTCTTTCTCATGCTTACTCACCCTGCTTTCTTAAACAACACAGGAGCGCCTGCCCAGAGGTGGTCCTGCCCACAGTAGTATGGGCCCTCCCACTCCAAACCTTGATCAAGAAAATGTCCAGAAGGCCAGTCTGATGAAGGTGTTTTCTCAACTGAAGATCCCTCTTCCAGGTGATTCGAGCTTGTATCCAACTGACGAAACTTTAACCAGTACATTGAGAATGGGCCTCCTTGGTGATGCATCACTCACGGACAGAAGGAAGAGAGGCATGGAAGGCAAAAAGAGATTGCGCACATGTGCAAGGGGGCTGATCTTGTCCTCTATGAGGGCTCCACCCATGATAAGCCTGTGGTGAGACTCCATTCATGAAGGCGGTGCCTCATGTTCCTAATACCTCAGCTGGGACTGATTCCCAACACTGGCATATAAGGAATTAAGTTTTCAACACACAAGCTTTGAGGAAAGCATTCAAGCTATAGCACTGAAAAGTAAAAAGACACAAATACCTCACAGAAGATTTACTGATGGCCAGTAACAGGAAAATGGTGTTCCATGTCATCTTATTCAAGAAAATTCAAATTAAAATTGTTATGAGCTGTCTGTGTATCAGTTGGAAGATCAGGAATGGACAGAAGCAGCCAATACTGTTAGGTTTTGAAGTCCTTGGACTTGGCATGCTGTGGTGGGGGCGAACACTGGTGCAGCCTTGCAGATCGATGTGCGATGATTCCTCCATAATCCCAACACCAGGCATTTATCAAAGAAAGACAATGGGAAACAAGCTAGACATGGTGGTATATACCTGTAATCTCAGTGTTCCAGAGTTGAAGCAGAAAGATTCCCAGGCAAGCCTGGGCTATATAACAAGACATTATCTCAAAACAACAAATAAGGAATGCATAAGCCACAAGAGAACTCTACAACAATTTGTCATTTGTAATAGTTCACACTGTACAAAGGAATTCAGTAGTTCAGAACTGCCCATCCTCTTGTTCCATCATCAGGGGGAGGCAAACTATGCTTTACTCATGCAACAGAACAATAAGGAAGGAGCACACAGGTACACTCAGAAATGTGAGTTTCAAAATACCATGCTGCATGAGACCTTAAGTTAAACTTAAAAAGTAACTAAAGCCATCTATGGTGATGGGAATCAGCACAGGGAGTTCTGAGGAGAATTACTTGGGAAAGAATTTAGAACAATTTGGGAGATGATGAAGGGGATTTGAGATGCAGACACATAGAGGTGTCTAGTTTGCAAAATGATTAGCCAAGCAGAGCACAAGAAGATACTTCGTGAGTCCCATTTTATTCATATGGTCTGAACATATCTCCCCAAGTTCATATGTTGAAACTTAATCACCAGTGTGATCATTATCAAGAATAGGGTCTTAAGGAAGTGATAAAGTCATTAAGGTATCTCGCTCCCCCCTCATGGGTGGATTAACATTCTCCCACACTCCCTTCTTTCTTCCTTTCCACTCAGTGAAGACATAGCCTGCCGGTTAACATCTTGGAGGTAGACATGAGTCCTCAACATATACTGTTCCTGCCTGGATTGCGACTCTGGTCTATAGAACGGTAAGAAATACTTGTTATAGACTGCTGAGAGTAAGGGCGGTACTTTAGCATCAAGAACATATGAAGGTAATTACATATCTGTGGAGAGGCGTTTTGGTAGAGTATGCTATCATTATTTTTTTATTTTTTGAGAGATCTCATGTGGCCCAGGTTGGCCTCTAACACCCTATGTCGCTAAAGATGCTCTTAAACTCCAGATCTTTCTGTCTCCAGCTCCTTGAGATTATGGGCATGCACCACCAAGCCTATCTGGGCTGACAGCTCTCCTGTGCCCTCCCACTGCTGTGTGGTGTCAGTTTGGTGTGTTGGGGGGGTGGATACATGCATGTCACAGTTTACACATGGGAATCAGAGGATAGCACGGGGAGCTGGTCACCATATTTATGTGGGAGTCAGAGGATAACACAGGAGCTGGTCCATGCCTTCCACACTGAGACAGTCTCTTCTTGTTTGTGACTGTATACACTAAGCTAGCTGGCCCATGAGTGTCCAGAGAGTCTCCTTTCTCTACCCTTGATCTTGCTATAGGATCTGTTGTAGTATCAAGTTTCTGGCACGTACTTTCGGGACTAGCCTCAAGGTTTAGACCCGCAGACCCACAGACTGGCAGAGACACACAGATGCTTAGGCTGATCGACCTAAGGCCCAGGCATATAACTTGCTGACTCTTTACCCTTAATCTAACCCATGACTCTTATCCTGTTCAGCCATGTGGCTCGGTACCTTTTCCCAGAGCAGCATAGTTGTCCTCTGGTTCTTCTGGCTTCTCTCTGGCATTCTGCTCTGTTCTTCCTGTTCTCAGAGTTTTCTTAGTCTGGTAGCCCTGCTCACACTTCCGGTCTGCCTTTGGCCAATCAGCACTTTTTATTAAACTCATAGGCAGGGACAATTATTTACAATGGAAAGACTTAATCCCCCTACAATCTGTGCCTCTTCATCCAGCTCTGGATGATTCCTAGTGTTTTATTGCTGTGATGAAACACCATGACCAACAGAAACTTGAGGAGGGAAGGGTTTGCTTGGCCTACACATCCTGAATCACAGTCTACCAAGGGATTCAGGTATTCCACTGAGGGAAGCCAAAGCAGGAACTCAAACTAGGAAGGAACCTGGAGGCAGGAACTGATGGAAAGGCCATGGAAAGGTGATGGCTTGCTCCTCATGGCTTGCCCAATCTACTTTCTCACAGCTCCTAGGACCACCAGCCCAGGGGTGACACCACTTACAGTGGGCTGGGCCTTCCCACATCAAATCACTAATTAAGAAAATGAACTATAGGCTTCTTACAGCCAGGATCTTACAAGGCAAATTCTCAACTGAGCCCCCCTCCTCTTTGATGGCTATAGCTTGTGTTAAGTTACATAAAAACTAGTGAACACAGGTGGGTTCTGGGGATCTGAACTTGGATCCTCACACTTGTGTGCCATGTGCTTTACCCACACTTCAGCCATCTCTGCAAGCCTGGGTTGATAATTTTTTAAAAAAGATAATGACTGTATTTGTTAATTCAATTGAAAATATCCCTTTGTTCGCTGCCAAGTGTAAGATGCACAGCGCAGGTGATCCTGCATACTCCATTAGGATGTTCAGGAAACAAGTGTGATGAGCTCACTGGCTCTGTATCCTTCTCCTGCATGACTCTTCTCCTCCTCTGTGCAGGACCAGAGTGCGGTGTCTGGGAAGCTCAGGAAAGCAGGACAGTAGGACATGGCTGTTTTTGAGCCAACCTGAGTGGCCCCTCTGCTTCGGCTACTAGCTAGTGAGCAAACTTGGGCTATTATCCCATAATCTTCCCTTGCAGAAAAGTGGGAGTAATGGCTACCTGCTTGAGGGTCTTAAAGATCAACTTTGCATTGCACTCTTAGAAGATTTCCAAGTAGTCTCGGGTACTGTAGGGGAGTAGAGTCTGCATCTAAGTGTGGGTTTTAATCCCAAACCTCTCTGTTATGAGTTGTGTGTTCTGTAAGGTGGGTCCTAGGCCTCCTCACTAAAGAAATGGAAGAAGAATCACATCTGCCATTGGTCTGGGTGTAACCTTTACTGGACCTCAACCAGACACCTGCAACCTCACTGTTGAAGGGACATTGGAATAGCTTGATTCCATTATCATGTCACTTTACATGAAGGACACTTTACATGTCACTTTACATGAAGGCTCAGACATCCTGAAGCCTCCCCACAGGAGGAAAGAGTTTGCCTGTGGATGGGGGCTTTGGCTTCACTCCACACCCATGTTCTAGCCCCCTTTATGTAACCCACACAGGCAAGCCCACCACCTGCCCCACAGAAGTGGGGTCCTGGCGGTGACACTCTTCATGATATGCTTTTGCCGGCTTGGTCCCTCTGTGCCTTGGCTGACAGATGTGCTCCCAGAACACCAGCCCTGAATGTGTTTCACAGTGAAGTCAATAACTCTCAATTGTTACTGGTAGGTGTTGGGAGGACAAGGCAGGCTTTGGGAATACATGCCTGAAAAACAGTTTTTGCTAACCTTAACTATATCTTGCATAAATCAGGGTTACTATATCCCTGGTGTAGACTAGAATCCAGACAAGGTCAGGCTGCCCAGGCTTCTGCCTATAGCAAGCAGTACAGGGACATGTTAGATTCATCACCACTTGGTGAAGGCATCGGGGAACGGTCAGCAAGTACCTCTTGCTTACAAATCCTGGTAAAGACTAGAGTAGACACATCTCCCTCTAGAACTGCCCCTAAACAGTGCCCTGTCTTGTATAGGGTGCACAGGCCTCAGACACACTCAAAGGGTGTGCTTATTCAGTACCATTTTGAATTACCTTTGGAGACCCCCACATGAGTATGTGGAGTATGGAACCAACAGTGTGCTTTCACACAGAAACTCTGGCAGTTTCTCAGGCCTTGCTATCTAGGCCTCTGCACACCCTTCCCCCAAGTTTGGAGGGCGAAGCATGCTGGATGGGTGCTGAAGTTCTGTTCTCACTATTGCAATATAGTCCTTGCCTCTGCCCCAAGGCCCGATCTGGCCTCCTTGCTTCCACAGTCAACCTAAGGAAACTTTCCTAGGAATCCTACACAGCTTGACTGAAAGTTTGTGCCTGGTTACAGACACCCAGCTTGGGTCCATAGGGCCATGATAGATCATCCAGGCAGGGCCTCATGTAGAGATGATAACCCACTATCTGCGAGCAGATAGTAAAAGATACTGCCATACCACACACCACACAGCCCACTCTGAGTGTCCATCTACTATCAGCACTTGCTCTTACAGAAATTCTAAACACAAACAACTACCATTACAGAATCATTGCCAAGCGTCAGTGACCATCATCAGCCTCTGGGAGAACAGGAGGTATCCTAGGGAGGCAGTACAGGAAGGGGCTTATTAGGGAGGAACAAGTTTTAAGTAGGCAGGTGGTCCTAAGGACAGCATGAGGATGTGATTACCCGGGAGAAAAGTGGGTCTGGATGGGAAGCAGAGTTTGCTCTCCTGGTTGTGATGGAGACTTCACAGGTTACACCTGGAGACCTCTAAACGCACTAGGATGCACCCTGTAATAGTGGTCATTCCATCTTCTCTCACATCTCAGCAAAGCCACAGGGACGGTGAGCTGAACTGCCTGAAGGGATGCCATTTTTGTCGGAAAAACCTTTGGTGAGCCACCCTCAGTTAAGACTGGAACAGTACTGTTCTGAATCCCACAACTGTTCCCATCCATGGGAAATGAAGCAGGTGTGGCTAGGGCTAAGATGAAATTATGCTCTGGGGGCCAGGTAGCAACTGCCACTAGGTGATGCTTGGCAGTACAATAGCAAGATGTTCTCATCCCAGGACAAGGCCAGAATTCCTGGACTGTAGGACCAAATGTTCCTGACTGTCACCTGCCAGATGCTGTTACTGACAACTATAATATCTCCAAGCCTTCTCCGTCCATCTAGCTCGTGGAAGCCACCTCTGATGCACTCTTTGTCTTACCTTAAGAACAGGATGAGGACACTTCAGTGGAGACAACAGTAAGTGGATGTTGCAGGGAAAGTAGCTTTGAACAATGGGACGTGGACACTACAGGTTATTCAGATTGAAAAGACTGGGCACACGCCTCGGGTATTTGCCTAAGGCATCATACAGCTCAGGGATGAAGCAAACAGCTGTAACACAAATTCTAGTCATTATTAAATGAAAACTCAGAGACAGATATTGGGGAAAAGCTGGAATATCAGAGAAAGGAGACAGACCACAGCCAATTCTCACCCACACAACTTCTCACGGTAAAAGCTGTCTTCAAAAGCCCTCAGCCTGGCTCCCATTGCTTCTACAAAATTAATGTCTTCCAACACGTGCTTTAAATCCTTTTTTGCCCACTTAATTCACTTCCAGGTTAAACTCTGCATCATATTCTAGAGTTAAGATTAAAGGTGTGGGCTGCTACTATTTGGTAGTTAAGCCTCGAAATCACAGAAACACAGAAAGATCTCTGTCTCTGGGGTTATGAGACTAAAGGCAGGTCACCACTCCCAGCCCCCTCCTCCCCATGCTGGGATTAAAGGCGTGAGTTACCACTCTCTGACCCTCCTTGCTTGACTATGGGTGAATCTGTTCTCTGATATTCCAGGCTGGTTTTATTAAATATAAAATATATCACCACATACAGCTTAAGTGACCAGTCCCACCTTCTACCGAGCGCTGAACTTTATACAGTCTTCTCGTATACCCAGGGTCTCTGGGTGTCACCATCCTGAACGCTGATCTGCAAACTGATGAATGTTGGTAAGCTAAAGAATTAGTTCTCTATGTTCCAGGTAGAGGTGACAGCTTGGCAGGCCATGCCCCCTTGGGCTTTCTAGCCCTAGAGATGTTCCCATCCCTGCCCCAACCTAGGCTTCCTGTGATAGATGGAAGCCAAAGGAAAAGGGGAGGGATGTCAAAAATATGAAACAGAGATGACTTTGGGAGCATGTAGATAAGGCTGGCTCTCACTGGGGCTCTTTCAGTGCATCTGTACAATGCTGTGGGAGAAGGGACACATTGTCCCTGTGGAAACAGTGACCTTTTGTTTCCAGACCTTCTACAACAACTGCCTATTTTCTTGCTTTGCTCGCTGAAACTGGAGGAAGAGGCAAAGAGCAAAGACCCCCGAAAGGACAAAGTGACTCTGAGGAACAAAAGTGTACCTGGGGGGGCGGGGGTTAGGGTGGTGGTGCTAGACAGACACTTTAACTAAATGCTTTCCATCTCAGATCTGTGTGGCCCAGTAGGGCTTTGAGGCAAGGCACTCTCTTCACACAGGCACACCACAATAGCCTTCATCCTGTTGACCCTGACAGTGCTCCCAGGGCCCTCAGCTCTGTGTGGTTGGCTGAAGGGCCCAGTAGTGGGGATGAAGGAAGGACTCCATAATATCCCAGTCAGAAGCAGCAGAGTCCTCCATACCAAAGCTGGCGGGAAACGAAGCAGCCTGGGCAGCCATGATTAGAGGCATTGCCAAGGACAGTGTTTTCCTGCCACATTGTCATGAATTCTCTGAGTCTCACAGTGAGGCAATCAGCTAGGGCTTACTCATAGGTATGGTTTCTGGTGAGAGTTGAACATCTCTGGGCCATATCTGTGTTGAAGACTCAGCAGATAGACTGACTCGAACTTCATAGTTGTGGAGAATTTGAATGTCACAGTCAGACAGCTGAAATTACCTTGAGCTATCCTTTTAATAGACACTCACTTCCAACCTCTGTGTTTGACTTAAAGTCTTTGGGAGTTTTTGCTGGGGAGACAGGGACAAACATCTATTCATCAGAGAGAGTATTAAAGGCAGACGACCTCACCCAGGTCTATCTGGGCAGAGCACTGAATTTACTGGGGTTCCTTCTAGGAGCACGGATGACCTAGAGATAGCTGCATTGTTGAACCTCCACTTGAGCACAGGCTCTGACCCACAAAAGCTGCATCCATGGGGCTCCGGGCACAGGTTACAGGCAGATGAGTTTTAGAGCACTGTGGAGAGGCTCCATATCTGTCTCTTAGCTTTCTGACCCTCCTCATCTTGTTCAGTTTCCTTAGCTGCTATGACAACCTCCCTCCCACCACGCCCAGGAGGAAATGCTTATAAAAGAGATTTGAATGAAATCGCTGGCTTCTGCCAGTCCTACAGGTAAAGTCTACTCAAAGCAGGCCTTCCTGCCCTTCTGCCGTCCATCTGACTCCATCTAACCTGTCCCGGTCAACACATTTGGCAAACGCACCAGTTCATTACTTTTTTTGTTCTGTGACAAAAAGTTATTGTAGTCTTTTCCTCACAAACATGAGTCAGTTTCCTGGGCCATATGTAGCCCAGAAGAAACTACTTCTTACTCAGTTTGAAGCGAGGAGAGCTGTGTTTTGTATTTACACTGGGATTACACTTGGACAATTAATAACCATAATGATTCCCAAGTTATCAGATTCATATCAGCCGCTCAGGACCTTTAAGGACGAGGCCCAAAGATAAGTAAGTGACTTCTAACATGATAGGAAGGTCACTCAGAATGTCTGGGGAAGCTCAGAAGGGCTCTGAGAGTTACGGAAGTAGAAGTGTGTGTCAGAATGCTGGAAGTTCAAACAAAACCAGAGCTTGAGAAGACCCACAGCACAAGGGGCTGACCTCTACTTTATGTGAGGAAAGGGAAGCTGAGGTGTGGCTTCCCTAGTTATGCTTTGGGCAAGAGGGAGCAAACTGTGTATCCAGCCCAGTTCAGAACATCCTTCTCCACTGCATGAGAGTCCAGCCTGGAATTTCATTATTACCATTACAAAACAACCACACTAGAGCCTTACCATTCCCCTGAGATGCTCACTGACTTCTAGAAATTAAGGTCAGCAAATGCTAATCCTCTATGTTCACGCTGGAGCCTCATAGGTCTGCATGTCCTGCCCCCACCCTAGGACCTATCTTAGTCTGAGTTTCTATCATATCAGGACAGACATGATGACCCTACCTGAACACGTCTATTCCATATGTGACTCAGTATTTGTGTTTTTAAGATATTCTGAAACAGACGCAACAGAAAAACAATTTTCACTGAATTACTTAAAGAATTATTAGCGGGGGCTGGAGAGATAGCTCAGTGGTTAAAAGCACTAGCTGTTCTTCCAGAGGACTTGGATTTGAGTTCTAGCACCCACATGGCAGCTCACAACCATTTGTAAACCATCCAGTTCCAGGGGATCCACTGGCCTCTTCTGGTTTCCTTTGGCACCAGGCACCTACATGGAACATAGACATATGTGATGGTTGACTAGGAATGGTCCCCATAGACGTACATGGCACTATTAGGAGGTGTGGCCTTGTTGGAGGGAGTGTGCCACTAGAAAGGCAGGCCTTGAGGTCTTATATGCGCAAGCTAGGCCCAGTGTGGCACAATCTTCTTCTCTTGCCTGTGATTCAAGATGTAGAAGTCTCAGCTCCTTCTCCAGCACCATGTCTGCATGCATACTGCCATGACAATAACGGAATGAGCCTCTCACTGTAAGCCACCCCAATTAAATATTTTCCTTTTTAAGAGTTGCTATGGTCATGATGTCTCTTCAAAATAATAAAACCCCAAGACAATATGCAGTCAAAAGTCATACACACAAAAATTAATCAATTAAAAAATTATTAGCTGGTTGTGGTGGAATGTAACTGTAATTCTAGCACAGGGAAGTTGAGGCAGGAAGATGGAGGTTTTCCAGGCCCACCTCAAACAACAATAAAAGCCCACAGCTTCTTAGAGGCTATTATACTGTATCATCTACAACCCTCGATAGTTGCTAAAGCACTTCACAATTCACATACACAAAGGAAAAATAAATCATGAACTGTATCTCCTACAAAGCCAACAGCATGAAGCTAGACCATATCTGGAATTTCTGTTTCCTTGCTCACTGGTCTGAGGAAACCCAGAAGACAGACACAGCAGGAAGAAAATGACTTTATCTCTCCTTTGGCACAAAGGGGAAGAGAACAGTCCCCAATCTCCCCCACCTTGCTCACTACAGCTTAGAAAGAAGGGGACACGACACGTGCCTGTATAGATTTAGCTGTAAAGCTCAATTATTAGAGCTAGAAGTCTTGATCATGGGAGAGGAGTTCCCGCTGATATCACTAATTATCCTCATCCCCCAAATGAAATTTTCTAGAGAATCTCAGATCCTCATGATCTCCTAATGCCAGTGCCAAGACTCATGAGCATCAAGAAAGCTCTCCCTGGCTTTATCTGCATGCCAACACATGATCTCACTTACTTCCTGAGAATTTCCTGTAGCAAGGGAACTTGACTCTGTTTAGACAATCGTGCACAACCAAGCACTCAAATTGCTTGTCTTAATCAGATTACCAAAATTAACATCATCCCTGAGGGGCGAGCAGATAAAGACCTCTGACCTGACACTCGAGGGAAGACCAGGCTTAAATACTCTTGCCAGATGTGTGCCTTGATCCCAGCCTCACAAACAAACCGCCCATCAGCTGGTGCAGAGGCTGAGGAGCCACAGCAGGTTGGCTGACATAAGAGGCATGCGTCAACAGGCTGGAGCAGGAAGGAAAAGTCAGGATATAATTAGATTAAAAAGGCTGGACTCTGGTTGAATTAGGGCAGTTACACGTGAAAATGTTTTTGTCCCTATGAAATAAGCACTTGAGTATCAAGAGGTAAAGGGGTACAAAGCCAGAACTGATGAACTCCGTAGTCTCAGCAGGCCAAAAAGATGAGGCAGGAGGACCCCTGAAGCCAAGTTTGAAGGCAGCCGGGCAATATGGAGAGACCTATCTCCAAAGAAAAAGAAGGGACGAAGGGATTTTTAAAGGCTAAGGACAAGGAGAAAGGAATCAACGGGGGACACAGGGGAAGCCGGAGAGAGAAGGAGATGAGACGGTTTGGGAAGAACTGCTTTAACGGGACAGAATGCCAGAAACTGGCAAATCTGGAAGGGGAAGAAAAGGAAATGGATGGCATTTTGATTTCTTTTCCTAGCTTTTCTATAAAACAAACAAAAGTGTTAGAAATAAAAGAAAATGAAACCGTGAGCTACTTTAAACTCAGAGTCTAGCTCCTGTAATGACAAAGAGGATCTCAAAAGGTCAGCACTGAGAGTGATTGTACATACTGTTAGGGGCTGCTGCAGCTTATCAGTTCATTCACATCTTGAGGGCAGGGCAGAGGCGAAGGGGAGTCTTGAGATGCTCTTAATAGGATGTGTCCAATCTTGCATCCTTTGTTCCTGCCTGTCCCTTCCGCAGGTCCTTGCAGTGACAAGCAGATGGTCCTACAGATATGACTACCCCAGGCAGAAAGGAACAGGAAATGGGGAGGCTCTCTGCTTTCCTGGCTCACCTTCCTTTGGGCAGAAGCCCCTCCATCCTTGCTGGTCAGTTCCGGAGGTGAACACAAGGGTGGCCGGGTAGACAAGGAACTACTACAGAGGGTCAATAGGCCACCAGTTCAGTGTGACTGAGCCAAACAAGAGCCCCAGATTAAAAAAATGAAAGCCACATTTGGTAAACTGGATTTTTTTCCCTGAGCTTCATGGTGTTGTGAGTTTGAGCCAGTCACAAGCTACAGAAAGCAGCCCTGGGAGGAGCCTGCGGCCTATCTCTGGCTCAGCGGGAAGCGGAAACAATGTTTCTGGGTGGATCTAGTGTGCTTCGGGATTCTGTGGCTCACACAGCAGTTTTGAAAACCAATACAGTGAATCCTGTGAAAGTTACAAGGATTGAAGTTTTCTTTTAAACTTTCAGCAGGGATATTCCCCCCACACACACACACCAACCTCCCACACCCAGCTCACCCATCCCTCTGTAATTGCTCAGTTCAGAAAGGGGCAGGCCTCCCGTAGGCTTTAGCAAAAGCACTGCTAATCAAGCTTAGGGCAGGGGGTCTTTAGACAAGAAGACTTTTCATCTATAACTTTTAGTAATAATTTAGGATTTCAGCTTTGGGTTCATCTTTACTTTGACAAAGCCTCCAACAGACTGGAGCATAACAATGAAATCACCAAATATAAGGCAGTGCCGTGGCAAACGGAGGAGACATGGAGGACAGAGGTCAGTTCTCATGGTGGGTGCCAAGTCGGAAGCTAGAGCACTGTGTCTGAGGTATCCAGAAACCAGGGCTCCAGAGGCAAGGTAGGGAGGGATCTTCCCTCTGCACCTAGGGCTCAGGCTACACACACACACACACACACACACACACACACACACACACACACACACACACACACACACACACACACACACACACACACACACAGAGAGAGAGAGAGAGAGAGAGAGAGAGAGAGAGAGAGAGAGAGAGAAAGAGACAGAGACACAGAGACAGAGACAGAGACAGAGACAGACAGAAAAGAGAACATAAGTAAATTTGGGGGTTGTTTTTAATTTTTAAATGTTTTTTTTTCTGTGATTCTGTGGCAAAAAAATTTGTGACATACCAGTCAATGAATGGGGATAGGGGTCATAAAGAGGAGCACTGACTTAATATCCTGTGCCACCACTGGAGCAAAACAAAGAAATTTAGACACGGAGTCGACCTAAAACTGTCCAGTATTAGTGACAATTGTGTCTTGTGTGGATTTACTAGTAGGTGAATTAAGAACAGGCCATCTGGGGGCTGCTGAAAGGAGGCTCTGGCTTCCCCTGTAGCTGTTCTGATATAGGCCCTTGATATCCTGAGGACCACAGGCAGTCACTGTTGAAAGGTGGGTAAAGTTCACACCTGGCTTGAGGTGGGAAGAGAACCTGAAGACAGCAGCCTTAGCACCCACCTGTTACTTAACCAATTTTAGACTATCCCCAGTCAGATAGTATCATCAATCCAGAGCTTTTTAGTTTTTAAAACACCTGCCATGTTTAACAAAAGAATTGTTTGCTATGTATCAATACCTGTGACAGGGACATTGGTTTCTACTCCCTTACCATAAAAGGAAAGGTGAGCACAGTAGTTTCCTTATAGGCCACGTGCCTGCCTAGGTCTCCTCCCAGGGCCCTCCTTGCTGTGTGGTAGGGTGGAGATGGCTTCATAGCCTCCTATCCTGCCTTACTGTGTTGAATATGTCCGCTGCAAACATTCTGTCTTCTTTCTGCCACATATAGGATACCCGCCATTTGAAGGTTCACCCACACACTTGCCAATGGCTGGGCAGCCTTACCCAGAATAGGCCAGGGAACTAGAGATACAAGCCCTGTGTGGAGCTCATGGCTGACACCAGGTGTGACACTCTTGGCATCAGTATTTGAATGTGTCCCTCCAAAGTTATATTGACATATTACATCCACAGTGGAGGGTGAAGAGAGGCCTCCTCCCAGCCGTAAACAGCAACGGTGACAGCCAGGGGAAGCACATAAGTCATCATGTGTCCAGCCATGATCAGAGCCTTGTAAAGACCTCCAGGAAACTAAATAACGCATATTTTGCCTCCCCCCACTTTTGTTCTTCGGAAATATGATATCCCTTCCACCTGGGGGTAAAGGAATGATTCACATAAGAATTGGGCATCTTCATAACAGAAGCCACTAGCATCTAACCTTGGACCTCCAGGCCTTCAAAACTAGATGTGGTTCATCTCTATTCTTCCTCAGGGACAGGCTTAGGTGTTGTCACCACAGCCCACAGGACAGGCAGTTCAGAATTTTCATCAGGAGGGTCACCACAGGCTGTGTGAACAGGCACTCAGGAGCTCAGGTAGATATGCTAGCTCTTGTTAGCAATGTCACTGTAGAAAGTCACCTGGACCTCAGCCTCCCCAACTATACTGTGGGATGATCAGTGCCTCCTGAGCTGTCTGTGGAAAGAGAGCCCTGGCATCCAAACGCCTCACAAACGACATTAGCTAAAGGTCAGTCACCAGCTGTGCTGCACCAAGTCCAGTACTAGTTAAAGGCGTAGGTACAAGCCATCAGTAAGAGATGGGAAAGATACCAGGCTACATCCTGCCACTCAGTTTCCCTGACGCATCACAGTCTCTAAATTTGAAAGTAACGTGGATATATATCAGTATTCCTAAACCCTGAGAGAAGAAGGGAAGTACTTTTTTGGTTTTCCACACCAGCCAAGTGGGAGATCGTGTGTCCTTTTTGCAGAAGCCGAAGACAGAAGGCAGGCAGGGCCTCATGTATGCTACGTAAGCACTCTACTATTAAGCAACACCATAACCTGTTCTAATTTCTAACAGACAATGCAGGAGTCTTGTGGGGGCACACATGCAGCTAATCTTGGTCCATGCGAGCCACAGAGCAGGCTAAGCCTAGGCTCACATCAGTGTTGCCTACACAGTGAATGTCCCTGTCAGAAACCTGTTTGGCAAGAGAGTGGAGACACAAAGGTACTGCAGCTAGAGAGGGTGGCCACTCTCCAGTCAATACAGGCAGGGGCTAATGGTCACATCATCCTAGAGCCTTCTCAGCAGACTCTCTTGTTCCCAGGGAGAAGTCCGAGTCAGCAAGGAGGTGTGTGGACAACCAGGGGCCCCTTGAGCTATAGAATGGTACCCAGTTGACACACTTAAAGGCATAGGATATAGTGTGAGGCCATGATCTTAGCGTAGGCCAGAGAAAGCTGGCTGAACTTCCCAGCTGTATTCTGGTCATATGAAGACATGTTCTGGACACGGAGTGTTCTCCAACAGTGAGCTTGGACTCATGTTAACAGACAGGAACTGGCATGTGTTTGGGTTCTGTAAACAGGCAGAACTTTATTAAACATCTGCCCAGTTAAAAACTGCTGGGCTTGGGCCTGTGCAAAGCAGATATAGGAGCTACAGGGTCTTTAGTTGATAAGGGACACAAAAGACTCAGAATGAAATAAATAGCATCATACATCCTGATAAAGTTAAAAGCACTAGTATTCAAAACATGCTAAGGCCCATGATCCATGGCGAGCGTAAGTCACACATGATTTTCAAGAGCAACTACCATTTCAAAGGTAGTTTTGACAAAAACAACTGTATTTTAATCATATACTTTTGGGAACATTTCTGGGTTTGCCAATGGCATTGACAGCTGGTGTCTGGACGTCCCATCCACAAACAGTGCAGTTAGGAACACTTGTCTATGGCCACAATTAGGCAGCTGGCAATTCGGGCAGAGCAACTCTGGGTACAGGACTCCCCCTCACAGCCCAGAGGGAAAAGTCACTGCTCTGCCTTGAAATTGACATAGTAGAATTGGGGACTAGGCTAGCCACTTTGGACAATTAGAAATAGCTGAAAGATCCAGACACCATGCCAGGAGAGGTGGATAAACTCTAGGATCATTAGGCTAGAGAAAAACCTTTCACCAGCACTGTGTGCTTCCACCACTTGCCACTAGAGGGTGCTGCTGTGCCACAGGCTTAAAATTCCACACACTGGGAAAATTTCACAAATATCAGCAAATCACATTTCCTTAGCCCAATTCTTTGTAATGAAAAAGACCGTGACTTCCAAATAAGGCACACAGGCTGTGGGTGTGCTGACTGATTCACACTCACATGGGGTCCTTCCTAACGCAGTCCTTTCAAGTATTCAGGCTGGTCTCCTTAGCTTGCACACCTGGCCACCCATGGCTTCTTCCCTGACCCGTGGCCTGGCAGACACAGCATGGTTGAGGTCACACCAGAGAAATCAGAAGAAGACCATGATGGCAAAGACCTCCTGTAGGCAAACCAGGATCCCAACAATACTTCTTGGCCACTTTAGAACTAATACTAAAGAACAAGTTAGTGTTCACCTAGATCTAAACTCACTCACGACCACATCTGTAGAAGTCACTATCTGTGGAGATCTGCTGAACTCAGGACACTTGTCACCAACATCACCGTCCAGCTGGTCTCTGAGCCCTACAGCCTCTTTTTCTGAGGCACCTGGCCATTGGTCCTTTCTTGCCTGCTGCCCTTGGTTTCAGACTGTGCAAAGTTCCAATCCACAGGATTAAGAAGCTGCTGAGTCTTTTTATGTGTCCAGTAGGGGTTAAGGACGAACGTAAGCAGGGCCAGCCCCAAAAGGAATAGTGCAAAGTGAGGCAGGTACAGGCTGTCGACGAGGGCGCCCCAGTGCTGGAAGCACACCCACCACATGTGGTAGGTGAGCAGCATGCGGCAGTGAAACATGTGGATCATTAGCCACTGGTTGACCTTCCAGAACAGGGAGTCTGACCAGCCAGCCTGTGGACAAATCAAACACAGGGTCAGTATGGAAGGGGAAAAGGTATTTGTGCCCTTTACACACCATGAACTCAGTTCAAAGCAATAGGCTTCTTGCCAGAGTTTGCTCCCTCAGGCTTAATTTTGAAGGAAGATAAGCACCTCACATGGGTCCTGTTCTGCTTACTTTCTACTCTCTAGGGCAAAACTCAAATCTCTCTATCTTGAATTAGCATATATCATAAAACAAATGAGCCCCATTTATCTAGCAGCAGCAGGCACACGCCTGGAGCAGTTTGGAGAGCATGTATGTCCTGGTTCCCTTAGCTCTCACCTGAGGGAGCCTGGGATGAAGGCAAACATGGACATGCTCTAGCACCATGCTATGAGCACAGAAGTGAGTTTCTGCAGCTATAGCCAAAGCCAAGCAGCACTTAGCCTTGTCATGGACATAAAGCCTTCCAGCATGGCTACCCCACATAGCCCGGGATCTTCCTGGCAGCAGCTTTCAGTCTCCTCAGACTGCCAACCTCAGTGCAGATGTGGCAGCTGCTCCCTCCCAGGATGAGACATGATCCTGTATGTACAGAATTTGGAAACTCAGTGGCTGGGGATGGGATTGCTAGACTAAGGGCCATCTGGGAGAACAGGTAGAAGTAAGGTGTGGGCTACTGTCCTAGAGGCAGGACCAATAGTGTCTGATTCAAGGCTGTGTTACATCACCTGTGGTGGACCAGGAACCAACTTCTGAATTTAGCAAACCAACAAAAGAAAAGAAAGCTGCTCTCACGCTGCCATAAACATGCATGCTAAGCTCTGACACACCCCAAGGGTTGATTTAAGGGATGGCCTTGTGAGTGTATGTGCGATCATAAATAGATTTCTTCAGAACATTTTAAGTACTGAAGTAAAACAGTAACGCTTTCTATCACATATAACACTAGTCACCAAGTCCTTAGAGCCAATGATCTTTCTTTTAACTCTTAAGACGACAATTTGAGAAGCTGGAATTCATCCAGGTGATGTCTTGGTGTACAGCTACCTCATGGCTGATCTTGGTGACACTGCGTAGGCAGCCACAACATTCCCACATCACCTCAGGAAGCACATACCTTCAGGAGCATCCAGGAAATGCAGGTAAAAGGTGTGCTCATCTCCAAGAGCAAAGTGGTCATGGCCAAATAGTGGCCAGCTCTGAGATTGACCAGCGAACCCAGAAACCCAAGAAAGGCAAAGAGGTGGTGGACAACCAAAAACAGGTCGAACGTCCGGAAGAACAGGTTGGACAGGTGAACAGCCACATTCTCAAAGAAGAAGAATCCAGTCGCTGTGGTGACGTGAAGCCAACACCAGCTCTGCTGCCCAAGAGCTTTGTCAGCATGGAGCACGGGGTCCCCCAGCAGAGCCCACAGGCCAGCAGCTGTGCTCTGGACACCAAAGACTGCACGGGTGGCTGCTAGGTTCCAGAACACCTTCTCTTTTGCCAGCAGAGAGCGGTAGGTGGCATTCAGGGAGGATGACAGTTGGTGACAGACCACAAAGACACCCAGGTAGAAGAAAAACCCAGCTACTGCGAGGGTCGAACGAATCTTCCAGGAAGCATAGTCCAGGTCAAAGATGCTCTCCGCCGTGCCATGGTTGCTCACGGGAGTCATGATCCTAATCTGGACGCACTGGGCAGCTGGGCCTGACACTGCTCCTCACGTTCAGTGAAGCCGTCCCAAGGATCTTCAGCCATCCATCCTCAATCTGAAGAAAGAAAATACACCTTGTAGTGACTCAGAAGAATCGGGAAAATAAGAAACGTACTGTCCCCATCTTCTTACGCACAATCTACCCACCCGGCTCCCACCACAGGACAATGTGTGCCTTAAACTTTTTACCTCACTCTTATGCCTACAAAGATACATAAACCCTGCAAGAGACTGACAGGAAGCACAGGGGAAAGAAATAAGGTGAGCTCTGAGACGCCCAGCCACAAAGGGAGGCTGACTTGTTCTAGCCTGGATACCGGCTATGTTCTTCCCACACATAGAATACCAGCCTTTGCAGCGGGGTCCAGTCATAAACTACATAATCTGGAGGCCAAACAGTGGCACTGGAATACATTCTGCTGAGGCCTTTGACCTCTAGAATCTGAAAGAAGAATGTTTCCCTCGTGTTCTATGTTTGGAAAAAGCTCTTAATAAAAACACCATGATCTCTGACAAGTACATGGACACGGGGTCAGAAGCACCTGGGTTCAAATCCTGTCTGTACTGGACATGTGGCCTTTGGCCATTTCTAGGACTCAGTTTCCCCAAGAGGAGAGCAAAGCCATGAGCACTGGAGAGTACTGGATGCTGTGGGCAGAAGCAAGGTCTGGTATGTGGTATAGGTTGAGGTTCCCTGGTCTGGAACATTCTAAAAGTTTATTTCCTGAAATGGCTGTTGATTTTATAGTTCATATCAAAAGCCCTATGCTGCTTTTCATGACTTTGTTCCTCTGTTAAAAGTCTCTAGTAGGGCCTCCAGAATAATCTGAACTACTACTGCCCAGGACCTAGCAGCAGGGCTTGGGAATGACCCACTTCCTTTCCTGGGCTCCAACCTCAAACTCTCCTGAACCTTGTTCTATGCTGTAGCTCTCAGGTTCTGAGTTCTCTGCAGATCTTCTACCTGTGGTCCCAATGCCAGCTTCAGATGCTCTCTAGTCTGGGAAGCAGCACCACACACTGGGCCAAATGCCCTTCAAATTCACAAGCCCTCTGGGACCAGACCTGAGCTGCACTCTAGTACTTAGCCCCTAACCTGCATCTCACCAGCCCTCTGCGGGAGAAGCCCAACCTGTCTATCCTTTTAACCCTGCTGTCTGGTACAATGGCTGGCACACATGAAATACTTGCTGAATGCATGCAGATTTTAAATTGTGTTTAAATAACAAAAGGTACCTAAGCTGCATCTACTTTGTGAAACTGTCAAAGCAAGAGTGTTAAGATAGGAGGAAATGGTAAGACCTGACCCATGGCCGTTCACTTCGATAACCAGCTTAATAGTCACAGAAGGCCAGTTTCACAGCAAGGGGGACAAACCCTGACCCTACTTCCTCAGGGGTGAGGTGCTTCCTGACACACACTTTGGGAGATGGAGGCAGAATATGGCAGGGTTGTGTGAGACAGCAGAGTGGAGTGCAGAAGTGCTACAGTAGCTTCCTACACTAATTCACTTGCTCTGTAGCCACAGAAAACACCAGAGCATGTGGCTTGTGCTGAGACTGAGTGCTAGACTTGACCCAAAGGACCCTGTAGCCATTATGCTCCTAACTTGGCAGTGCTCCTATAGCCATGCACACTATCTTAGAAGAGCTGGTTTCCCTCCAGATTTAACACAGGCTATGTGAGCACAACTCATAGCCATGGATCCCCAACAGTTCCAGGGGTCCTGCGTCACTGCCTCCCTTTGTGTGTTTAGGGACACATGGAAATGCTCTGGGGACAACAACCTATACGCCTACAAGTGCACAGCCTACACCTGTGGCTCATGTCTCAGCTTGTAGCAAAACTAATTTATTTCCCATTTCCAGTGACTCCAAAAGTTACTCTCACTCAAACAAAATTAACATGGTCCCACAGGGCCGGAGCACCCAGCCTTCCTATGGCTCTGCATTTTTTATTTTTTTCCTGAGAATGAACTGGCTTTGAACTCACGATCTCTCTCCAACCCATCACCTCTCCCCTCTCACCTAGCTGGTTTACAACTTCTACAACCCAGGCACATTAAAGTCTAGTATAGAACTAGGAAGGAAGACGGATCTTCTTTCCTGGAACTGGAGAAAAAAGGATCCCATCTTGCACCTACAAGTCAGGAGACTGGGCCCAAGTTCCCATTTTGCCGAGGTTGCATCACACTGTACCAGTAGTTAAAATGCCAGCTTCTATGGGGCCTGGACTCTGGAAATCTCTAGCAGGTCCACTTCCTAAGTCAAGGGACACAAATACCATCTCAAGAAGGTTCTGGTTTATAGTCAGAGTGGAAAGAACACCAGAGCATCAAAGTCAGTGGATTAAAGACAGCCTCGCTGAGTGGCTTCTCACAGCTTCACTAAGCACAGTGGCTAACCCTGGAAATGAAACTACACAGAAATACAAGATAGCAGAGAGGAAGCACCCACACTGTCAAGCACAGCCAACTAATCTGTTTCTTCTTCACCAGAGAGAAAATAGCTCCAAATCTTCAAATCTTTTGGAGCGAGAGCATCTAAAGAAAACACTCCATATATAGTCACTGACAGATACACAGACACAAAGAAACAGACTTCCTGGCTATTCCTGAACAGGTGTCAACTAGTTACAGACACAACAAATATACACCAGAACACACAACACACTTCACCACCTCCCCAGGTAGTTTTGATGCTCAGATCCCTTGCTATGTATGTTTCCATAAAGCATCATGCACAAAACTCTGGGCAGCCTGTGTTGTCTTAGCAACTAACAGCATCCTTCACCTGGGGAGGCAGCAGCAAGGTAAACTTCAACATCCTCTGCCATGAGAATAGCAGACCAAGTTTGCCCTCTGTCGTTGAGGATCCAGTTGGCCATCACTCCCTGTAACCTTGCTGGTCCCTCTGCAGAGTCACAGCTGTGCCTAGTAAGCAGCTCAGATGTGTAAGGGACCAGCTTGGTTCTCCTTTTGCATCTATTTCTGCTCCTCACACTGACCACATCCCTCTTACATTAAAAATGCCAAAAAGGGGCACTGAGGTCACAGTGATTCCCTTTCTGCATGCCTGTTTCACACCAAGCCCAGCTAGAAGACTTCTCCAGCTGCTTACTGCCTAAAGTAAAATGCATAATGTCCAGGTCACTGCTCCCTCCAGTTAACAGTCAGTTCTCAATCTTCATGGAGGAGCCAAAGGCCGGACAGACAGAAGGATTTTGCAAGAACTGCCACCAGCCTCCGCCCAGAGCCTGTTGCAACTCACCAATTCTGTGTTCCTTGGGGGTGTTGGGGAGGGGGGTATCTCTTCAAGGCTTATCTTATTCTATTACAGTCAGTGGTAAGGAGGGCAGAGTCAGAACAGATCAAGCCAGTCGCCAAAGAACACAGGTAAGGAACACGGGTGTGGCACGGGCCACATGGCAGGACAAATTAATGGAAATGGTTTGAATTAAGATGAAAGAACTAGTTAGCAATGTGCCTGAGCCATAGGCCAAACAGCATGAACTTAATGTAAGTTAAGTGTCTGACTCATTGGGGGGGGGGGCTCTATTTGTACTGAACTGTGCCTTTTAAAAACAAAAACTCAAATGTACATAAACGAACGAGAGTGTCAGCATAGTGCTGCAGTGTTACCAGAGGGCCACATCACCAGATAAGATTCAGCACCCATGGAACCCTTCAGCTTTCTGCTGGCATCTGTGAGTTCCTCCAGACTACTAGCTATAGCAGAATTTTGGTGTTTAGTTAGATATTAAGCCCCAAACTTGGGACTTCACTCAGAGGGAATAATGGCTGTGTTTTCTTTCAGAACACCACTCAGAAAGTATATGATCCTTAGGTCTAAAACCTGGGACAAAGGTGTTCTATTAACGTGTATCAAAGCTGACACTGGCAGCTAGCTTCTCCCAGCAGACCCTACCTGTTATGGGAGTCCTCCTGGCTGACCATACCGTACCCCCACCCCAGTTCTCCAGCCCAGGGGCTGGGCTGCATTCCCTCAGCTGCCCTTCCTTCCCTCAATAAACCAGCCATTTTGGTTACACAACCCCGTTTACCTTTTTGGTCTCTTGGTCTACCAGTTCTGACTTCCCTCTCTCCCCTCCCATGGCCTGACTCACGATCATGTTCATGCTGGACTCTCCCAGATGCCTCTCCCTCTGCTCTCACCCCTATCTACAGTAAACCTCCTCCACCATACCTAGGCACAGCCAGGTTCTCCTTCATTCAGTCACCAGATGCACCATTTACCACTAACAGCAAGTCTAATCCCTTCCAAATCTCCCTTCAGATGTGGCCTCTCTGTGCTTCCTTGATTTCTCTTCTTAGGGGCCCCAAAGGCTGTGGTTTCACTGCACCACAGAACCCTCTACAGCTTCGTCTCTAGTCTCTAACTCACAGCAGCGCACCCAGCACTGCTTTTGATTCCTCACTGCAGAAACCCTCCCCTTGTTTTCTTTCCCAAACTGGCTCTGGCTCTTCTCTGACCCGATCAATAGAGCATGCCTGTGGATTACAGGCTCGAGAGCGCCCCTCACACATTCAGAATCAAAATAGTTTCCCACCATCAAATTATTTGCTTAAACAAAATTGACAGCATAATGCTGAAAATGAAGAAATGAAACCTCGTTATTCTCCTGGCTCTAAGCAATACCACGGGTTTCTGGCATGCGCTGAGTCAGTCTTTCCCTAGATTAAAAAAAAAAGTTTCCTTTTTATTAAAAAAGGGGGAAAGGAGATAAAGACATGTAAGTTGTTTACTGTTTCTTTGCCTTTAGCAACACGTTAGTAAATCCCCCTCACTGATCCTCTTCTAGGTGGCTTAGGAGACACAGACTAGGATATGTGTTCATTTACCTGTCCAGTGTCCTAACACACTTATCCAGCTTCTATTTATTCTAAGATATTCTGTTCTGAGAAACTGTCCCGGTAGAACTTTCCTGGGGCCTGGAGGGAGTCCTGGCCCTACTATGTGTTTCCATAACAACTAGAGCTTGAAAGTTAGGGCAAATCTACTAGAGCTAATGAGACCTGGTGGGTGTGGAGGCCTCTCATATTTTCACAATATCTGATGTTTCTTAATTATGACCTTTCCCAAATGCTCACATTCTTCCTGAAAAGTTTAAATAACACACACACACACACACACACACACACACACACACACACACACACACACAGAAACAGCTAGTTATAGCTACGGATTTCATGTTATAAACAAGAAAAATGAGTGACAAATTCAAACAGTACTTAGCAACTGTTATCTGCTCCCAGTTCCGACAGACATTTAAGGCTTCTTTCTAAAAGAACAAGCAGACTTCCAGCTTGTTCTTATCTGAAGCAACACACTCTAGGTCCTGATATCGCCCTGTTATCTCCAGTAGGTTGCTGACACCAGCTAGGTGTTCTCTCCCCCTCCCCCCTTTACTATCCGCTGACACCACCCCAGTGCCACCTCCAGCCTATCAGGCCAACATCTCCATTCCGCCTCTGGTTCCATGATGATCCATGGCCAAGCTCTCCAGCCCCTAGCACTGTGCTGACCTACCCAGCGTTCTCTCTCGCTTCGCCCCAGACTGGTCCATCCCTTTGCGGCTCCTCCTCGTACCACGTTCTCTTGTGTCCTAGGTCGATGTGTGCAATCGCACCCAGTCTGGCCCGTCCACTCGCGCCCCCGCTGGCCCCATGTCCTAGATGCCAAACCCAAAGGATTGCCTCCGCCTCGGGTGGCCAGGCAATGACAGCCTCATTGCCGGCGGGTGTACAGGGTGCTCTCCACGCCTCACCTGCGTTCAGGTGAGCATTGGGGGACGCCGCCTCTACACCCATCAGCTGCTCAAATTCAGGCCTCTCAGGAGCTCCCGCGTCGTGGACACACCCAGTGAAGCGAACCAAACAAGATATCGGCCGGTGGGTGGCACTGGAGACCAGAACCCCACGCCCACCTGTGTCCCCGCCTCAGTTGGCGCAAGGCTGTCCGGCCAGCCCCTACAGCTAGAGAATCATCCACGACACTGTCGCGAGCCCAGTAAGCACGGCCCACTGCGCCTGCGCACCGTTGCAGACAATAAGCCCAGGCCCCGCCCCCGTGGGACACTACCAAAGCAAGCGCAGGGGTGCGCGTCGTACCACTCAGCGTCTCGGGGGCGTCTGGAGCGGCTGCCCCTTGTGCAGCGAGCTTTGACGGATTAGAGGTTCATGACTCAAGAAGGGTAGGGAAGGGTCCGTGAGAGAAACTCCTCAAGAACATTCAACTGAGATCCTACACGACCCCTCCATCCTTCTGCGTGGACCTGCCCCCAAGACACTCCCCAAGTATACCTACCCCCTCACCCGGTGTCCCGGCGCAGAGGTGAAAGGGAAACGCATGCTTACATCTCCTGATTGGTGTTGCCCAGTATGGGCCAGTGCTTGGAGCTCCCGTGACTGGTTGGAACCAGCATATGGTGCTCTGGAGGGCTGAATGAACCAGAGCGCGTCCCTTCCAACAACAGCATTGTTTTCCAGGCGGTGGCACCGACTCCTGTCTGGATAGTGGGTTCTGCCCAAAGTCAAGGATAAAGAGCTACTAAGGAGTCTGGATAGTGGGTTCTGCCCAAAGTCAAGGATAAAGAGCTACTACTGTCAAGAGCCGAAGCTAGTAGGCCCTGGATCCCCAGAGCCAGCATTACAGAAAGACCATGACCTGAGGCACTTAGGGTGGCAGTGGGTGGAGCAGAATAAGTCCCCTCTCTCCAGCCCTCGAAGTGACTTCACACACCTGGCTTCAGAAGGCCTTGAGCAATATTAGCTATTCAGGTATTTTCAAATTCTTACCTCCTATCTAGATCACGGCTGCCCACCCTCTCCCTCCCCCCCCCCACCATTGTATCACACCTTATCTTGAGGTAGGATAGCTAGTTAGAAAAGTCTCTAGAAGGAATTCCTGTAATACCCCACCCTCCTGGTTCTGATTTTGTCTTTGGATACTCAGGAATTTCAACAGAGTTAACCAGGCCACCTGCAAAAGAACCTTAGAGAAACATCACACACAAGATGGATAAAGTGGTCAATGAACTGTGACTTAAGCCCTGTGTTCCTGTGTCTCGTGCATAAGGGTCCTTTTGGAAGTGTCATTAAATCGTCTGTTTAGGGAGAAAGATTTACATTGACATCCATTTTTTGTGGTTTTTACCCCCTAATATTTCATTAATATTTGTGGTACCCCTGAGCTCATGGTTAGCACCTGTTGTAAGCAACTACATAATTTGAAGACCACCCTGAGTACACGAGACCATGTCTCAAAATAACATGGAAAAGGTGAGCTGGGTGTGTCCACATTGTTTTTGTAATTCTGGCCCTTTGGGAGGTGGGGATAGGAAGGAAGGTCAGGAGTTAAAGGTCATCCTTAGCTATGTGTTGAGTGTAAGGCCAGCCTGGGATAGTAGACTGTTTTCAAACAAACAAAATTCCACCATCACTTGATGGGTTACACCCCCAGGAACTCCATCTGGCCAGCCCAGATGGATGCCTTCTCTAAACACACCTTAAACTTTCTGTGGATCAGGTGCTATTCAGATGTTCCAGCTGCCTGCCCCAGGCACTATGACAGACATTCCATTGGAAGAAACCTAGTGCTCCTTGACTGAATCTCTAGAATGCTGCCCTCAGCATTGGGCCATAGGCCATTTGGAGAAGGCAAATTGGAATGAGTTTAAAGAAGTGATGGTGAGGGGCAGTAGTTTAACCCTCATTTCCTGGGGTGGTAGCAAAATGCCCTCATGCAATGTTTCACTGTTTCAAGATCTCTTTCCACCCACCATGTGAGTCCTAGGTATGGATGTCTGGTGTGGATTCTCAGGAATACACACAGATAAAATAATAAGGAAAAGATTTCCCTTACTAGGCCTTAATAGGTGGGTAATAAGTCTCCTCTTGCTGTGAATTAGAAAGAGAGCAAGGAGGGGTCTATAAAAGGGTTTGGGGGGAAAAAGCGGATCAATGCTGTAAATGTATTATAATCTCAAAAGAAAAAATTTCTTCAACATAATTTGTGCTTCTGAACTCATATGTGACAGAGTTCTCAAAGAGTTGTGTCTGTGGGTGAGAGAAGAGAAATCCTAGACTTGATTCACAGAGTCATTTCCCAGAGGCAGTAGTATTCATGGGAACAGGAGACACAGGCTCTAGAATCTATCCCAAATGGCCTGTAATCCGCAAGTGCCTCTCCTCCCTGTCCCCAGGTGAGCAATATGCCTGACCCAGGTCTTTCGGTGCAGGATAATGCTTTCTGTCTCTAGGGACAAACTGACTATTAACTTGTATCTTACAAGGGAAAATACCCTTAAAAACACAGAATTGAAAGACAGGAAAAATCAAGATGTGGGAAGAGGAAGGGGTCCCTCACCTCAAGAGTCTGAGTGAATTCACTGTAAAGATTGCTGATGGTATAACTATGCAATATTCGTTTTATTCTTAATTATTTATTTTGGTTTTTTGAGACAGAGTTTCACAGGCCTGGCTGCCCTGGAACTTGAATTGTAGACCAGGCTGGCCTTGAACTCAGAGATCCTCCTGCCTCTGCCTCCCTGGTGCTGGGATTAAAGGTGTGGGCCACCACTACCACCACCTGGCACAATATTCCTTTAATAAGAGATATTACAAAGAAAAATGTTAAAATATCGGATGAGCCATACTTAAGGCCTAAACATCAGTAATTTTTTAGTCTAGCTCTGTTCTTCTCCCAGCCATAAACCTAGAGTTTTCTGGGTATTTCACAGACAAGATTGTGAACTTTGTCCACAGTCAAGCATACGTCTTAATTTTCTTGCGTCCTAGTAAAGATTTCTTCCACACTTGTGACCCATGTTCTTACTTTGTCAGGCTGTAATATTGTTCATTATTCCTCAAAAACTGTGTTCTGGCTTTCTTTACTAAAAGAAAAATAAGTTTTTAGTCTTGGCTATGTGCTGTCTTTTTTGTAAGTACTTGACTATTAACACCCAAACTTAAACTTATGTAAAAGCATTTTTTCTCCCCCAAACAGGGTTTCTCCGTGTAATAGCTCTGGATGTCCTGGAACAGGCTGACCTCTAACTCACAGAGATCCACCTGCCTCTGCTTCCTTCTACTGCTGGGATTAAAGGTGTGGGCACCACCACAAAAAAACATTTTTCTTAATAAGTCTACACCTCTGCTTTATACTGACTTATTGTGAAGCCCTTTTCCTTTTTCTGTTGTAGCAAAAGTGGCAGCCTCTCTTTTGATGAGGCCACTGCTGACCCTTTCTTCCAATTTTAAGATGTGCCTGAGACTGTTCTTAGTCTGTTGTTTATATTTTTGCCTACATGTATATCTGTATATCACGTGAATGCAAATCATGACAGGGCCAGAAGACAGTGTCAGCTCTCTTGGAACTAGAGTTACAGACTGTTGTGAGCTACCATGTGAGTTCTAGTAATGGGAGCCAGGACCTCTGGAAGATCAATGTTCTTAACCACTGAGCACCTGTTATCCACATAATAATGTGACAAGCCTCTTGGCATCCATTTATCAGATGGAGCATTAGTTCTGTTGGAACCCAGGATTATGACGTGTCAAAGGCTCAATCACAGCTCCTCTTTACTTGGTTCTAGTGGCACATTCCAACCTAATTCTCAGCAGAATCCTGTTGTGTTCTCAAGATCCAAATCTTGGGCCAGTTTCACCAAGAATCCCATCAAGTTGGTGAAAAATCCAGCCTTGCTTTCAGATGGAATTCAGGCAGAAAGGCAGCTTTATCATCGTGTGGCCTGCCCTCAGTGAGAAGCCTCTTGAGTCCATGTAGCAAGATCAGTGCCCCAGCCTGGGTGTTTATTTCCTCTCTGTAATTTCCCACCATGGACTCCCACCTGTTCCCATTGCCCTCATCCAACTGGAGTTCATTCCTGTGCCTGCTGTGGAACCTCATGGCAGGATACCACCCCTCCCGCCTCAGGCCTGTTGTCTCCCGAATGGTGCCATTCTGGCCCTTATGGCCCATCCTCCTCCTCCCCAAAGGACTAAAACCTTATGTTATAGGGGGAAAAAGGAAAAACATGTTTTCCTGCGCTACAAATCTCCTTATTGCTGCCACCTGCTGAGTGCTAGTCTTTTGGGATCCTCCAAGACCTTGGGTGTGCCCGGATGAGGGGGCAGGGTGTGAGAGAGTTAAGAAGGTAGTAGAGAGCTGGAACACAGGGAGAGAAGCCTGGGACAAGCATGGAGCTGGAGATTAGCATGTAGTAGAGTTAGTAGAGTCAGTGTGAGTGGAAGGGGCAGAAGGAAACCAACATGGCAGGAAGCTAGAGGGAAAAAGGCTAGGCGAGATGCATGGCAGGAGAGAAGCATGGCAGGGGGAGAAACAGGTCTAAGATATAAGATGTACTGAATAAAGCTCGGGTCTCTCATTGTGATCCTGAATGATGGAACCTAAACGACTCCTGAGTGCACATTATTTAACCTCGACGCCCCTCGCCTGGACAAGACTCGGCCCCAAGAAACTGGACGCGTTACAGGCCTCTGGCAAAAACCACTGATTGTTCTTAAATCTTTTCTTTGACTGTTGCATTTTTTTTTATTTGTTTTTTTGGGTTTTGATTTTATTTTCTTTTGAAACAGGGTTCTCTGTGTAACTCTGCCTGTCCTGGAACTAACACACTTTGTAGACTAGGCTGGCCTCAAACTCTTAGAAATTCACCTGCTTCTGCCCCCCCCCCCCAGGTGCTGGGATTAAGGTCTATGCCACCATTATCTGGGTGGCAATTGTAAAATTAAAGCACCTAAAAAAAATGGTGATACAGAAGTATATCTTTCCAAAGCCTTCCAGCTGATATGAACATACAATGTGCCCTTTTCTTTACCTAAAAGCATTATCTTCTGAAAGCTTTGATTTCTGAGCCACAGGGCAGGAGTTACTGGTAAGGTGACCTTGTAGCCCAGGGCCTTCCCGAGTCAAATCTCTGACTCAGAGTTGTTGGAATTCACATTGAGAGCATGAGTGGTCTCATGTCCTGAACTCTTTGCCTCCTGAATGTCAGCCACACAGCCTGGGCAGCCCTCATGGGAAGGAGGAGGTTAATGGCTACAAAGATACTGCCCTAGCAGTCAGGTATGAATATCCTAACAGTGACATGAGCACTTTCAGGACTTTAAAATGGGTGACTTGTTCCCATGGAGATGGGGACATGTCTCCATATCTAAGGACTTTCCTTGGTTTTTACAACTTTAGAAGTAGGGTGGTGGATTTGGCCTTAGGAGGGGAAAAGGTACCAGAGGTCCAATAGTACCAATTCAATCCCAGCAGAAATTATCAACATAGAATGCCACCAATGTGCAGGGTACAAAGTCACATCTAGGAAGAAGAAACACCCCTAGCTTAACACTACAAGATCCCTACAATGTTTAGTGGGCCATACCGTCCTAGTAGGTGTCATGGGGCAGGGTACCATGTTCATAGTGAACCTTTAGTGGAAGACACTGTGCTCCAGTAGGAACTGTCAGAGGATAATACATGCTTCGGTGGGAGCCATTAGGGGTACACTATAATCTAGGAAGGAATTATGAGAAAGGAAGGATGTTGTGCTCCCAGCAGGCTTTCCACCGCCTCACGAAAGTCTGTGCTGTACTTCCCAGGCAGATGCCAACCAGGACTAAGACTCAGGTCACACAGAGAGATTTTTTCTTTTCTCTTTTTTATTTAAGTTTTTTTTTTTTTAAAAAAAATATACCAACCACTGTTCTCACTTCTTCCACCTTCCCAGTACTCACTCATAAGTGGAAATTAGACATAAAGCAAAGGATAACCAGGCTACAATCCACAACCCCAGAGCAGCTAGGAAACAAGGAGGATATTTGCATTCTTACACAATATATGGAGGCCAGAGAAGGACATTAAGGGTGTCATAGGTCCTCAGATGCCTATGAGAGTCAAAGTTACATTTTAAATCTTAATTACTTTCCCATAGAGATCCATGAAACAAAAATGCCTCTGATCTGCAAGGCCCTTCCTTGCCCAAGGGCAGAGGCAGATAGTTGCTGAAATGCTGGAGGTTGTCACAGGTTTTCATTCCCTAAAAAGTTTGTTTGACCCATCTGCACTAGCTGTACTTGATCACATGTGGACGAGACATTCACAGAAAATATGTCAGGAGGTATGCTTGCCCCTAATTGGATGCCCCTAATTGGATGGAGGCCAGTGTTAGGTCAGACATAGACTTACCCCTGACTGGACCTGATGGGAAATATTTAAGCAGCAGCAACTGTGATTGGGGCCATTTTCTGGAAACGCAGAGATGGACCTGGCCAGAGGCCCTCCATAGGGCCAGTATTTAATTAAAGCTTGCTTCAAATTTGGCTTTAAACTGTGGCAGTGGCTTTACTCTTGGCAAGTAGGACTGACAGTCTCCCACCTTATATTTGAAACTGGTTTTCCTGGGCTTGCAAGTTTGCTAAGTAGGCCAGGCTAGCTGGCCTGTGAGGGATCCTCCTCCGTGTTTCACATAACTGCTGAGATTATGGGGCGTGTGCCACCACAGCTTACTTTTTGAAGATGGGTGCTAAGGATCTAGATTCTGTCCACGTTAGTAACTCAGACACTTTACTGACTGAGTCAACTCCTTAGCCAGACCTGGAGGGGTTTAGGCCAAAATTCCCCCCTCTTCTTTAATGCCTCCTTCCTCCTCTTTTCTTCGCTAACCTTTTCCTTCTTTTCCCTCCCCCCCCCCCTTCCATGATGCTGGGATCCACCCCCCCCATGATGCTGGGATCCACCCAATTCTTCTTGATGCTAAGCAAGCACTCGGCCACATTTCCAGCCACAGAAAAATACATTATTTTCTTTTCTCAAAGACAACATTTCACTATGTTGCCCAGGCTGGTTTCAAACTCCTGGGCTCCACAAATCCTTATTTCATCCTCAACCTCCTGAGTGGCTATGATCATGGAAACATTCCACCCTATCAGACCTGCTTCATTTTAATACCTGTATATAGCTGCCTTGCTTTGCTTTTATTCCAGTTACTGCTTTAGAAACAACTTAAGACACAAAGCCACCCCCCACTCCTGGCCAACACGGATGTAATGGGACATGAATCAAATAAAAGGGCTTATAAAAAGCAAATATAAGTGAATTACAATATAAAAACTCCCATCTCAAGAGTAAGATAGGCTGTGATAAAGTAGGCAAGTGCAAGAAACAGTAACAGAGGTTGTGGGAAAAAATAATTTCTACAAGAAGTACTGTAGCAACTTAGAGTGAAATAATGTAGCTACGAGGTTTTCCTATTGTTTAGGGGCTACCGGTAAAATCAGAGTTCAAATGAATAGTACTTGACAGTAGAGTGGCTTAGATTCTCTGTTGATCTTCCAAGCAAACACAGGACCTCTTACCTCAGGTCTCTGTTCCCTTAACCTTCCACAAACTTAACAGCACATCCATTCGCACATGGTATTCCAATTCTAAAGAAAGTGGTATCTATAGCATACAACACCTGATCCACCTGTAGAGATTGACTTGCAAAAAGTTAATGCCTCTAAATTGGAAAATGGAGGCACCAACTCAGGAGGTTGGTGGATGGACTTGACATGCAAGAAAACAAGGGGAGAGGCTCCACAAAGGAGGGACAAGACCCCAAGAATAAAGGCTGCACAGAGGGGGCTCAACTTCCTACCTATAGTCTTAATAAAAGCACACAATACCTAGCTAACCTCCTCAACTCCCTCATGTAGAGAGGCTTTGAGACAGAATACCCTACTTCACTGTCAAGATCTCTTCTCCAAAGTAGTTCCTCCTTATCCCAGAGGCAGTGATCAGGGAAAATCCTCAGGCTCTTGTAACTACTGTTATAAGAAACACACATTTTTTTCTACTTGTTAATTGACAAACTGAAAACTTACCTAAATGTATTCTTTCCAGCTTTTCATCCATCACAGGCACCTGCTTTGTCTTCAGATTTGTAACTGAGGAATCAGGGTGAACCAGAGCCCCAGACAAATGAAGAAACAAAATTCCAAACAATCTCAATGGTGGCGAAGGACAAGGTTCCAGATATCCACCTAGCCGCCCCGGAAGCAGGGCATTTCCTGCTTCTCAGGAGACGACAGAACAAGGCAGGCAAGGTAATTTTAATAATGACTTTGTAGGCGGGGCTTCATCAGGAATGAAACCTAAGTCATCCTACTTGAATGGGCATCACAAAGATGTCTAATAGGAAGCAGGCCTATCACCAAGGGATGCAATCATTGTGCCCCATCTGCTGCTGGTCCTAAAGGCAGTGGCCAGCCAGAGGAACCTAGTTGTCGGACTTGTTGTGTGAGCTGGTTAAATTGGAGACTATCACAAGATCCAGTGTGAGCCAGCATCCTGTCAGACCTGTGTAGGCAACAGCCTCCAGAGGCAGATGTGACCCAGTTGGTAAATGAGAACCACACACCCTAGAAAGGGTAAACAAAGCTGACTTCTAAGCACACTGAAACACGAATTCTAGTTGGTATTTAATGCAAACTCAGAGATAGAATTGGGGAAAAGCTGGAATATCAGAGAGAGGAAACAGACTACAGTCAATTCTCACCCAGCCAACTTCTCAGGGTAAATGCTATTTTCAAGAGTCCTCAGCCTTGCTCATTGCTTCTACAGAATACCACACTGTCTGCCTATGCCTGCCTTAAATATCTTCTTTGCCCAGTCATTTCATTTCCGGGTTCAACTCTACATCATAATCCTAGAGTTAGGATTAAATGTGGGAGCTACTACTGTTTGGTAGTTAGCCTTGAACTCACAGGAACACAGACAGTTCTCTGTCTCTGGAGTTAGGGGGATTAAAGGCATAGGTCATCACTTGGTCTTTCGTGTTGCTGGGATTAAAGGCGTGAGTCACCACTCTCTGACCCTCCTGGATTGACTGTGGGTGGATCTGTTCTCTGATATTCCAGACCAATTTTATTAAATATAAAATACATCACCACTCACACAGCAACAAAATCCTCGCCAATAGATAACTTATCCTTTTTTTCTTTCAGAAATTAACAAAACAGTTTGTGTTAATAGCAATTTTTTGTAAAAAAAATAGTGACAACTCATAGTGTTCTCCATCAAGGAAGGCATTCTGAGGTTTAGGCTTTATGTTCATGTGGGTGTTTGTACACTTACTAAGGATTCCTCTTGCTATATAGTATGTGACCTCAGACATCCTTGGGACCTGGCTACATGCCGAGGTACAGATGTGTGAAGATAAGCAGGGGCTTTCCTGGGCACAGGACTAACCCAGAGCTCCCTGTCTGTCTATCAGGCTCTACTACCGGGTGATACTAGCTCCTCCTTCTGCCCTGCGCTCTCTAGGTCTACCCCCTGCTGCATCCTCAGGCCCTGGTCCATATTCTCTGCCAACTTCATTTTGCTTGCACACTGGCTGGGTGCTCCTTGTGACCTGTTTGATGCCTCCTATTTCTAGGATTTCTCTGAATAGACTTTTTTCACAACAGTGTTCTATGCCCTTGTCTTGCTACACGCACTAGAGGCAAACTCTGGGTACAATTTTAAAACAATCTGCCAGACTTTAGCAGTCTAGATCCCCTAGAGTCCAGGTGAACAATTCCTGGTCACCTGACCTGAGCAGTGGTGGGTGGACACTAGGTTCTGTGAGAAGACCCCTCAGCGGTCTTCACAGGAGAGCAAGACCTGTGATATGATGGCTGGGGATCGTGAACTCTGGAGTTTTAGACTGAACCATGCAGGGGTGTGGGGGGGGGGGTCTCTTCTGTTATCCTTGTCTAGTTAGATATGGGAGACACCGAGTGGCTGCCACACACTTGTCATAGTCAGCAGTACTCCACACGGCAAATACTACACTACACACTATCAACCCTGGTGTGCTCTGGATTCTGCTTATATTTTTATTTATTTTTTTTTTTTTTGACATTCTTTGGGCTCTGTGGGGCTGCAGTCTTCCAGGGGCACTTCACCTACACAGCTAGTGTGTGGACTTAGACAACTGGGGTAGTGAGGGTATCTTACCTCTAGCACCAATCTCCTCAGGATGCCTGGTCCTCTCTGCCATGTGGCTGGTGGATTCTGTGGGAAAGCAGCATCACAGAACAGTACATAAGACTGCTAAGACTTTTGCACAATTCATTTTGAAATTTAATTTTCTGTATTTTGTAGGCGGAGTTTACTTAGAAGGCACCAATACAGGATAGATATTTATTAAAATATAACCAACACTCACGGTACAGGTAACAGTTTACAGTAGCACCAGAACAGGGACTGGAGTCTGGAATGGTGGACAAGTGATGGACGGACGATGGATTCCAATCCTGTCTCTCCAACAGCCAGGAACCAGGAAGAGCCCTCGTGTTCCAGCAGCCCCTTATCAATGCAGTTTCCACGCCCCCTTCAGGGGCCCGGGGATCTGGATAAGTGTCTTTGGACCTTATCAGACCCGAATCCCACCACAGTATTTCATAGGCATGTGTGTGTAGGCAGAGTTTTCCCATCCTGGAAGCTGCTTCTAAATTACCACACAGAGGCTTATATTAATTGTAAATGCTTAACCAAGAGGCCAGGCTTTTTACTAACTAGCTCTTACATTTCAAGTTAACCCATAATCCTTATTTATGCTCTGCCATATAGTGATACCTTTATTAGCATGGCACATTCATCTCCTGCTCCCTCTACTTCTTCCTAGCCTTCTCCTAGTCTGGCTTTCCTGCCTAACCTTATTCTGTTCAGCTATTGGCCAGTAAGCTTCTTTATTAAGCCAATCACAGGGACAAATCTTGACAGTGTACAAAAGGATTATTTCACAGCATGTATATCTGTGTAACATTTGCATGCCTGGTTCCCTCAGAAGCCAGAAGTAAATATATGATCTCCTGGAACTGGAGTTACAGACAGTTGTGAGCTGTTGTATGGGCACTGGGAATCTCTGGAAGAGCAGCAAATGCCCTTAACCACTGAGCCATTTCCAGCCCCTGTACTATGCTTTTAAAGAACCAATACTCCAAGGCCAGCCAGTCACGTGGCTAAGACAGCCATGGAGGGAGGGGATATCTTGATGGATACCAGTCCAGTTATCTTAGTTAGATCCTAGGTGAGTTCAGGCTACAGTATCAATGTGTGGCTGTCCTCCAGTCTCATGAAATTCTTACCCACGGGTGAGGTACTGAGGGGTCTATAGGAAGTTATGAGGTCAGAAAAGACAGCTCCATGCTGGGATTAGAGTCCTTACAAAAGAAACAAAAAACAGAATGGTCTTTGTCCCGTCACTGTGTGGGGACACAAAGAGAAGACACCTGACTGTGAACAAGAAAATAGCTGTCAGCTGGGACAGGGTTTGCCAGGCCCAGCCCTACACTGTGAAGCTAATTACTTGGTGTATAATCTACCAGCTAATTAATTCCATCTGATTGACACCTGTGGATCCACAGAGGGTCCCCATCTTTCTTCTACCACTCACTAGGAACATCACAGACTTAGTGCTCCAGCAGGGGCTAGATCCCCTTCAGATCCGATTCCACCCTTCGCCTCGCAGAAGGCTCTGTGGCTCACTGGCTACACCATACACCTCATGGTACTCATCTCTGGAGCCTACTGCTTTCTTTTGCCCTTGGGAGATGATCAACCTCAGGAAGGAACCTCCTTTTTGTCCTCAGCTAAGCCCTGGAAGCCACATAACTGTTGTTTGTTTTAGGTCTTTTGGGGGGCGTGCCAGCCAGCTTCCCAAATCACACATGGAGGCTTATTCTTACTTATAAATGTCTGCCTTAGCTTGGCTTGTTTCTTGACATCTTTTCTTAAATTATCCCATCTATCTCTTGTCTCTTTCCTCTTCTTCCTCTGGCTACTTCTCTCCACAAACATCTTCTCTGTCTTTTCTGCCTGCCAGCCTTGTGTATCCTTTCTCCTGCTTCACTATTGGCCATTCAGTTCTTCATTAGACCATCAGGTGTCTTAGACGGGCACAGCAACACAGCTTCACAAAGTTAAACAAATGCAACATAAAAGTAACACATCTTTGCATCGTTGAAGCAAATGTTCCACAGCATAAACAAGTCACACATTTTAAAATAATATTCTATAACACATAACTCATGCTTTCCCAGGATTATTCTCACAGTGAGCTCTTGTAAACTATGAAAAACAAAACTCACTTAGATGAAATGGCCATGGTCTTCACAGGAAACCCTATAGGTCCCTCATATCTGGGCTTTTATGTTGTTTCTGAGGGTCAAGAAGATGTTACCTGTTGCACGAATAAAGGAAACTCAGGGCCAGATCTCTGGGAAACTCGGAGATATTAGAAAGAGTAAACACCACAGTCAGATCTTACCCAGCTGTCTTCCAGTTTCCTCAGCCTGCCTCTCTAGTCTGCCTTAAGTACTCTGTTTCCTTCAGTTAAGGCGTGGCCCCCACCACTGCCTGCCTGGGAGCCTGGAACTCCTTCTGTAACTTAAAAAGACCTTGAACTCTGTTTGGATTAAAGGCATAAATCAACACTGGGATACTGGGATTAAAGGTGTGAGTTACCACTGTCTGATCCTCCTAGACTGACTGTGGGTAGCTCCCTCTGATATCTCCAAAATGTTTTTATTATATTACAAAATATTCCCACAGTTACCAGATCATGTATCTAAAGACTGCATGCTGAGAGACCTCAGAATCCTCACACTGTATGCCTTGGCACTCCGGCACTGGGCTCAGGTAGTCTCTGATGGTCTTTCTCACCACTTTTCTACCTTTAGGGATGTAGAGACACTCTTAGGAAGGAGGATACAAGGTCCACAGCCAAGGGCAAGTCTCTTTCCCTGTCTTTCTCTGCTACAGTGGTGGTTATGGCAGAGTAGATCTGGCTAGTATGGGGAGAGCCACCTTTGGCAGGATGTCTGACCTCTGGCTTATCGGCTAGTTTTAGCGAATGAGGTGCCAGAAATGCCATGTCTCCAGCTGTAATTAATGACAGTTGTCATGCTTGTTGTTTCAATCAATGTGGTAGCAGCACCTGTGATGCTTTGAGTTTGTTTAGGGAAATTGTTTTTTGCATGTGTATGTGTGCGCCTATGTGTGTGGGTGTCTGTTCTCACGTGTATGAGTACACATGTGTACAGGCCAGAGGTTTACAATGGTTATCTTCCTTTGGCTGGTTTTGCCAGCCACCTTACCCTAGGGATCCCTTGTCCTGTCTCAGGGGTGCTGGGACTGCAGGTGGGAGCCACACCTGCGAGATGTTTATATGGGTTCTGGGAATCAGACTCTGGTCTTCTCATCTAAGCTGCCCTACCTTCCCAGCCCTAGGAATTCTTTGTTAATCTTTATTTTTCCATTCATTTGTAAACATTAAGGGAGCCAGTCTTTCTGAAAACATTAGTATAAACTCTAGCACAGTGGTTCTCAACCTTCTTAATGCTGGGGCCCTTTAGTACAGTTCCTCATGTTGTGTGACTCCAGCCATAAAATTATTTTCATTGCTACTTCATAACTGTAATTTTGCTACTGTTATGAGACATAAGGTAAATAGCTGTGTTTTATGATGGGCTTGGTGACCCCTATCACAACCCACAGGTTGAGAACCACTGGTCTATTAGCTACAAACATAGCAAGAGAGAGGGACAGAAAGAAAGAAACACATGAGCGTGTTCGCAAACACAGACACACAAACGCACACACACAGAGAGGTCAGCCTGCACTGTTTACTGGAACCAATTGATATATTTCCAAGCAGGTGCTGCTATTTAGGAATCAGGAAGTTAGCAGAGAACAAAGAAGCTGCCTAAGGTCAGGTGTTGCTTGTGAGCTGCAGAGGTTTCTCAAGGTCAAAGGGCAACCCCAGTATATAAGGCTTTCCCTGAGCTCCAATAAATGGCATTCTTGGTTCAAGAGTGACCTGCTTCTCTCTCAGTCTCAGGCCTTTGCTCGATGAAGCTTGCTCAGGTGACACAGGCCTCTCTCTCTCTCTCTCTCTCTCTCTCTCTCTCTCTCTCTCTCTCTCTCTCTCTCTCTCTCTCTCTCTCTCTTTCTCTCTCTCTCTCTCACACACACAGACACACACACACAGAGAGAGAGAGAGAGAGAGAGAGAGAGAGAGAGAGAGAGAGAGAGAGAGAGAGAGAGAGAGATTGCTTTATTCTGGGAAGAGTTTTTCTACAGACTATAGAAGTCTTTGTGGGCTTGAGTCTTGGTAAGTGAGGTTCCAGACCACTGATAGAAGCCAGCTTAGAAGGCAGGCATGGTGGGTGGGCCTGTGTCTCTAGCTCCACTGGACAGGTTTGTATTCAGAACTGAGGGATATTCTGTCCATGACCAGCCAATAGGCTAGTGAGGTGATGAATGCTTCTCTTCCATAAGAGGAGGGTTTGGTACTGTGGTTCTCATAATTACCTGGTCTTGAGAGACAAAATCTAAAGATACATTCTTTGACCAAGCTTGGAAGGCTCATAGGGGACTGTGATGAGACCCAGGAGAAGGTCATGGAAGTGACTAGGCTGTTGGGCACCATCCTTTAAGTTACACACTTCTAGGGTCCTATGATGATTTCTAACCCTGGAGAGTAGGTGGAAAGAGAGTGGGTATCTCCAGGTTCTCCTAGGGTCCCTCTGCTCCATTCTAAGATGGACATGGTGCTCAGGAAGTACTTAGGGCTGCTATGGGGTGCTGCCTGTAGGATGACTTCCCAACATGCCCATGAGCTGCTGAATCCTACTGGAGAAGTCCTCTCCAGGAACCAACATCTGGAAAATGTGTGTTCAGTAGTAGGGAAAATGGCAAGAGCTTTGGCACAGAAGCTCAAGAGCTCCCCATAGGAGGACACAAGTCCCAAAAATACCAGCCGGAGTACTCACTGAACACATGAGCAAGCAGATTCCAGAGCAAAGCAAGAGCCCCATGAGAAAATTTCCAGATGCCAAGATATCAACTCAGAAAGGAGGGATAAAGTTTGAAAATCACTTCCCAATTTTTCCCAACAAAATACCAAGCCCATATGATAAATCAGCAGGGGAAGGACCGGAACTTAGAGTAACTGGGATCCCTTCCTCCTCTCTGCTTACTACTTAGTTTGAACAGAGTGATGTCACCCTATAGTGAAAGAAAATGATATACAGAACACCAGGTTCTTTGCACCATGAATAAATGGGTCACGGGATAGTGTGAGCCTTCTTAGCATGCCCAGCATGCCCAGCACGGTACCCTCAGCAGGACTCTTGGGTAATCCAACTCTTCCTGTGACTTTCCACTACTGAAAATTCAGGCATGAGAAAGCAGGTTAGATGATACCACATGAGCCTGGGATGTGGCTTAGTGGTAGAGAACTCACCCAGGATACACACAGTTCTGAGAATCATACGCAGCAATGCAAAAATAAATACATAAAGTGATGCTATGTGCAAACACTAGTTTGGATGGTTGGGCTTTTGTTTGACAATCTTATATTACGAAAAGAAAGGCAGGGTGGTGGTGGTGGTACACACCTTGCCTTTAATCCCAGGACTCCAGAAGATCCTTGTGAGTTTGAGGCTAGTTTACAGAGTAAATTCCAGGACAGTTAGGGCTACACAGAAAAATCCTGTTTCAATAAACAACAACAAAAAAAAAGAAAGAAAAAAATAAAAAATAAAGAAAAAAGAAAGATAAGATCATACTACTGAGGGTTAAATCAGAAGACAAAGTAGTCCTGGGTCAGATGGGAGATGGAATTTCAACTCTGTCTCTAAGGCTGAATGTGAGCCTGGAGTACTGTGTGAAAATGTTAGTGTGACAGTGAGCCTGTATATATGCCTGAGATTTTGAGCTTATGTTTAAAGATGTTTTAAGTGTGAATAACTATGTAATGATATTAGAGTGTGAAAGTATGTGTGTGGGTGTTTGAAGGTGTGGGAGGGTAAGAATGTATGAGGGGGGGATCATGAAGGTATATGAATGATGTAGTGTGAACATGTGTGTTGCACAAATTCTGGTTGTATTAAATGAAACTCAAAGCCAGATATTGGGGAAAAGCTGGAATATCAGAGGAAACACTACAGTCAAATTTTATCCAGCTATCTTCCAGCTTCCTCAGCCTCACTTCTGTAGCTTCTACAGAGTAATTTCTATGCCTGCCTTAAACACCTTCTTCACCCAGCTGTTTCACATCCAGGTTAAGATTAAAGGTGGGAGCTAGTACTATTTGATAGTTAGCCTTGAACTCACAGAAAAAGAAAGATCTCTGTCTCTGGAGTTATGGGAGTAAAGGCTAGGTCAGCACTCCTGGTCTTTCCCAATGCTGGGGTTAAAGGTGTGAGTCACCACTCTCTGACTCTCCTGGATTGACTGTGGGTGGATCTGTTCTCTGATATTCTAGTCTGGTTTTATTAAATATATAGCATATCACCACACGTGTGAGGCATCAGGTTCTGCACCAGGGCACCCAGTCCAGAGGGCTCTATGGGAACACTGCTTGTTTCTGGTTCCCACTTTCTTTTCCTGTGATTTGGATGTGGTCTGGGTGTCCCCTAGGAGACCTGTGCTTTACTTCACTGTGCACCAGGAGGTGCTAAGAGAGTAGCAATCTAAACTTACATTCTGGAGCATAGAGAAAAGGCTTTTACGGAGTGACTAGGATTTGATGGTGGTCAAAGGGGGCTCCTGCTTGACTTATGCTGGCTTTTGAGAGCACAGGAAAAGGAGCAGAGGAAACTCCTATGACTGCTTCCTGCTTCTTACCAAGTAGTCCCATGAGTTTCCTGGGCACATTGCCACTTAGAAGCCATTGTCAGATGCAGCTCCAAATCTTATCAGAACTGTGGCCCCAAATGAACTTTTCATGAAAATGTACCCAGTCTGTGGGGTTCCTACAGAAGAGCACACTGTTGCCTTAAAATGTGGCTGATGTCTATCCATGGCTCCATCTGGGAATCTGGGCTCAACACATAGTGGTTATCGAGTTGCTGAACATTTGAGAACAGAGGGAATGTCCTATGAAAATGTCAGTTCTGCTGGTATCTGCCACAGAGCTCTGGGTAGGAATGGGGCCCAGACAGTCCTTCTTCTGAGCATTCAAGGGCCACAAGACTGAGCTTACAATTTGATCTCAGAATTCTGGCCTCTGGCACTGGAAGAAAATGCAATTGTTGGCTCAAGCCACCTATGACACTTCATCACTAATTAGGTCTCCATGAAGATAGGATTATGGAGAGCAATACCCAGAACTCTTGCATGTGTGGCACACAGCCCAGGTCCTTTTCCACTTTTGACTTGCACACAGTGTAGCAGTGTGGTTTCTCTGGTTTTGCTTCCTCATTTGACAGGGGTGGAGCTGAGTGTGGTAGTGCAGGTTTATAACCCCAGCCTGTGTGAGCTTGAGTCAGGAGGACCAGGAGTTTAAAGCTATCCTTGCCAAATAGCAAGTTCATGACAAGCCTGTGTTACATGATACTCTGTCTCAGACAAACAAACAGAGGGCTGGGATATGGCACAGAGCAAGAACACTTACCTCTTGTGTAGGAGTCTGGGATCCAATCCTAACCACTACCACCAAATAAAATACAAATGCAAGCGTGTGTGTGTACACACACACACACACACACACACACACACACACAACCCACATGTCTGTGGTTCCAGATCCTTTACAGAAGGCTAAGTGAGAGGTATCAGTTGAGTCTTGAAATTTGCATATAGCACAGATAGCAATTCTATCTTTCCATTTCAAAATAAAATTATTTACACACATATATATATCTGTGATTACAGACATAAGCAAAGATAATTAAAGCTATATATAATTAATACAGATTTAATTACAGATATAGATGACATGAACACAAATCCATATAGGTAACTGGTGTGTCTGTGTATAGTACACAGATAAGAAAGCCTCCTATTACTCTTCCCTGACTGACACCAGATCTTTTCTTGTTTCCAAGCAGGCACTGAGCACAGCCCTCCTGCAGTAAGTGCTGGTCACAGGCACTCAAGAGTTTCAGTGCCTCACAAATGAGACCCCTCACCCCAGCTTACCTCCTCAGTACTGTGCTGGCCAACCCCTAATGCTGGTGCCTTTTTGGATGTTCCCTTCCTGTCGGGAAGTTCCCTGGCCTTTGTACTCTCATCCACAGAATTTACACAACAGTGTGTGAGTCAGCACTTGCCCACTTCACTGAGGTCAAAACATGAACCCCATAAACTCCATGTCACTGAAGTCAAACCGATGAACCCTCATAGATCCCATGTCACTGGGGTCAAACTGATGAAGCCCCCCTTGGAAAATTTTGCCTCACTGTCCATTTCTCTCTATGTCATCCATTACTCATGTGCCCTGCTCCTCCTAGCCCTGTCTGGGTTCCCAGGAGAAATCTATGCACTTACTTTATGATGTCCATGGTGAATTAATGAGTCTTCCCCAAACTACTATTAAGGAGGCAAATAAGAAGCCATCTGGGATTGACTACCACGATCTTTCCTGGTTAGCACACTCTGTAAGTCCTTGCACCCAGGATTTAACTCACAAGGAATTTCAAGACAGAATTTCCAGAATCTGTGAGTAACATTTCAGAGAATCGGGGTCCCTGGAGACATTGTCTATTCTTCAATTATCTTTTAACTATGCACTTCAGTTAAGAACTTAATTACTTTCACATTAACCTTCTCTCTACCCTTTAAAGGAAACACACAAAGATTGAGTATCAAATCTTCTTAACTGGAAAGATAGACACCTAACACTTAGAAAGGGCAAGGCAGGGCAGGGCAGCAATGTTCTCATTCCCTCTCTGTGAGATACAGTAACTGGGATTCTGAGATTCAAGACTGTCAAGTACTTACTATTCCTTCCAGCATAGCTTGGTGGCTGAGTCCTGGGGGCACCAGGACTTCTACGGAAAACTCATGGTCTGTGCCCAGAAGCCCCTGGTGAGAACATTTAGGAATCCCCCACAACCACTAGACTTATTTCAACTGGACCCTTTCCAAATGATGTATAGTCTCCAACATAGCTCTTTTAGGGTGGACATAATTGAACCATAACAAGGTTTTCATCCAAACCTATGGATGCATTAGATGAGGCTAAGGGCCCAGCATCTTGTCTATGATGGTGGCTGCTCACATTTGAGTAAACCCAGCAAAATTCTCATGTGCGATCCTGTGTTCCCATTATCTGATACACTGTCAGGATTTTTAACTGTTGCCTACTTTCTTGGGGTGCTAACATTCTATAAATGCATACTAATGTCTATGCCTGAACTTTGGAGTCTATATTAATGCAGTCTTTGCTGTTAATGTTGCACATCAGAGTTCTCCACTGACTTTCATGGTGAGTTCATCTTCCTCTCCAAGCTCAGAGACTCTCAGGAAGCTCCAGAAGCAGGATCAGAGAGACTTATGGGCTCACAGACTGGGCACAGTGCTGAATAGTTATCGCTGGTCCTCATGGGTGAACAGTGGGCACTTTACTGACTCAGCTCTCCACGGGGCCCCACTGTTCTTGCCATTGTTTTTGAGATAGGGTCTCCCTAGGTTGACCTTGAACTTCATGTATAACCAAGGGTCCATTTGAATTCCTGACCCTTCTGCCTCCACCTCCCAAGGCTGGAATTGTAGGACTGAGTCACCATTCTCAGATTATGGGTTAGTTTTGAGTAAGAATTAATATGGAAAGACCGGCCACTCCTTACTCTTAGGGACTATATTTATTTTCTTTTTATTTGTTCATGAAACTGACTATGTCAGTGCCCATTCCTTCAGACAAGGATTGCTATTTCCTAGAGATAAATATTTCATACTCAGCAGGTAGCTGTGACTGGGAGCTTATAGCAAAACCACTCATATCTAGAAGCCCGATGTTGTTTTTATTAATCCTAGTTTATTCAGGATCTTTGAGCAAAACCACAAATAAAGATAAGATTGGCTTATGTAGCTGAATTATTGCAGTCCCAGTTGCTGACTGCAGCAGAAGCAGAGGTATAGGAAAGTCTATGGCTTGGGATGTTGGCACAGTGCCCTCTTGTGAGAAGTCGTCAGTGTAGCAGAGGTTTTTGTTGTTTTTTTAAAGCTTACATTTAATTTGCACAGTCTAAATCAGTGGCTCCCAGCCTTCCTAATGCTGCGACCCTTTAGTACAGTTCCTCATGCTGTGCTGACCCCCAACCATATTATTATTTTCCTTGCTATTTCATAACTGTAATTTTGCTACTGAGTGGTGTCTCAGTTCCTAAGACTACAGGAGTCACTGTTTTTCAACAGTTGTGATCCACAGGTTGAGAACCAACCACTGGTCTAAGTAATTTCATTGACCAGGGGCCAAAAATAGCCTTAGGCATCTATAATAAAACGTTTGACTTTAAAAATAAAATGAAGTCTATTTCTGGAGTTGCTGGCTCTTCCTTACACAGTTCTCTTGGTGTTAGTTACTCAGTTCCAATGAGACATCCCCGTGTCTCTTCATGGTTATGAAGGTAAAACTTAGCACTGCATTTAAGAATGAATTGGGGCGGGCAGTGGTGGCCCCTAATCCCAATACTCAGGAGGCAGAGGCAGGTGAATTTCTGTGAGTTCCAAGCCCGCGTGGTCTACAGAGTCAGTTCCAGGACAGCCAGGTTACAGAGAAATCCTGTCTCAAAAAAAAAAAAAAAAAAACAAACAAACAAAATAATAAGTGGAGAATGAGACTGAAATCCGATTCCCTGTCTCATCTTTGAAAGTTCTCATGGATCATGCTTCAAACAGAGATGGCCTAAGGATATTTCACAGGCTGTTACTAGTGTGGCTCATGGATATAAAACCCCTAGAAAATTATGGAGTGTCTGGACTGTCTCTTGTAATTATTTTTCCAAAAATATACTCAATACTAATATATGTACTTAGAAGAAGTACAACAAAACCCCCTGACACAAAATTTAAAACTCATGTGTCTGACACAGCTTAAATAACTTATTGTGACTAAACTTTTGAAACAATTGATATTTACAGAATTCTAGGCTAATGTCCTAGGAAGCACAGGAGTCATTGACAGTCTGGGCTAGGGTTCCTTCTTCATCTGGGAAGAGAGAAGTCCTATGATGTATTTGAAGCTGGAGCAATAGCCCATGCCTGCAATCCTGTCAGTCTGGTGGTTGAGGCAGGAAAGTGTCAAGTTCAAGACCAGCCTGGGCTCCATGGTGAGTTACTATTTAAGTATAAAAACAAAAGAACCAGAGATTGAGCTCTTGATGTTAATAAAGGAGTCTAAAGCAGCTATGTGGTGCTTGCCTGTAATCTCAGCATTTGGAAGCGGAGGCAGGAAGAACAGTTTTCCCTCCCTCCCCCCCTCCCTCCCTCCCTCCCTCCCTCCCACCCTCCCTCCCTCCCTCCCTCCCTCCCTCCCTCCCTCCTTCCCTCCCTCTCTTCCTCTTTCTAGGAGTCACAGGAATAAAAAAATAGGAATGTTTGGCGTTTGCAAGGCTGACCCATCAGAGTTAAGGGCTTTTGACAGAGGAAAACTCAAAATCCCAAGTTTTGCTCTTGAATGTCCTAAACCACTTCCTACAGAGGATTTCTGTGTGTTAAAGGCAGTTCTCTCCATCTGTTTTTTCCTTGGAATTTAAATCTCAGGAATCTTTAGCAGTGTGATCCCCATTTGCTGGGCACAACCTTCCCCATACTTTGAGGGCATATGGATATGTCCTCCTATCCCTGTGCAAAAAATCACACAGACAAGATCTCCCAGGTCTTTGTCCCCCTGCCCAGAGCAGACTGACTGTCTGCCCTCCCTGTGGTTACCTTTGCTAGTTAACATACTAGTGGAGTTAGCACTTGACATAGTAACTCATTTAAAACTTTTCCCAGGTATCAAGGGCAGCCGCAGACCAGATAATTCACTAATATGACCTAAAGTCACCACCCCTACTGCTAAGAGAGCTATCTGGAGATAATTGACCCAAAAAACTTTCTAAGGCTTCCTTGCACCTGGATTCATAACACAAGATCCTAACTTGAAGGTGTAAGGATGCAAATTAAGCCTTCACAAAATTCTCTCCCAGAAAGGTGCTTTAGCAGAACTAAGAGCTGCAAGGTCCCCTTCATTGATTACTTAGTGACCTAGCAACCAAGAACACGGGACAATAAGGTATATAAAACCTAGGCCTTCACTGTTGGGTTATCATGCCATTATGTACTGTCATTAAGTGTTATACCAATAAAGATGTATTAAAAAGGAATTGCCCCAAGTCAGATTCCTGTGCAGATCTTCCTTGCTGGTAGTCTTGAACTGACCTCAACTTCTAAGAGAAAACCTATCTGGGGAGGGACCCCAAGAAGGTTATTCTTACTTTCCCTTTTGATTTTTTAAAGAAAATGTATCTATGTTGCTCTGGGTATCCTAGAACTCACTCTGCAGACCAGCCTGGCTGCCAATTCAGATACCCATCTACTGCTGCCTCCCCAGAGCTGAGATTGAAGGCTGGCTCCTTGGAAGATCAGTATTCCAAAGTCAGCCAACATGGTGGTCTAGGCCGGCTACATAACATGAGATTTTATTTCAAAAAATGAACAATCTGGACCCTTGGGCATTTTCACTCTTGTGACCCACTGCTGATCTTTTCTTTTGCTTTGCTTCGAATACTGCTTTTCAATCTCTATGGGGTTTTGCTTCCTTCTTGAATAAAGTGTCAAGAACCTGGAAATATCTGGCCTATACAGCTACCAACCACAGTTAACATACCCATACAGGACTCATGATTTGTTTCTAAACTACAGTATTTTTAGTGTAGTACTCATAAAAGTTGTTTTAAAAATGTTCACTGACTCAGCAACAAATCCCCAGGCAAATAGGAGCTGTGCATCCTTTGAGGTTAGGCTCTACTGAGGTCTGAAGAACCCTGTGTGTGCATCCAAGATCTCCAATCTTACCTTAATCATGGTGAAGAAATAAGAGAAGGATAAATAGGAAATTTCATGATTGCCTATGCTAAGGATGTTCACAGTGGATCACAAGACAGCAAAAGTTCCCTGCTTAGTGGGATGCACTGTGGTGGTCATCAGGTTGAGTGTCACTCTGCAGAGGGAGGAAGGAAGTGAGAAATCACCTGAGGAAGGTAGGGATATAAGAGGAAGCCATCGAGGGCAGTGTCAAGAACTAAAAGAGGAGTGTTCTGGTACATTGTATGTATTTGCCCCTCCTACTGGTTTCATAAAAAGCTGATTGGCCAGAAGGCAGACAACAAGTGTGGGTGGGGCTACCAGACTAAGAAAACTCTGGAAACAGAAAGAGCAGAGATACCAGAGAGATGCCAGCAGAGGAAAGAAGACAGCCATGCTGCTCTGTGAAAAGGTATCATGCCACATGACTAAACAGATGAACGAAAATAGATTAAGATAAAAGAGCTAGCTAGCAATATTTGAGCCATAGGTCAATCAGCATGAAATTAATGTAAGCCTTTGTGTGATTATTTGGGGCTAAGAGGCAGCGGGGCTGTGAGTGGGTCCAAATCTCGGGGCTAGGCCTGAAAGGCCAGCCCAGAAACTTCATACTACAGAGTGAAGACAATTTTCTCAGAGCCAAGGCACGATCCTGAGACTGATGGGCAAAACACTCTGGTGACATGTCACAGCTAGGATATTGAGGGAGGAGGCACAGACTTGAAGGACATGCTCAAATCTGTGAACTCTAGGAGATACTGCTACAGTATTTCAGATCTCAGGCACAGTGAGTTGGAAGCGACTGGGATATGGCCTATTGGAAACTGCTGCTTTATGAGTATAAACAAGGGCAGCACTGTGGGTGACTGTGATCAGGAAGCCAGGCAACAAAGGAGGGCACACCAGCTGCCTGCAGCACAGGTGCCTACCCCAACATGGAGTGTCAGTCTCCAAAGCTTGGGGCTTCAAGATGAGACCTGTGTCAAGGAGGAAGAAGGTGGGTGAATCGGTGGCAAAATTATTAGGAGAGACCTTCAGAGAGTCAGAAGAGGAGATTGGTGATGATGAAGTGCCTACTTTTTGGTTTTTTCACTCCAGAGTGTGTATGTGCACAGAGAATGGGAAACAGGACAAGGCTCAGCTAGACAATGACTGGCTTGAGACCTACAAGGCTGTGCAATGTGAGTTTTAAATGCGGTCCTCATCTTTCCTTAAGTCTAGCCATGCTAACTGTGTTGATATAAGATCAAATTTCTCCCACTCTAAGTTTTTGGAGACCTTTCCAGTGTCATGAAATCATTTGGAAATGAGTTTTCATCTGTCTTGGACTCTAATTGTTCAGACAAAAATCTATGCAGTTGATTTTAAACTCCAATGAAGCCTGTGGAGAAAATTTCCAAGAATACACTGTCGTGCTGGGCTGCAGAGCTCAAGCCAGGAAGCATGCTCTTTCCCACAGCACATTGGTGAAGTGCTCTCCACTTAATTAAGAACCAAGCAACCGTCCTCAGAGAGTATTAAGTGACAGTAAGTAGAGAGCTTGGAAGGAAAAAAAAAATAAAAAGAAGGACCAGAATTCCCCAGAGTCCTTGTCTTCACAAGGTAGTTCATTCAAAATGTCAAATATCGGAAATGAGCTGAAAACCTTAAAATTGCTGCAGGTGACATTTTTCAAATGTCGCCTCTTGTATTGCTTTTTTTTTTTTTTTTTTTTTTAAATGCATAGATCATTACCTGATGTGGTTGGTGGCTTACATGCGAAATACTAGCACTCAGGAGTATAAATAAGGGCAGATCCATGGGTGACTGTGATCAGGAGGTGGAGGTAGGAAGATCAGGAGTTCAGTATCATCCTTGTGTGTGTGTGTGTATATACATATATCTGTGTAACACACACACACATTTTAGATTATGTTTCATCAGAATAGGTTAGTTCTACAAAAGAATTAAGCAGAAAGGTCAAGGGGTTTGTGTTGGCCCTTCTTTCTCATTGAGTTTCATTCCTATTGCTGTAACAGAACAGGACAAAAGGCACATAGGGCATAAATAGTTCACTCTAGCTCACACCGGAAAGTCAGGTGGCAGGGCCTTGAAGCAGCTGGTCATAGCACATCCACAGTCAAGAGCAGAGGTAAATAAATACATGTGCATCTAGTACTCAGTTTGTGCTTTCTAGTCTCCCATACTTCAGGAACCAAACTGAACAGGGTATTGTCCACAGGGTCTTGGTTTTCCCATTTCAATTAACACAAGAAAAATATGTCATAGGCATGCCAAGAACAAACCTGCTATAGACAGTCCTTCCTTGAGACTCTCTTCCCCAGCTGATTCTGGTTATACCAGAGCCCTTGAATGAAATGCCATACATGGTACACAGGTGTTTCAACTTATTAGCTCTGTCCTCAGATCCTTTCTCTTTCCTTCTTTTACCTTTCTTTTCTTGAGGCAAGGTCTCATATAACCTAGGCTGGCCTCAAACCTTCAACACAGTCAAGGATGGTTTTTGAATTTCCTGATCCCTCCTGCCTCCCACAGGCAGGGATTACGGGTGTGCACTACCAGTTCCTCAACTCAATTTCTTAACCTGAAGACTTTCAAAAATCATGATTGTGATTGAGTAAAATAAGCAGAAAGGATTTGCTGATCCTTTGGAGGATCATTTTCCTCACAGTCTCAGAATTCATACCCTTCATCTTCTTTCTCCTAAAATTAGTCAGCCAATTGTACAAATCTCACAGGAAGGGTAGAAGATGTCTCCACCCATCTGCCATTACACCCTCCAACTTGATGGAGTCTGGAAGAGGCAAGGGGCTGAAGCAAGGTTACTTCTTGTTGGGAGGGCTTTGGAGTGGGTAAGATTTTTCTCCAAAACTGCTGCATCATGGTGCCTTGTGTAGTATGAGGTTTCTGGCCTGGACTTTCAGGCCTAGCCTCAAGTTTTAGACCTTCAGACCCACAGACCCGCATAGACACACAGATGCTTACATTAATTTTAGGCTGATTGGACTTAAGGCCTAGGCATATAAATTGCTAATTATTTACCCTTAAACTAACCCATGATTCTTATCCTGTTCAGCCATGGGGCTTGGTACATTTTCTCAGAGCAGTATAGTTGTCCTCTGAATCTTCCGGCAACTTCTGAATTGTCTGGCAACTCTGGAGTCTCTGTGGCATTCTGCTCTGTTCTTCCTGTTCCCAGAGTTTTCTTAGTCTGGTAGCCCTGCCCACACTTCCTGTCTGCCTTTGGCCAATCAGCGCTTTTTATTAAACTCATGGGTGGGACAATTATTTACAATGTAACATCATAAATCCACTACAGCCTTGGGGGCTGGAGAGTCAGCTCATGGCTTGGTGACTTCTGTACCTAGCAATGAGTAGAAAGGGTAGGAGCCTGCCATCAGAATCTCCATTGGGCTGCAAAGACCAGCTGACAACTGGAAACAGGGAGGATGGAAGGACCACAGGGATGCAGTCAGCGCTTGGCAGGAAAAGTGAACTACACATTCATCCCTTAGGAGAGACCTAAGCCACTCTGGGCAGCTTGAGCCCTTGGGTAGTGGAACCTTTCAGTTCTCTCACAAAGGTTTAGGTACTATGCCAACAGCTCCCAGCCCTGCCTCACTACAGCCAGATTGTATGGGTCTTTGTGGTTGTGTGACCTATGTCTGTTTTCCCTGCAACTCAATGGTGTGAGAAAACCATTAACTAAATATTGCAGTGTTAGCTACAGGATCATGTTACTCTGCACCATTTTGCATACACATTAAATGCATTGTACTGAGAGATGTCTAATTTTTTTTATGCATGTGTACATATGTCTGTGTATGTGCATGTGTGCATGCATGCATGTGTATGTGCATGTATGCATGCACAACCCAGAGGTTGATGCAAATACTTTCCTTCATCACTTTCCACTTTATATGTTGAAGACAGGGCCTCTCACTTGAAACCAGAGCTCACAGCTTTAGTAGTCTATTAGCTAGCCTATTCTGATGACCCCCACCTCTGCCTTCTAAGTACCTGGCATTCACATGGGTGCTAAGGATCTGACCTCACATCTAAAAGCCTACTTGGCTTCTGAGCTACCTCTCTAGCCCCTATTTCATTTTAATAAATATATCAAGGATATTGAAATATAATGGAGGAAGAGTGTAATTTTTCTGGTATAAAATCCCTTGATCTATATTTTCCAAATTTAAAATAACACAAAGAATTTACTCCAATACAAAATATTTCTTTTGTCAAAAAATTTAATTGCAGAACTATTTACAGGAGGTGAATATTGGCAATAGAGACATAAAGTGAAAGAGGCGTCATCATGGAGGAGTTCTCAACAACAGTGTCTTTTCTTAGTCGCCTAAGAGTGAAAAGAAAGTCACAGGAGAAAACAAAACAAAACAAGCCATCTTTTAAAAATGACTTAAGATAATGACAAATTATTAATGAGAAGGAAGAAACTGTGGGCAATGAGAAATACATCAGAGAGGGTACTGCATGCTGGGAAGGAGAATTTATCAAAAGAACCAGGAAGCATGAGTAAGAGAATTACATAAAATAGTTTAGTTCTAGTGAATGTAACTGTACAGGTTTGAATATTTGGCACTCTGTCGATTCTTGTCGTGGGTATTATTTATATGAATATTTATTTATATATATTTATATACTTTTAACCTTGAACTTAAATTGCTAGTGTCCTGCTCTAGCATTCCTTGAATCCCTTAGGAGGCATTAAGCTCAGTCCTTAGGCCACACCTGGGTATTTTGGCACGTAATATGGAGGGTGGATAGAGGGTTGTGTCTCCACAGAAGGGTACCCGGCCAGAAGTAACTGGCTTATCATTGGGAATAAGTAGCCCAGTTCTCAATGCTCATTAGGGGAACCCTTCCTGAATGCAGCAAACCAAATGAAAATGGGGGGAGGGTGACAATTTTTGTGGAGCCCTTAGAAGGTGACCTAGTTTTTAGATGGCTGGATTTGGGTGGTAGTGGCGAACCAGGGGGTGATAGACAAGTGGCTTCCAAAGGTCCCATAATCAGCCTTGGCTTCCATCCCTGAATTTGCAGGCATCATCCAAATCCTTCTATGGAGACCACTGCTCAAAAGATAAACACGAATCCTGCTGTAACTTTCTCAGTGAACATCTCTCTTACACCACACGTCAGAAGTCTTGGAGCCCAAGTCTTTCAAATTCAGAATAAGCACCAATGATTAAGAGTCTCCTAAAATCTAAGAAAATTGGGAGGTAAACCACTGTTACCTTTGTTTGTGTGTATACAAAAGCTTTTAAAAAGTAGTAATTTTGTAGGTAACTAATAGGTCTTCTGTAAAGGAGTCAGCCGTGGAAACGGAAACGGGGTAATCTTTTCTTTCTTTCTTTTTTCTTTTTAAGCATTAGATCAAAAACGCCAGAGTTAGTACAGCAACTCATAACACATGGTAGTACTTTTCAATGTGTGAGAGCAGAAAGGCTTTTTCTCAGTGTCTGTGTACTCATCTCCACAGCAGGCAAGGGGATGATGGCAAAGGTGGAGGACAGGTGGAGTCCAGACCTCTGCAGCGATTATGCTGCAGGTCGGGGTCAATTCCAGTGTTCTTCACATGTGCATCCTTCTGTTTCTCAGGGAGAACTGTCCTTTTATCACATTGTTGTATGGAGAATATCTGTTCATTTAGGAGGGAGCTGAGCTGACATGGTGAAAACATCACCCAGTTCTTTGTGGTAGTATTGGTTCTTGTTTGTGGAAGAGTGTAGGTATGGAAATCATGGCCAGCTGGCAAAAAAAGTCTCTGGTGAGTATGTTCCATCTCTGTGCCCTTTTGCATTCTTGTTTGACTTCCTGGCTAGGTGGGACAGGACCCTAAAGAAATTGTTCCTGCCTCTTGTGTCCTGGCTGGCTCTGCCAGCTTCCTGCATAGAGTAGGGCCAAGCACACATAGTAGAGCCAGAGCATAAATCTCAAACAATAACCATTTACCATAAACCTCTAAGTGCAAAGATGCCAGAGGCTGTAAGTCGTCAATACTTACATTGTGTCTGTCTGTAAGGGAGGTAGGGACAGGGACACTAATGCACATGGGAGAGAAAACGGAGACCTGAGTGAGGGCAGGTTACTAGTCATTACATGAGTAAGTTCTGGCAGCTTGGCTGGCCCTCTAGGCTTCTAGCACCTTCTTACTGACATCTTAAACTTCCTGCAGTCACTCTGTAGAGCGTTGCTGCATCTTTCCACCCACTACAGGAGGCACTCAGCACAGGGGCACAGGGATAACTTCAGCTGATATGGTGTGTTCATGACAGGTTGTAACAGGGGATGAGTTAGTGCAAAGTTCAGTGCTCACCAATACAGCAGAGGCCACTGCTAATCAGAAGTAATTATATTCCCGATCTCTTAAGCCTGTGGTTTACTGGTTTTTAGAACCCTAGGTTTGATCCAAACCTACTTAGTAGTATAAACAGTTGAGTGGATAGAAAAAAGAAACTCCTTCAAACTTCCAGCAAATATAGTTTGAAAACTTATAAAAATGATAGGGTAACTACGAAGGTAGTAATATGTTAAATTTGCAGTGAGAACATGAAGACACCCAAGGCTGGAGAGAAAGCAGCAAGGAAAAAGGTTACACAAAACCCCATGACTTAGGAAAGTCTGTCTGTGCTATGCTTTGGGTCTGTAGCTGATGGGGTGAGCATGGTGCTTCAGTGTTCTCTCACACCCAGTATTGCTTCAGACAGCCAGCTGCCTTCAAGCCAGATACAGGCCTTCAGGGGACTGCCGTTGTCTTTGAGGAACTTCCTCTGCTATCAACAGATGTGGTCCTGCTAACCTGTCAACCTCAGTCTACTGGAGCCACCACCTGTTAGCTTCGGTTCGTGTGAATGTCCTAGAGCCGTGGTCAGGGAACCCTGAGCAAGGTGACGGACACTATGGGAGAAAGCAGCTGAGACCTGTGTGCCCCTCAAAGAGTGGCTGGCTTCCAGCTCTTCAGAGACACTGAAAGGCTGCCTCAAACCTAATTATCCTGCTAGGTCCAGTTTGTGTCTCTCTTTCACGCCACCCATCCCTGCTGCCCAAAGTTTTGGACCAAGGCTGGGTATGATGGTGTGTGTCTATAGTCTCAGCACCCAGAATAAAGAAGTAGGACAATTGCGAATTTGAGGCTAGCCTGTACTATACGCAGTAAGACTCTGTCTTAAAAAGGAGGCTTGGCCCAAACCAGACAACTGTTTCTAAGGCAGGGAGTTCTATGGTTGCTCCAAGCACTTGGGCCATGTGCCCATGATATCATGGTATTTCCACAGAAATCTCATCCTGAAGCCCTGGGGTTGCAGTGTGTAATGAACACACAGAGGCAGAAGATTTAAGTTGTGGGGGCGGGTTAAAAACAGTGCTTGCTCAATATGCTAACAAAAGGCAGAAATCAAGATGGGGTGAACTGGGACGATACCCCAAGAGACAGGATCCATCATATGCATTGACTATTTTTCGTGTTACCTTAATCATAACTTGGACGTTTCCATAAAGGCTGGCTGGAAGAGCCTCTTCTTTTCAGCTTACTGTTCTGTGTATTTTTCCGAGGCAGTCAGAAATAATTTGTATTTTCCCCCTAAGGTTTGCTTCCTATTAAATGCTTGACGTCTTCAGATGTGGTTTGAAGTTAAAAGTGTGGCATTTTCTTTTCAACAAAGTGATTTCTGGGTATAAAGCAAGTTGACTACTTTCTATACCATTCTAGGGTGGTGATAAAAATACGGAAACAATATTCAAAACAGGAATAAATAGAAATGCCCAGGAACGTACACAGAGGACATTCTTGTTCCTCAGCCTCATTCTTCTCTGCTCCTGCTCTCCAGCTCCATTTCCTCTCCCACTGTTTTCTAAAGCTCAACCCAGCAGCGTTCACAACAGCTTGATGGTGTGAGGAAGGGATTCTGAAATGACGATGACACTCATGTCTCTCCAGTTGTTGGTGGCATCTCTTGGAACACAGGTGTGTTGTTACAGATAACATGAACGGCACCGTGTTATAGCCACATCCTCTTACCAGTTTTCATTAATGTCATATTTTGGATGAGATGAGAGGTCCACAGGAGAAGGCCACACCATGACCCTCCAGAAAGCAACTGAAATAGGGAGCTGGAGGGAGCAGCATGCATACGTGACCAATGCTGTTTGCCTTTGCTTGGATGATGCAGTGTAAACATGGCTTATCTTCTTGTTCCCCAGCAGAGTGTCTGCATGAGACCACTCCGTCAGAACTAGCAGCACGTGTTTGTTCAGTCATTAAATAATCATCTTTGGAACCTAGTAAACCAGATAGGGGCACATTTTCTTTTTCACTTCAAGGAGGGGTTTTGTTCAGCTAGGGGAAGTTTAAGCCAAGACTTTGGGTAATGCCAGATGAAAAATTAACATAGGCAACATAATTAACCAAAATCTTATAGATACTTTGTTCAAGTTTGAGCCATAGTATTTTGGGTTTAAGACAAATAATGATTGTCTAATGTTACAATTTATTTCTATGTATGTTGTGTACATTTGAGGAAATGATAGGAAAGCCTGCCAGATATCCTCATGGGTTTGGGCAGCAGGAACATCGCAGTTTGCACTTTCTTCAGAGGGGATGTGTATCAGACTTGCTTACCTCTGATTACTTCTACATAGTTCCTGTAGGATACATCACTTTCAAAGTCTGAGGTACCAGTGCTTACAACATATTCTTTTTTTCCTTAGTACAGTGGCATGAATACAGGAGGAAGCATCATTATTGTACATCATTCAAGATTTACATATTTATTTAGATAGAAAAATGCTTTGAACACTCTGGGGAAATAGGGTTCGGTGATAGAAGAATATTTTGAGGGACTTTTTTTTGCATTTTTTATAGGATATACATTCGTATGATTTTTGCTTCCAAATATATTTTAAGGCTGTTTGGTAAAATATATACCAGATACAAGGCTCGATTTATAGGGCTTTGCGATTACAGGGAATTCTTAACTACTCAGCTTTAAAAAAAAAGTAAAATGTTGAGGCTTGACATGCTATAACATTAACCGTGCCCCTCCATGCGTAGTGGGATGAAGAGGATGAGGAAGAGGCCGGTGTAGTCTTAGCAATGCCCCAGCTGCAAGGCTACCTTGCTGGTACCCACACAGTGACCAGCGATGTAGTCAGGCTGCAGAGGCCCTGGGGACAGTTTAAAGTGCAAGTCACGGAGAACAGAAAGTGCTTCAGAGCTGTGGAAAGCTTTGCTCCGATGGCTAGGCGCATGGTACTCCTTCTGCATTAAGAAGGAAGACCTAGGATGGGTAGAACCCTGCCTGTACTTGAACAGCCAAGAACTCTGAGATGAGGGCCATGGTCTCTTTGCTCTGCTTGGCATCTGAACTTCTGGGCAGAAGTCTGGTTACAGCAACTCTTAATGTGCAAATATAATTTACACAAAGCCTGTTAATCAGAGCCAGGCCCTTTCTTCTCAGGACGCTCAGAGTCACGACTACGGATAACCTTTCTTAAACTCCACAGCTGGAAATCACCATGCATGACCTTTTTTTTTTTTTTTTTTTTTTTTTTTTTCTCTCTTTTCATGTCTAACACAGGCAAGAAATATATTCTTAACTTCAGCAGTACTGCATAGGACCAAAGGAATTCTGGAAAAATACAAGTATAAACTAATTTTTCTTCTTTACCATTTTAACTGGTGTACTTACCACTCACATTCATATTTCTTATATGGTTTACAACATCACAACTGTCATCATACACAAGCAAACTTCTTTAAAGGTACCCTGGAAAGTCAAGTGACAGCGGTTTGGGAACACATGTGACAGACAAAAAAGTACATATAGCTTAAGCAGTGAAGTTTAAGAAAATGCTGTGTGGAATGGTTTAAGTTACGAAGGGATAAAAATACTATGACTATTTCTTAGTTTTTCCCTCTTTGTATTCTTTGGGCTCCAGCCAGCCCTTTCCATGAGTTCCTTTCTTAGAGGAACATTCAGCTTAGCTTTGAATATAAAGATTCTATGCTAGATATATATTTGGGGGGGGGGGTTCAGCCTTGTCACTTCCTTTTGGAGAACCACATATTGAGGAGGGACCTTGAAGAAACTCTTTTCTGTCATCACAAATGTCAACCAAGGAACCAAGTACTTCCTGTGATGGTCAGATGATGAGGTCAGCAGGGGCTTGGGGTGACTGGGGGGGGGGGTTGGGGAGTCAGATGAGAGGGAACAGGTTTGTCTGTCTTTCCTGCCCTTCGAATTGTAGCACCTTCCACGTGGATGTCTAATGCCTCTCAAGAGTGGGGAGATGCACCCGTTTGTAGTGACCTCTAGTTATCACGCAATTTATAAAAATATAAATAACAAAGTGAAAGCTAGGTTCCGTCTCAAGAGGCCACTTGGCGGCCCTCAGCAAACAGGGAGGTAAGTCAGGGCTCACCAAGCCTGCTCCTCAGAGCTGATGTCCTTCAGAGTCAATCTTGCCATGAGCTCAGCGATCTAGGAATTGGAGTGTCCACGGTCTACAGCGCAGAGAACACAGCAAGGGGGATCCGGTGGAAGGTGAGACAGAAACGACCAGTAGGCAATAAACTGTACAAGCATTTTGTGTAAAAGAAGAAAACCAGGCGTGAGTGGCCACCTCTGGTCCTCAGAGTCGCGTCTGGGCCTCGGGAATATAGATCTCAATGCTGTCTGCCCTCTCTGTGGCAGAGTTCTGGCGGAAGGAGGCGGCTCTCTTGGCAGCCATGAGCCGACGCCTGGCTTCTTGGCGCTGTCTGTCTGGTAGGTCCAGGGACTTTTCCCTTGTGATAGGAAATTTCCCTTTGGGGGGCTTCTTTGGTATTGGAGGGGGGATCTTCCTTTCTTCCTGAAAAGCATCACAAGTCAGAAGAGTCAAGGAAGGTCAAAGAGATCACAGGGGCAAGGGGTAGGAAGTCTGGAAGGCCAGAGGGGAGCTGGGGGAGGTCATGGGGGAGTGGAAGGAGGTCAGAGGAGAGAGGGAGGGGTCATGACAAGCTCAAGGGGATCATGGAGAGTCATGAGGTGACCAGGGGGACGTGGTGGGGGTCACCTCCCCTTAGAGATCAAGGAGGGGGAACTGAGGAACGTCACTGCGAGGTCAGGGGTGGACCAGAAGTGCTGTGTTCTGGAGCCCTGATTCATCCAAGTTCTGTCTGACCTCCTGCCTCTGCAGGCGCTGCCCAATTCACCACCCCTGTGAAGCAGCTTCATCTTGTAGCATTCACTTTTTTTTTTTTTGGTCACCTTTCTCAACTTCTAATTTTTCAGTGGAGTCTTAGGAGTTTGGGGCAGTGTCTACAGATAAGAAAATAAACTGTACACCACCCCCCTCCCCACAGCTGTGGTATACCAGAACTCTCCCTCATCCTTTCCAAAGCTCTCTCCGACCTGAGTGCTAGCAAATGTCTTGAGTGAGTGCCAAAGTGATTGCTTGATGTTTGTGTGATAGGATGTTTGTGTTCATGAAAACCATCTTATGCAGGTGAAAGCCCAGGGATCCCTCAGCTAAATTCTCAACCATGAGCCTAAACCCACATTGACTTTACTGTAAGCACATATATAATTACATATCCACACACACACAGTATTTCCCTTAGCTTCATTTGTCAAACAATTCACATCCAAAAATATATGTATCTCCAGAGAGATAACTTGAACAAATTGGAAACATGTACAGTGCAGAAGGCTTACAAACTGTTTAGTGAAGGGCTTGCACTCTGGGACAGTGTTCCTGAAAGCAAATCTGGACCTAGCCTGGATATCAGGAGATTCCTGCTGAAGCAAAGAGCTCTCACCTGAGTCTTCATGCTTGAGCTGTTTGGTACAGGAAGCACTTTAGTGTGTGCCCATGCCCATAGTAGCCTAATGTTGAAAAAAGCAAAATTCTGTCGTGCTGTCTGAAATTTGTTCCTAAGGACAGAAGCCATGGCCCACCCCCAACTTCCTGGTGTGTCTCTTAAGCTTCTTAGAAATGTAACTCTCACATGAAGCACACAGTTATTCATAATTCTCCTCTCTCAGCTCTGAAATGTGCACCTGTGAGAAATGAACATTTCCTGTGAGCTCCTTTTGAAGGGGCTTCCTGGCTCACGGGCTGTAGCAGAGGGATAGGGGAAGATAAAGACCTTACAAGGCTTGGAACACTGTCTTCAGAAGTTCCTAGAAGCAAGTTTTTTTTTCTTTAAGGTGTGGACCTGACGCTCTGCCTTGGAGTGAGTGTCCTGAGCAAGAACACATTTCACAGGAGACTTGGTTCATGTGGGATCCTACTTGCCCCTTGGTCCCACAGGAGCAGCTGCCTACATGTGAGCAGGATTGGGGAGCACTGCTTTCATGGGGAGTGCTGCTTGTATCATTCTATTCTTGTGCCATCTTCTCATTTCCTCAGAATCATGGCCAGTATGGACTTTATTGTGTCCTGCACCCCTCCAGTTATCTTGTAGAAGAGGTTGTTCACTGTCCTCAGGGGCATCTATGACTGTTAGCTTTAAACCCACTAGCCATCAGCAGTGCCTTTGAGGAAGTCCAAAAAATGGGTAGGTAGTGCCCTGACTGGCTTTTATTCTAACCACTTAGCTACCCATTCTTGCTCCCACACTGAACAGTACTTCCCTAAACTATAATCAATCCTTTTTTTTTGGTAACTTTATTTCATTTTGAGATAGTTTTACTATTTATTCTAGGATGGAATCAAACTTACAACCCTCTTGTTTCAGCTTTTTAATTTTGGGAATTCAGGCATATACCACTACGTCTAACCAGAACTTAAAAGAAATATGTTTATTTAGTGTGGATATGTATGCATGCATGCACATGAGTGTATATATGCTGCAGCACACTTGTGGAGACAGGAGACTTCCATGTAGGAGTCAGTTCTCTCCTTCCACAAAGTAGATCATGGGGTCAGAGCTTCAGAGTTAGTGGCAAACACCTTTACACACAGGGCCATCTCGTTGGCCTTTCTAGGCATAACTCAATTTAATGGATGATATCTGCCTATACAATTCAGACTATGATTACTTCTCTGAGGAGCTTGTAAGTAGGTGCACGTACTGCTGACTTAGACTGTCTTCTAGTGCTCTCCTGAGATGATGTCATCATGAAGCAGAGAGCCAAGATTCAGATTTAATACAAGTTTTCAGTCTATTTAAGGATGGAGCACCATAGGAAGATCACACCCTCAGACTGCTTTGAAAGATTTAAATGCTGTCCTGTCCTTCACTCCCCAATGCACCAGGGAGGTATATTTGAATAGACTGTCATCTTAGCCAGACCTAAGATCTTACCTGTGGGAGACTGTCTAAATACAATCCAAGCAAAAGTCAGATGAAAATGAGCCAGGATTTATCCCTGGAGGAAGTCAGATTATAGATGTAGGGATCATTAGTTGTGTTTCTGAGATGCTTGTGTACTGACGATATAGCAAGACACCCACTGCTATTCAGACACCCAGGACCCCCATCCTGTCTATTTGTGTATGTGCTTGCAACACACACACACACACACACACACACACACACACACACACACACACAGAGAGAGAGAGAGAGAGAGAGAGAGAGAGAGAGAGAGAGAGAAAGAGAGAGAGACACGAAATTTGATCCTGTATCAATGACTAAAGGTGGAGAAATGGGCTATCACCTGGCACTATGGCAGCTGACAGATGCCCACAAACACAGTGCTCAGGACACAGCATATCATGTGACTTCATTACCTTTCTTTCAGGTGATTCTACTATCTTCCAATCATTGAGTTTCAGTTGATGTAGTTCATCAAACTTCATGCTGACATCTTCCACAGACAGCTGCAGCATATCCCAATAGCCAGCCAGATCCTGAGATGTTGGCCTTGGCATGGCGCTGGGGTCCTATGGACAGACAGAGACATTACAGTAGTAGACAGACAGAGACATTACAAGGCCATTCATTCTTACTACATCACTCAAAGCATCAGACCAAGAGAAGCCCCATCATTTTAAACAAAGCAGAAGATGCTCCATAAAAGTTAACCTTAGCCCAGGTATGTGCCAGCAGCTTAAATTCAAGCAGCACAATGTTTCAGCTGCAAAATCCCTGAGCTGTGATGTAGCTCAGTGCTAGAGTACCTGCCACATATGCACAAACTTTCTGAGTTACACCCTTCAAATGGTTTGCAGCTCACAGACACAATAGAGCCCTGTGACTTATTCAGAAGGGACAGGGCTGCATGTGTCTGGTACTGAGACCATTGGGATTGTAACCATTTGTTTCCCAGTGTTCTTGGCTCTCATTCTGAAGATCAAGTATGACTTCAGAAGGTAATGTGAATTTAGTTTCCTCCCATGTAGAGCCAAGTCAATCTCTTGAAGGAATAGAGGATTTAAGAACACCCCCCACACCCCTTAGCCTAAGAGGTGCCATCTACAGGCAGATCCTGGGGTGGTGCTGAGTCCAAGATGCACTTTATTTCTGCACAGATTGGTTCTTACTCTGACAGTCGAGTGCCAATCCTGTCTGTGGTTCTCTTGCTTCAGTGTGAGGCTGACTCATACTGTAGTCTCACACAATCAGACATTTGTTTGAATGTGCTTAAATTGTCCAACTTTCATCAGTAGTTCAAGTTGAATATCGGTTCAGTTTCTTTAGCCCAAGTTCAGGCTCACATAGAAACTATATCTGTTGGGCACCATTGCATTCCCACAGCCACCCAAATAACAGCCTATATCACCAGGGAGGGTAAAGGGATGAGGGTGGGCAGGTGGTGGTAAGAAGGTGTTCATTACTCCTAAGTAGAATCCGGATGAGGCTCTGCTGTTTGAGCCTGTTCTTACATTGAACCACTAGAGGGCAACTTCTGTCCACACTGAAGAGGCATCTGGCAGTGTAAGCTTCCAAGATACCAGGCTGGCTTTCTGTCATTTTCTGCTCGAGCGTGTGGAGGGGTGAGGAATATACTATAGCTAAATCCAAACTACCCACACTTCAATACTCCTGGGTGAGGTCTGGCTTTCCATGGGTTATTTGTTAGACTCAACAATCAGCAAACTACCTAAAATGTCTACCACTAGCAGTGCCCCCAGCAACCATGAACCAACCACAGTTCTAGGGCAGATGACATGCTATGTCTTTTGCTGTCTCCTGACACCATTCCCCAGCAAGGGTCTTAAAGATCCCAAAGAGAAGTCAAAAGAAAAGAGCCAGCCAGATGCTTTTGAACTTGAAAGGCATCCGTGTACCATTTCAAGCCGAAAGCAGCTGCATCAGGTGCAGAAGAGGCGAGCATTTCATAAGCGGAAGGGAAAGCTTGTCCTGATGCAGCGGAGGCTGTACCTAGACATCTCAGAGGCTGCCTGACCACCATGATGACAACTATGGGCACACAGCACTCCTTATGATCAAGCCAGTTCTCTTGAAAGAATAGTATGTAGAAGAAGGCAGTGTGACACCTAATATCCAAACATGCATCCAGTTTCATCTTCCAAGGCTGCAAATCTTTAGAACACTTTTGAGTGTTGCCAAGGCTTCATGCCAAAGGTGCCATGTTGTAACCCTAAACCTCATGGTGAACTTTAGTGGGCTGGCTGGAAAATGTTAGAGACAACATTATCCTTAATGACCCTAATGAAAGGCCTGGATCTGCAGCTCTGGGTGGCTGCACTTGCACAAGCAGCAGAACATGCTGTATGTTCACTGTCTCCACACATGCTAACAAGTAGAGCACTTTCAGAACACCTGCTGCCTTTGCTGTGATAAGCCCCACAGAGGCTTTTGTTTTTATGGAAAATGTTTGGTATTAAGTATCTGGATTGTAAAATTATTACCTATCAAAAACTATGAATATAATCCAGCTGTTTCTTGTGGAATTATATGCATAATTTAGTCAGCCAAAACCAAACAATGTGTGTGTATGCAATAAATGAGTACATGCATATGTTGATATAGGAAGACCAGTATGCATGAACATACATGCAAGGTATATAAACACTCTCTCTCTTCCAGGAAGATACAGGATCTATGCCAAATATGTTCATAAATCTAGCTCAAGACACATTAATTTCTGTCCTGACTTTATAGGACATGCAAGGACCAAATGACATCTAAGATGTCTTCTTAATCTCTTCGCATGAATATGTGTCTTTGTTCAACACTCCCACAAATGATTTTCTTTACTTGTGACCTTGACCATCACAGCAATTAATTTCCTCCTTCTCCTGAGATTTTTTTTTTTTTTCTGGGAGAAGAGCCAGTGGTGCAGGTCAGCTAGATTCTCCTTCTCCCCTGCATGCCCTACTCAGCCTCCCCCGCTCCCAGCTGGAACCTGGGCCCAAGGTCTGAGTTTCTGGGGCCTGAATATAGGTAAATAGGGGTAGGTGTGTGAGTCCCAGATGGGGCTCAAGTCTGTAGGGATGTAATACTACTGGTTCTTGGAGATATGTGTGTGAATCTCCAAAGCTAAAGTTTGGATGCCCAGGGCAAGCAAGCTGTGTGGATTTCTGAGTCTTAGGAGTCTTTCCAGGGCCAGAGTATAAGTCCCTCTAGGTGGGATGTGGGTTCCTAAGGCTGAGGTATGGCTCATCAGGGATTACTTGTGGGTCTCCAGTGTTGGGAAGTGGGTTGAGGGCTGAGCTATGTTCTCTCTTACTTATCTTCTTGCTTAGTGGCACTTTACCCAATGAGGAGTGTGTTGATCTGAATAAAATCACTCCCATAGGGTTATATGTATGAATACTTGGGTCCACATTTGGTTGAACTATTTGGGAGAGGATTAGGAGGTGTGGCCTTGGTGGCAGAGGTGTGTTACTGAAGGTGAGCTTTGAGCTTTCAAAAGCCCAGGCCACCTCAAGTTAGTTCTCTGCCCCTAGCTTGAGAAGGACATAATTTTTCAGCTGATGCTCTAGTGCCTACCTGCTACCATGCTGTTCATCAAATTAACACACTCTCTGAAACTGTGAGCCCATAATATAAGTTGCCTTGGTCATGGTCTGTGAGCATGCACACATCTCGGCACTCATGGGGCAGGCCTACCATGCTACTTACCATATTCTGTTGACAAAGCCAGTAGAACTGCTGGAACTTCTGGGACATGAGCAACTGGGCACTCCCCACAGCACTCCTGATCTTCCCTAGAACTGGGAGACACAGGACAGATCAGGACCCAGTCAGTAATAGCAGAAGCTAGAGAACTCACTGCATTCAGTGAGCTGGGACCAGCTCTGCCATTTGTGCCTTTTTCCTGGGGTTGAAGCATAGTGTGTGTGGACTGTGCTGAACACACCCATCAGCTGATATTTCCGTTCCTTCCCAGATCATGAGAATACACAGTTAACCAAATGCCAGCTATGAAGGTGTTATCACTGGGTACCAGGGATGGTTTATCTAACTAAGGTGGTGTGTGTTACAGAATCTTATTTTGGGCTTTCAGTTTGTTTAGCTTTGATGCTCATGTGTGCCTTGTTGAGTAGCCATGGGCTCCAGAAGACTTGGTGACTAATACTCAGATGGTCACTCCCCAATTTTGAGAACAGCACATTGGTATCTTCCACCTCATTGAACTTAATTAAATACTCCAGTGAATTGAGGGTAGTTATCTTTTGGCAATGACATGTAGAGGGCAACCACACAGGAAGGACATGCCTCAGAAACAGCTGAAGGGTCATGGGCCAAACAGTAGGTCAGATTCATTGGCTTATCAGACCCTAATGTGAGGTTAATGTTACCTGACTAACCATGCCTCCAGAAAAACTCAGCTTTGGACAGCAAAGGACTCCTGATCCTCAATAGCTTTATGTGATAAGCCAAATAATAAATTTTAAAAATAGTAAAGAATGTGTTTTTATCCATGCAAAGGATTTAACACATTGTGACAGTTTCTAGAGTCAGACCAGGAAAATGAAAGACTTTGTTTAAGAAATGCAAGGGAAAAACTCTGGCTCTTACTTTTGAACTTCCTCATTGTCCTTCGTCCACTTTCCTGTGAGTGTGGCACTGTCCTAAAAACAGTTGTTTTGTGGATCCCATTCACATAGACCTCAGAACCACCGGGAGCCAATGGGAACCTTTCTTCCTGCTGGGACCCCCTATCTGCCCAGTTTTGCTCTCCAGCTCCTGCTGAGCCACCACTCTCAGAAGTCATACAGTGCAGTTTTCTAGACTTCCCTCTCTGTGTAACTACTTGATTACCCCACTTAGTTACCACCTGGGAGTTTCTCCTTCAAGTTTCCTTGTGGAGGACAGACATCCACCCCATTCCAAATGCTTGTGTACTGGATCCATTCTCCTAGGCTTTTCTGGAAGAGAGTTGTGATTAGCATCACAGCTGTGTGCCCTGTCTGGGGAAAGGAGCCAAGGGAGAGGGGGAAGGGTGCCCTGGAGTTCTGTCCCTCAGAAAAGCAGAGGCAAAGGACCCACTGCTATGCCTTGGAGAGCTGTGGGTCAGCTGGCTGTTCATACTCTTGAGGTTTTATTGAGTAAAGTCAAAAGACCTTTTAGATCATCAGAGGACCAACAAGCAGAACCTATGGTAACCTATGGTGCTCTCCACAACCTCAACGCCACAATCATCTCCAAGAGATGAAATTGAGAGTGAGAGACACAGACTCAGTTCCTGTAGCTTTACACCTTGAAGGTTAGCTCTCCAAAGACCAGAGATGGTTGAGACCTGAGGATGCATTCAGTGGAAAAGTCTTAAATGCATTTGCTTAACATCCATATCCACAGTGTCTAAAAATTGATCATGGAAAATTCCATGTTTGTGGAAGATTGGGGAGAAGAGGCTAGCAAGACCTCTGTCTGTATCTCTTACAGCACACAGCCGAGGCTTCAAGTGACCTATGAGCCACCTGAAAGCATGTTTTAGTTCACACTTCACTGTTACCATGCTGAACCGCTCACATCCTCACTTCCAAGAACGTACTGATCTCCTGATCTGACCTGATTAAGACTGCTTCTAGGATGTTCTAAAAGGTAAATCCCAGAATATTTAATCAGTAGGCAAAAGAAATCACATTGGCTTCCTTTCAGCCTCAAGAGGGAGGTTATGGGTCCTTAATATGTGGATCTCCATCAGATTGTCTAGAAAGAAAAGAGGCGGGAATAAGGCTGGGGTATGGAAGGCCCTAGAGATGGTTTGGGTCTAACATCCTCTGGCCCGCTATGCTATGAATATCAATCTTTAAATAAAAGAGCTGCTTTGGCCCATGACAGGCACCATAAAAAAATTAAAAAAAAATCACAACATAAGTTTAAAAAAAAAAAAAAACAGGGCAAAATCAGACAGACCTAGCCAGCTGCCCAAAAAACAAAACAACCCCCACCAACCCCCCCAAAAAAACAAAACCCCAAAACATATAAAAAACACAAGTGAACCACGGGCCATGTGACAAGACAGAGTAATAAAAATAAGTTAATATAAAAAGTCAACTAGCAATATGCCTAAGCCATACACCAAACAACATAAACTTAATATAAATGTCTAAATCATTTTAAAGGCCTAATCAGCGGCAGGCGGCTGAAAGGTCTAAGGCTACAAGTCTGTAAGTCTAGGACCTCTGGCCGCCTGGGGCAAAAAAAGTTTATTATAACAACATCCCTTTTCAGAATGTTTGGGGAAGGAGGGTGGTGAACTACAGATTATTTTGGATTTGGGGATATTTGCTTTTATATAAGAAACATTGAGGGCTGGAATCCAAGTTTAACCACCAGATCTGCATAAGCTTCATTATGCCTTCTGGGCATGGTCAGGAGATGCTCCTCACACTGTATTAGCTCCTGTGCTCTCAGGCTTTGTCTGTGGTCTGTCCCATGAGGTCAGGTGTAGAATTATCCACTTGTCAAATCACGCTACTGTTAAAGGTGTTTTGAATTTGGGCTTTTCAGATGTGGGTTCAGGCCTGAGTACAGAGGAAGGAGGATGTAGGAATAGGGAGGTGCAATGTGGGCAAGACTCTGAACAGTCTCAGAGAGGGAGAGAAAACACACCATCCCTCATTCACACCTGATGCCCTACAGAACATGATTAACGGTCTTGGTGTCCAGAAGATGAATATATCCTTCTGGAAGGTGAAATTTCTGTTTCATTCTATCGTGTAACACAAGTGATTGATAACATTTAAAGGGTTCATTTTAATCAAATTTATGTTATAAAGCTAAAGAAACCATGAATGAACGAATGCATTTGTTTTCCTAACTTCCTTTCCTCAAATTGTAACAAAAAGCTGATTTGTTCTACAAAATTTGAAGCTTAAATATCTAATTTTTGTGTTCCTGTTAGGGCAGAATTCTGCTGAAGTACCCATAAAAGACTGTGATTTATAATCTTCAGCACAATATGAATATATGGCAAGTCTTGGTATAGAATAATGTGGTGCAGTTATTGTCACAGGTATAAATTAAACAGTTCCGGGGAGATAAAGCTTGGTAGAACATGGCTGACAAGAAGCTGTAAATGGTAAGTGAACTTGGCCACTTCATGAATGAAGTGATGCTATCTGAGGCCTATATCGTAAATAGCTTCCTGTAATTGCAGGGAATTTGAAGTGAAAATTCAATTTATTCTTTACCACTATACTTGCCTAATTTTGTCAGAGTTTCAACAGTGTTCTCTTAAGAGCTGCAGATAAGGACTGGTACTAATCAGAATGCAAATTCTCAAAGAACCAGATGTAACCCTGGGCTTCCGTGCACACACACACACACACAAAAAAAAAAAAAAAAAAAAAAAAAAAAAGATTAGATTACCTATCTTTACCTACCTTGGCTCTTTGAATTTATTTTCATATGTCTTGTCTAATTTCTAATTTTATGAAAAGTTGCTATGAAATGCAGCAACATTCTAAAATTTCAAGTGGACTTTTATAGAATTTGCAGAGTTTAAAAGGATTGTCTGATGTTGACATCCTCTCTTGGGATTCCCTGATGATTAATTTTGTGGTGCTGGAAGTGGGCACTACTCCCAAAACTTTCCCTTCAGGCCCCAGGCCCTGTCTCTTTCAGGTCATGGGCATATAACATAGCTGTTTAGCTCCTCCCAGGCTCTCCTCACATCCTTAGGAGGACTCTGGCCAGATGATGAGATTGGCAGCCTGGCCCCCAAACTGGCTTGGTTCCCACTACAAATCTACAAGCAATGAGCATCCTATCAGCTCACACAGGGAAATGGTTACATCCTCCCATACTTAATGCACTGTTTGTACCCTGGAGTCTGGTTTGCACAGGCTTCTACTTCTACCCCTTAGTCTGTTTCTTCTCCATCTGCTTCAGATATCTTGGTCATCAGAGACAGGTACAGTTTCTCCTCTGAGTTGGACTCTTTACCTGTGTTCTGTTCATTTTACATCTTCCCTGTCATCTGCTTGGTCCTCTGTGAATGTTCCCTGGAGCTGGACATTCCCACCCACAGACATTTGTACCACTCATGGACCATAGCCTGGGAGACCCTGTAAGAGGCATCTGGTCCCACTCTGTTATTATGTGACCTGTGACACTGGTGGTCATTTGTCCTGACTGTGAAAGAGGATCTGGGGTGACTGATCTCTAAAGGTCTCTCTGATTGCCAGGAGCTCTCAACATCCAACTGGGGAATGCTCAAATGAACAGATGTTTCAGGGGTGTTATTTAGATAAGGCGCCCCAACATCCATCATAAGACCCGACTGTACATGTGCTCCTGTATGAGGTTGAGTGAGCCCCAGCTTCGTGTAATTATTAAACAAGGTATTCAGGAAATTTTTGTTTGTGCCCACATGGCAACTTACGACTGTCTATAGCCTTAAGATCTGACACCCTCACACAGACATACATGCAGGCAACACATCAATGCAAAAAAAAAAAAAAAAACCAAAAAACTTTGTAAGTTTTTGTATCATTTCATATTATCCATTTGGCTTAATTAATATGAAGCCCCCCCACTCTAGTTTTACAGCTGTTTTCAGCATCTCCTAAATATTTCCATTTATTTTTGCATTGAAAATGTGAGACCTGCACAGTACCACTTCATCTAGCTCAGTCTGTATTTGGATCAGGCTAACCTTTATTATCTACACAGTGCTGAGTAAAACTAGATCCATCCATTCAGTTCAGTGAACTATGGTTAAAAAATTACAGTTTGGACAAAAATTATTTCATGTAATGGAAATTTCAATATTTAGAGCTCAGAGTTTGGCTTGGTTTTAATTTAATCTTAATTTTAAAAGTGTGGAGACCAATGGCTGTTGCTAAAATAAGAACTAGACTCGGAGGCTATCTTACTTTTAAACATTGTTATGGAGACATGAACGTGATTGATTCCAGGAGAGTTGTATGTGCAAGTCATGCAGGTGGTGGGAGATACAGTTACAGGCACAAGCGTCCAGAAGAGTAGAATTTAGGAATGTATCAGAGTTTGAACTTCCTATTCCCCATGCTCAAGGTTTACAGTGTTGAAATCATGTTCAGCAGAGGAAAGAACATGTAAGTCAAGACCATTTAGCTGCTGTTTTAGGGTTAGGGCCACATGGTGCTCCCACTCCACACCTGAGTACACAGACCCATGCCCTGGGATTCTGGAAGTTCTTATAGAAGATGAGGACCACGAATGTTGCTGTTCATTAAGCTTCCCCACATCCCTACCTTCTCTTCCCAATTCTTACGTGTAGAGGTCTGTGTGTGAGGTACCAAAGATGTGTACGGAACACCAACTGTGATCTCGGTATTCAAAGACCCAGAAATATCCAGGACAATGCAAAGGTAACCCCTGGGAAACATGAATCCCATCACGGCACAGAATGATACTTTTGCCAGGCAGGTGTAAAGGTCAATGCTTAAAGGTGGTCTTCTTAGGAGCCAGAGTACAGGTCTCTGCTTCTAAGCTCTGTGTCTCTTTTGTTTCTGAATCTCCTTTTTGACTCCATCTGCTTTCTGGGCTATCAGAGTATAGCACAAGTCCACTTTGTTCACAAAGTCACCCAGGAGTTTCTACATGGAAGCACCTCTTGGATATCTGAGTTTTTGAGGTATTTTATCCACGCTTCTTTTATTATCCTAGTGTCTTGCTCAATCTGTCCATGGCTTCTTATGGTCCTACCTCCCTCATCCCTATCTTCAATGCTGAAGCCCACTTATTCATGTATTGTTTTGGCCTACCTAGAGTGGCTAGCCCATGTGAGTACTCAATAAACACCCACTGACCATAAACATCACTGATGTTCATGACACTCAAAACCTCCTAAGTGTTAAATAGCACATTTAGGAGAATATAACCAGGGGGTAAGGGCAGTTTACTTTGATCTATGGTTGGCCTAGGGGAAAGTGCTTCGCCAGAGCCAATGTCAGTCAGACACACATCTTACACACCGCATAGCTGTGATGATGGATCATACAGCCACTTTAGTTACACATAAGTGCTTTTGTGACACCACAGGAAATTCATAGTATTCTTGGATTCCCCCGAAGAGATGAAAATTACAACCTGAAACCATGCCTCGGCCTGGATATTTTTATTCTTAGGTCTTCACCTTTCATTCAAGAAAAAAATTGGCCTCATATCTCTGTATTTCTACAACCCTGTCGCAATGACTTATCAGCCTACGCATTCTCTATGGACCACAAATGGTGTTTCACAGAAATGATGAATGAAAAAGACATACTGTGTTGGGTGTAGGGAGTCCATATTTTCTGAAAAAAGCAGAAGGGAGTGGACACAGTGAGGATGTCTCCAGCAACAAAGCAGTCAAATATAGAACTGTAGACATGCCCGCATCCAGCATGAAGCTGAGTGGTTGGTTGATAGGGAACCGCCAGTACCTTCTATTCTTTGTTGGCAACGTCGTCTTCCATCTTATAATAGTGAGCATTAAGACACATGTGTGACATGCTTAGTCTAACCTTGGCAGACAGTGCATGGTCAATAAGCATTACCTTTAAAACATGTATCTACTGTAGAATATTATTGTAAGGTGTATTACTTTTGTTTATGTTGCATTTCTAGCTGTGAAATTGGGTTACTTTGCCTGTTTAAAACACTTGATGATCTAATAAAGAGCTGAATGGCCAATAGTGAGGCAGGAGAAAGAATAGGCAGGGCTGGCAGGCAGAGTGGATAAACAGAAGTAGAAATCTGTGAGGAGGAGAAAGAGGAGAAAAAGGCTCCAGGGGCCAGCCACCCAGCCACCCAGCCACCCAGCCACCCAGCCACCCAGCCACCCAGCCACCCAGCCACAGAGCAAGACATGGAGTAAGAAACAAAGAAATGTATACAGAATAGAAAAGGAAAAGTCCAGAGGCAAAAGTATCTGGGATAATTTAAGTTGAGGAAAGCTGGAAGGAAATAAACCAACCTATGACTGGGCATTAATAATGAAGATTGAGCCTCCTTACAATTTATTTGGGTGCTGGATGGCTGGGCCCCCCAAAGAGTATAAGAGCAAAATTCCCAACGTGTATAATCTTTGAAAAAAGTAAAGCATATATGGAAAACAAAATAAGGTGGCACCTGTTATTCTACAAACAGAGCAACTACTATATCCACATCTGAATATGCAAAAATAATTGGAACCTTTAAGATGTACAAGAATGGCATAATTGAATCTGCATCATCATTTGCTGACAACTGGATACCCAGAAGCCTCTCTCCAGGTCCACAGCTGACTAAGAGGTGAGTGGCAATCTGACCCTCAGGCCAAGCAGAGACCATGGTCTCTGAATCTCAGCCTGGGGACACTGCCCCGGGCACCCCAATCACACCCAGTCCCACCATAAACCAAAAAACGCCGGGAGAGCCCTCCTCACCCCCAGCAAAACACAGCCCTAGGGACATCCCATGAGCCAAACCACACCCAAACTGTAATCTGCATCATTATCCACTGACAACTGGATACCCAGAAGCCTCCTTCCAGGTCCACAGATGACTAAGAGCTGACCAAAAGCTGACTAAGAGTGAACCAAGGAAGCAATGGGCAGATGACAGTGCAAGAATACATACAACAATATAAAGAATAACAAGACATTCCAGAAGATGCTGATGGCTCCACAACATCAAGATCATAACAATGAAGAGAAAACAGAAGGAAACGACATTAAAAACAACTTTATGAAGATAATAGAAGCTTTAAAAAAGGATATAAAAATTCCCTTAAAGAAATAGAGAAAATACAAACAAAAAATTGGAAGAGATGAACAAATCCTTGAAATAATATAAAGAAAACCAAGAAAAAGAAAACAAACAGATGAAAGAAACATTCCAGGAATTAACAATTAAAATAGAAGCAATAGAGAAGGCACATACCAAGGCACAGCTAGAAGCAGAAAGCATGAAGAAGTGAACCGGAACTACAAATGCAAGCGTAACCAACAGAATGCGAGAGATGGAAGAGAGAATCTCTGAAGTGGAAGATTCAATAGTGGAAATAGATACGTCAGTTAAAGAAAATACTAAAACCAAAAAAGTCATAACACAAAATGTCCAGGAAATTGGGGATACCGTGAAAAGACAAAACCTGAGAATAATTGGAATTAAAGAAGAAGAATACCAGCTCAAAGGCACTGAAAATATACCTAACAAAATCATAGAAGAAAACTTTCCTAACCTAAAGAAGGAAATGCCCATAAAGACACAGAAGCTTACAGAACACCAAATAGACTAGACCCTCCCTCCCCTGCACAAAAATATCTGCTTGCCACATAATAATCAAGCCACTAAGCCTACAGAACAAAGAAAAAATACTAAGAGCTGCAAAGGAAAAAGGCCAAATTACTTATAAAGGCAGACCCATCAGAATAACACCAGACCATTCAATGGAAACAATGAAAGCCTGAAGGTCCTGGTCAGATGTTAGATAGACACTCAAAAAGCATGGCTGCCAACCCAGACTACTATACCCAGCAAAACCATCAATCACCATAAATGGAGTAAACAAGATAATTCATGACAAAACCAGATTTAAACAATACCTATTGACAAATCCGGCCCTACAGAAAGCACTAGAGGGAAAATTCCAACCTAAGGAAATCAGATACACCCATGAAACCACAAACAATCAATAATCCCACAGGAGAAAAACACCAAAAAGGGAAATACACACATGCTACCACCAAAAATAACAGGAAATAACAATCATTGGTCATTAATATCCCTTAGTATCAGTAGATTCAATTCATCTATATAAAGACAATTCTAACATAATGGATACAAAAACAGAAGCCATTCTTCTGCATACAAGAAGCACACCTCAATGTCAAAGACAGATACAGGCTCAGAGTAAAGGGTTGGGATAAGACTTTCCAATCAAATGGTCCTAAGAAACAAGCTGGTGTAGCTATTCTAATATCTAACAAAATAGACTTCAAACTAAAATAAATCAAAAGAGGACCAGGATGGACACTACATATTAATCTTAGGAAAAATCCACCAAGTTGAAGTCTCAATCCTGAATACTTAAGCCCCAAACACAAGGGCACCTACATATATAAAATAAACACCACTAAAGCTTAAACCTCACATCAAACCACACACACTAAGAGTGGGAGACTTCAGTACCCCACTTTCACCTTGGATAGGTCAACCAGACAAAAACTCAACAGAGAAATAAGGGATCTAACAGATACTATGACCCAAATGGACTGAATAGATGTATATAGAACCTTCCACCCAAACATAAAGGAATATACATATTTCTCAGCATCCCATGGAACTTTCTCTAAAATTGACCACATACTCAGTCATAAGGCAAATATCAACAGATACAAAAAAAATGGGAATAACTCCCTGTATTATATCAGACCACCATGGTCTAGGCTAGAGTTCAACAACAGCAAAAACAACAGAAAGCCTACAAACTCATGGAAACTGAACATCTCTCAATTGAACCACCTCTGGGTCAAGGAAGAAATTAAGAAAGAAATCAATGCAAATGAATCCACAACATACCCAAACTTAGGGGACATAATGAAAGCAGTGCTAAGAGGAAAACTCATAGCATTAGATATCTATATGAAAAACCTAGAGAAATCTTACACAAGAGACCTAACAGCACAGCTGAAGGCTTTAGAGCAATTAGAAGCAAACTCACCTAGAAAGAGTAGACAGTAGGAAATAATCAAACTTAGGATAAGAGGAGCAAAGAGGGAGATAGAAAGAGATGGATATCTTGATAGAGGAAGCCAATGTGGGGTTGGAAAGAGACTGGGTGCTAGGGAAATGTCCAGGAATTCACAGGATGTTCCTGGCCAAGTTTCCAAACAATAGTGGAGGGGTGCCTAAATGGGACTTTCCCTATAATCAAATGAGTAACCACTTAAGTGTCATCACAGAACTTACATCCAACAATGAATAGAGGTGGAGGCAGAGATCCGTGGCTGAGCATTGGCCAGAGCTTCTGGTCCAGCTGAGATCAGGGGAGGAGAGTTTGTATGAGCAGGGGGAAAGGGATTATGAGGAAGGTTCCCATGGTGATGGCTGGCTGGAGCGCTGAGGAGCTCACTGAATCGGAAATTGCCACTGGAGATCCATCAGGAGGGGGAGCTGAGCCCTCTGGGAATGGGCAGCTTTCAACTGGCATGAACATTGTGTGGAGCCACGAGGGGTGGGATCAGACTATGTTCCTGTTCATGGGCTGGCATCTTGGAGCCCATTCCCTATAGAGGAACACCCAGCCCAGCATTGATTTTGGGATGAGTGAATAGGACTTGCCTGGAGTGGATGTGCTGCTGGGGGGGCCTACCTTGGGATTTCTTGCCCTTTTGGGGGAGGGGATGGGTGGATGAGCAGGGGCGAGGCTGAGTGCTGGCTGGGAGGGTCTGGGAGGGGGAGCAGGGGGATACATTGATGGAGATGACTTTTTTAAATGAAAATTAAATTAAAAAAGAAACAAAAAACAATATAAATTATCAATGAATCAAAGAATCTTTGAGAAAGTCAACAAGATAGATAGACCTTTATCCAAACTAACCAAGAAACAAAGAGAGAATATTCAAATTAATAGAATCAGAAATGAAAAGGGGGGCATAACAAAAGACATTCAGGAAATCCAGAGAATTATCAGGGCATACTTTGAAAATCTATACTCCACTACAATGGAAAACCTAAAAGAAATGGAGGGCTTTCTGGACAGGTACCACTTACCAAAATTAAATAAAGATCAGATTAAAGACCTAAACAGACCTATAACCCCAAAGGAAATTGAAGCTGTTATTAAAAGTCTCCCATTTAAAAAAAAACCCAGGGCCAGATGGATTCAGTGCAGAATTCTACCAGACATTCAAAGAAGAACTAATACCAATACTCCTCAAACTGTTCCATATAGTAGAAACTGAAGGAACATTGCCAAACTCTTTGAGGCCATAATCACCTTGATTTTCAAGTCAGTCAAAGATGCAACAAAGAAAGAGAATTACAGACTAATCTCCCTCATGAACATTGATACAAAAATACTCAATAAAATTCTGGCAAAACAAATCCAACAACATATCAAAAAAAAAAAAAAATCATCCACCATGATCAAGTAGGTTTCATCCCAGAGATGCAGGGACAGCTCAACATGAAAAACTGTGAATGTCATCCATCATATAAACAAACTGAAAGGAAAAAAAAAAAAAAAAACCACATGATCATCTCATTAGATGCTGAAAAAGCCTTTGAGAAAACCCAACACTCCTTCATGATAAAAGTCCTGGAGAGATCAGGAATGCAGGGAAAATATTTAAACATAATAAAGGTGATATACAGCAAGTCGACAGCCAACATTAAACTAAATGGAGAAACAAAGCAATCCAACTAAAATTAGGAACAAGACAAGGCTGTCCTCTCTCTCCTTTTCTATTCAATATAGTTCTCAAAGTTTTAGCTAATGCAATAATGAAACAAAAGGAGATTAAGGGGATACAAATTGGAAAGTAAGAAGTCAAACTTTCTCTATTTGCAGATGATATGATTGTATACTAAGTGACACCAAAATTCTACCAGGGAACTCCTACAGCTGATAAACACCTTCAGCAATGTAGCAGGGTATAAGATTAACTTTAAAAAAAAAATCAATAGCCCTCCTGTACTCTAAGGATAAAAGGGCTGAAAAAGAAATAAGGGAAACATCACCCTTTATAATAGCTGCAAATAGCACTAAATATCTTGGTGTAACTCTAACCAAATAAGTAACAGATCTGTTTGGCAAAAACTTTAAATCAATGAAGAAAGAAATTGAAGAGAACATCAGAAAATGGAAAGATCTCCCATGCTCCTGGACAGGTAGAATCAACATAGGAAAAATGGCAATTTTACCAAATGCAATTTACAGATTCAATGCAATTGCCATCAAAATCCCAGCACAATTTATTACAGACCTTGAAAGTACAACACTCAACTTCATATGAAATAACAGGAAACCCAGGATTGCCAAAACAATCTTCTCAATAAAAGAACTTCAGGAGGAATTCTTGACTTCAATCTATACTATAGAGCCATAGTGCTAAAAATATAGCCTGGTATTGGCACTAAACAGACTTGTAGATCAATGGAATTGAATCACAGACCCCCACATTAACCCACATACCTATGAACACCTGATTTTTGACAAAAATATTCAATGGAAAATAGATAGTATCTTCAACAAATGGTGTTGGCATAACTGGATGATAGTATGTAGAGGAATGCAAATAGATCCAAATCTATCACCCTGCACAAAACTCAAATCCAAGTGGATCAAAGACTTCAACATAAACCCAGCTACACTGAATTTAATAGAAAAGAAATACCCTCCAATGCATTGGCACAGGCGACCACTTCCTAAATATAACACCAGTAGCACAGACACTAAGCACAATTAATATGTGGGACCTCCTGAAACTGACAAGCTTCTGTAAGGCAAAGGGCACAGTTAATAAGACAAAATGACAGCCAAGAGAATGGGAAAAGATCTTCACCAACCCTACATCAGACAGAGGACTGATCTCTAAAATATAAAGAGAACTCAAGAAACTAGAGCCCTAAAACCTAAATAACCCAATTAAAAAATTAGCCTCAGAGCTAAAAAGGGAATTCTCAATAGAAGGATCACAAATGGCTGAAAGGCACTTAAAAAATTGCTCAGCATCTTTTAGTCATCAGAGAAATGCAAATCAGAACAACGTTGAGATACCACCTTACACCTGTCAGAATAGCTAAGATCAAAAACACAGATGACAGCCTATGCTGGAGAGGATGCGAAACAAGGGGAACACTCCACCATTGTTGGTGAGAGTGTAAACTTGTACAGCCACTCTGGAATGCAGTCTGGAGATTCCTTAGAAAGCTGGGAATCAAGGGAATCAATTTCCCCACGGATCCAGCAATACCACTATTAGGCAAATACCCAAAGGATGCACATTTGTACCCCAAAGGCATTAGCTCAACTATATTCATAGCAGCATTATTCGTAATAGCAAGAACCTGGAAACAACCTAGATGCCCCTCAACAAACTGTGGTACATCTACACAATGGACTACTAATGAGCATTAAAAAAAAAAAAAAAAGACATCCTAAAATTTTCAGGCAAATGGAGGGATTTGGAAAATATCCTCCTGTTCGAGGTATCACAAGCCCAGAAAGATAGGCATGGGATGTACCCACTCATAAGTGGATTTTAGACAAAAAGCAAAGAATACCCCCAAGCTGCAAACTACAACTCCTGAATAGCTTGGGATCAGAAGGAACTCAGAGAGACATCCAGAGATTCCCCTAAGAAAAGAGAATAGCACCTTAGCAAATTGGGGTCATAACGGGTTGCAACCAAGAAGTCTTGGGAACAAATCTTGAAAGAAGGAGATGGCTGAGTGAGAGGAGCAAAGACGGAGATAGAAAGAGTTGGTTGGATATCTTGACAGAGGAAGCCAATGTGGGGTTGGAAAGAGACTGGGTGCTAGGGAACCTCCAAGAACTCACAGAATGTCCCTGGCCAATCTCTAAACAAAATTGGAGGGGGTGCCTAAATAGGATTTCCTTTATAATCAAATGAATAAGCACCCTAAGTGTCATTACAGAACCTACATCCAACAAAAGATAGAGGTGGAGGCAGAGATTCATGGCTGAGCACTGGGCAGAGCTCCTGATCCAGTTGAGAGCAGGGGAGGAGAGTCTGTGTGGGCAAGGGGAGAGGGATTATGAAGAAAACTCCCACAGTGTTTAGCTGGAGCTGGGGGGGAGGGGATCAATGAATTAAGAACAGCCACTGGGGAACCATCTGGAAAAAGAGCTAGGCTCTCCAAGGGTAGGCAACTGTCCTTTGGCAAGGGCAGTATGTGGAGCCTCGAGGGGTGGGATCAGACTGTGTTCCTGTGCATGGGCTGGTACCTCAGAGCCCATTCCCTGCAGAGGAACACCTAACCCAGCCTTGACTTTGGGATGAGGAAGCTGGACTTGCCTGGAGTGGATGTGCCACACTGAGCTGACCTACCTTGGGACTTCTTGCCCTTTTTGGGGAGGGCAATGTAGGATGGGGAGGGGGAGGGGGAAGGCTGACTGAGAGGGATTGGGAGGAGGGAAGGGAGGGGGAGCAGGGGATATATAGATAAAAATGACATTTAATAATAATAATAATGATGATGATGATAAAGAATAAATGGATTTGAAAAATAATGGCATAATTACAAATGACATAACTGTCCTGGCAGGTGAGGAGATGTTCTAAAGACATTTAAGCCCTTCTTTTTGGTCATCAGATTAATGGAATGAAAAAAAAAAAGATTCTCAGGAGTCTCAGTTGGTGGAAGGGAAAGGTTGAAGAGCCAGTCAGAAGAGGGCCTCACACACAGTTCTGACAGCGTACACGGACACACTTACATCTTTTGGTTTTTCTTTCGTCTTTTCTGTAAATATGGCATACAGAAATAGCTGAGGAAAGTCAGGAGCTCTCTCTTTTTGATTTGGCCAAATTAACTGAACCATTTTCCTTGATCAATGTGCTTACTAATTTAAGACTCAGTGGGTTTATTAATATAACTGCCGTGCAACTGTCATAATAAGATATAGATAAACAACAATTTCTGAACTCTACTATCTGTCCCCTCCCTTCTCCTTTATTCCTCAGCTTCCCTATCCTTTCCTGTCTTATCTCCCTCCCTCCTATATCATCCTTTTACACCTCTCTCCTTCTCTCCCCCTCTTTCTTTTCTTCTTCCCCGCCCCTCACCCCGACACTCCAGCCTCTGAGAAGCACATTTCCACATTATACCACTCGATTCCACTACTTGGTGGTGGATTTTTTCAGACAAAAGGGGGGGGGGGTAGAGAACGAGTCTTTTATTCTCTATGTGGAGAAGCAGGGACCTGAGAGCCTAAGGTTTGGTCGGGTCTGCATTGGGCATGCTCAGTAGAGGGTCCTGTGGGTACAGCTCTACTGCATCTGTAGTGGGGAATTCTGCTTAGCTTCAGTATTCCTTCAGCATAATGTCAGGGATTATAAAATGGGACAAATAATAAGAATGGTCCAAATTAAGGGATCGGAGAGCTGGTCACTGGGATAAGGAGTAACGCACCTCTGGGGGAAGAGTAAGCATACTTAGTTTCATTCTCAACCCACAGAACGAAGCAAAAACACAACCGAGAAGAGAGCATGCCCTGCAGAGCATGAAGGCTGCTTCTCTTTTTCATGTTTTATGTTGCTTCTTGGGATCAGGTGGGGGGCAGCAGAGAACCCTTTGTTCTCCTGTGCTCAAATGCGGAAGAGACATTTCCCTCCTGATCACTGGCATTTGCCCATTTGCCTCACCAAGATATTACCAGTCCAACACACTGTGGAAAAAGGCAAACTCTTACTTTCTTCCGAGAGGTCATTCTCCTCTGCTTCTCTCTCCATCTCTTTACACCAGCCTTCCATCCTCTTCGTCTCTGTGTGCAGCAATTTCAGAAACCATGAGCCATCCCTTCGGCATGGAGACATCCTCCCGGCCTCTACTGTGTCCAGTGATGGCTCCAGCCAGGGATCGGGTGGAGGCAGGGCGGAAGTGTCCACCTGTGTCCTGTAGTCCTCCCTGTAACTGAAGAGGCCCTGCGTCCGCACAGTCCTCAGTGCCCCATACTGGGTTGGGGTACTGGGCTCTGAATGTCGCTGGAAGGAAGATCCAAACTGCAGGCCCTTGTCCTCCATGGTGATATGTCCAGGGAAGCCCTCCAGCTCTAGGTCAGCCTGCACAGCTGCCGTGACACTGTTTGAGCGCTTGAAACGACCATGCCTGGGAAAGGAGGGAAGGAGAGAAAAATGATGCAGCCTTGTCCCCAGACCCTTCACAGGACACTCACTGTGCTCCGGTGTTACTGTGAGGAGCACAGGCTGTACAAATGAATGGACTTCAATCTGTATCTAACTCAGATGCTAGGGACCAACAATTTATCATTCAAGTATACTGAGTGGGAACGTGTTCAAGTTCAATGGCTACCTTCTATCTAGTACAGTAGTTCTCAGTTTTCCTAACATTATGACCCTTTCATGCAACTCCTCATGTTATGATGACCCCAACCATAAAGTTATTTCTTTGCTACTTCAAAATTGTAATTTTGCTACTGCTATAAATCATAATGTAAATATCTGTTATGTGCCTCCTCAAAGGGGTCATAACCCAAGGTGTAGAACCACTAATCTAGAAACATACTATGTTAATAAACTGTGGCCTAAATATAAAGCAATGCCCTCTGCAGATCTTCAGCTTGTAATCTGAATTAACTTTGTACTTCAGATCTATTGGGTCTTCAGACCCTTTAGAGAGGGCTGTTCCCAGCACATTACCTAGAAGAGGGCACCTGTAGCTTTCAACATAGAGCCTGGTACTTTCTGCTGTCAGTAAATATGTTCCTTAATACCAGGAAAACAATTTTTTTGTCCTACTTCAAAATAATGCCACTTATCCAGGCATCGTGGTGCACACCTTTAATCTCAGTACTCAGGAAGCAGAGACAGGTGGATCTCTGTGAGTTCAAGGCCAGTCTTGTCTACAGAATGAATTGCAGGACAGCCAGGGCTATACAGAGAAACCCTGTCTTGAAAAACCACACACACATACACAAAAATAATAATGTCACAGATGCACATTTTTATGCTATACTTTTAGGTAAGACTTCTGAAATGATACAATTCTAGGACATAGCTGATATCTGGCTGGTCCTCTTTCTCCTGCCTCCTTTCTGCCTGTCTACGATTCCCCTCTTTCTCCCTTATTATTTCCAGCATTATGAGGTGAGAAGCACATTTGCCCTGCCTTCAGCTTATTCTTTTGAAAATGGAGTCTGGATAAAGGACTTTGACCTTCCAGGGCTGTGAGCTATGATGCTATTTTAATAGGTGGTAAATTACTTTGAAAAGAATTATTCCCTTCCCTCTTAAAAAAAAAAAAAAAGACCCGACCCATGTTCATTCATATTTGAGCGACATAAATGGGGAGAGTATAAATGAATGGCCTGTCTCTGCAGGCAGCATGAATTACTGACTGCCAATGCAGAGAGATCTGGAATCTTGCAGCCCAGTGTTTAGCAAGCAGCTGGCCTGGGGGAGCACAGCCACTCTAGAGGGGGAGGGGAGGGGGAGTTACCGCTTTTCATCTTCTACTTGAACACCAACAGAGTGGTACTCCCGTAGGCCTCTGCTCTCCGTGTCAGAATCCGTGGCTGTTTCTACCTAATTCAACACAGAACATCTCACTTTAGACCTAAGGCAGGGGATCTGGTCAGTGACTATTTTCTTCTTGCTCATTTGCTGTAATTAATTGTGTATTTGTTTAATCAATACAGAAAAGCACTAGAGAGAGAGAGAGAGAGAGAGAGAGAGAGAGAGAGAGAGAGAGAGAGAGAGAGAGAGAGAGAGAGAGAGAGAGAGATGTAATTAAGTGGCTACTGGGGTTTCATTGAATTTTTACATTAACTACTTGAACTCAAGGCTACACTTGAGTCTTTTAGACATATGCAGATAAAATTGCTTGGTTCATCTCAGGCAAAAAAAAAAAAAAGTCTTTGCTGACTGCATTGTCACAGGACGTGAAAGCTCTTATCACACTCTGCAGTGAAGAAGGTGAGGACAGTGTGCGGTAAACACAGCTAACAATGACAAAGAAGCAATTTAAAAGGAGTGTACTGATGGCTGCAGCCACACACAGAATGACACAGGAAGGGACCAGAGAGCATCTTTGGGGATGCGAGGGAGCCTGTGGCTGCTGGGATGGCCAGCAGGATGCTCAAGGTGACAACAGGGAAAGGCATCTCAGAGAGAATCTCTGCCATGGCCCTATTTGCTAAGAAGTTTCCATAAACCCACCAGGCATTTGAATGACTGTCAGCTCTTACACAGAGGATCCCTGTGCACAAAGTTCTGTGAGGCAAAGGCTGGTGAAGCTGTGGTGATCCTTCCAGGTACCAGACAGCCTCCTCTTTACCCAAAGCATCATCTGCGGCATCCACACGATTACTGAGCCCAAATCCAAATGTTATAACATAAAAACATGTTTTCTTAAAAATTTAACAGTCACTATCAGGAAGTTTAAATCAGCTAAAATCTTGGTACTCTACCCTGTATGTTGAGGAGGACAAACCACTAGCTCAGATCTGACTGTGATCTGTGGCTGCTTCTCTAGGCCCCATGAAGCCAGGGGACATGTTGGTCATGTTCGTGTATGATTTGCTTAAGTAGGAGCCAGACACTAGCTCAGTGCCCTAAGCCTTGTTGCTTGTCATCCACAGGAGTGCTCCTAGAGAACCAGAAAAGGTGAGTAGCTTGCCCAAGGTCACTTAGCTTACTAGAGGCAGTGCCAGGATTCTAACCTAGGTGCCCATGACCTCAGACTGCATGCTCTGCCCCGAGAGAGTCTCAGAGCTCCTGCATTTCTAATCAAAGGGTGGAGGCTGGAGACTTCCTGTCCCTGTGAGATAGCTTTACAAAGAGGTAGATGCTGGATGAGAGACCAGTCCTGCCAGGTTTGGAATCTGGAAGGAGGAAAGGATCGAATGCAGAAAGGACATTCTGGAGTGATAACGTTGACCTTCCTGTTAGAGGTTACCATTCTGCATCCTTCTTCTAAGGGGTTATGGCCCTATTAAATTGTATGTTTTGCTGGACATGCAGATTACTAGTACTTCACTAAAAAGACTTTAGTATAAATGAATATGTTTAAAATTCTATGTTAGGACATTGGAGCTACCATTTGTTTATTCATTTATTCATTCATTTACTCTGCCAGGGGTAGAACCCAGGGGCTCTGCATAGATGAGGCATTCTACTACAGAATATCACCCTTGTGTTTTAAATATATACAATTCTTGGCTGTGAATGAAACATAATTTACATATTTAAGTTAGTCTTCAATGGAGGGATAATTTGGTTAGTTCTAATTTCCATCACTGTTCAGGATGATTCTTATAAATGTACTCAAGCAAACTTTTGGGAACATCCTCATATGACCTGTGGCTGTTGAGTCGTTTTTACAGCTTTTGAAGACCTCATCACTTATTTTTTAAGATAATGTCTTACTATGTCAACCTGATCTCAAATTTATGAGTCTCTTGCCTCACTCTCCCAAGTGCTGGATTATGGGCATGCACCCCATGTCTGGATTTATTGCCAAATTTGAGAGAAGAATAATGTGAGTGACATAGATGAACATGTTTCCTCTCAGAGAGATTTTGAAGTGGAAGCAGCATACATTCTTGTCCTAGAGATATTAAAAATAGTTGTCTAATTTACTTCACTCCTGGGAATGCAGCTGAAAAAAAGATACTCTAACCCGTGTGAGGTCTTTATCACAGTATTATTTGTAAGGGGGGATATAGGAAAATAGAGGTTGTAAAAGGACGCTTCAGTGGACCATTATTTAGTCACAATGATGGATGCTCTACAATTATTTAAATGATGGTTGTAAAGCTAAAAATATAAAGAAAATGTTTTGGATGGAATTAGACTAAAGTACATGGATTGGCAGGTATCATTGGCCACAGTATCAGGAGGTATATATGCCCACATGTGTACACACACACACACACACACACACACACAGAGATACATACAGACACAGAGAGAGGGAGAGAGAGATACACAGAGACATATCCTACAAAGTGACTAGAGAATAGTAGCTAGACGGTGGTGGCACACCTTTAATCCCAGCACTCAGAAGGCAGTAGCAGGAGGATTTCTGAGTCTGAGGCCAGCCTGGTCTACAGGGACTCCCAAGCCCCCATTTTTTCCTTCTAATTCAAGTCACTTTTAGGGTGACCTAGGAAAGCAGAGCTCTGACACCCTCAGTTCTGCTCTACACTAGTGGTATAGCTATTATGTTGAATTTTTGCTTCTTTGTTTAAGAGTGTGGAAATATCCAATACCACTAAGGATAAAGACCAGTCAGGGAGATTGGTCTGAAGCAAACTTTATGACTTCTCAGTGCCACCAAGGGCCCTCAGGAGACTTCCATGCACGTTAGGCTAAAGAGATTCACGTTGGATGAATTGTGCCAGTTTTATAGAAGTTGCCATATGAAACTGTTCTAAAAAGTGAATCTATCTGAGGTCGAGGGCAAAGGCTGAGGGGCTGTGGCAAAATGTGCCAAAAGGAGCTGAAGATTTGCCAACACCATAAACTCTGAGAGGAGAAATGTGGGTGGAGGAGGGCTGCCATGATCACAGTGAAGAGAAACCAGTGAGTTTCCCGAAGAAACTTGCTCACCAGTGTGGATAAATTTAAAACATTGTGCAAGATGTCTGTGTATAACTATGTTTACAAGATCCACCTAAGATGGAAAACTAATCCAGAGAAAGATAATAAATTCCTTCTGAGTGAGTCTCGAGACAGAAGCTGTATTGGGGGGGGGGAGCCCCCACTTAACAGTGAAGAACAACATACAAACAAGTGATTCTGAGGTGACTGAGAGCTTCTCTTACACTCCTAGGGACGGCTGCTCTCAGTTCTCGCTGGGCTATATACAGAAGGAAGCAGTGATCGGGAGTCAAGAGGATAGGGTGGGCATGGCATCTATTGATATGATCTGCTGGAGAAATAAGGAATTGTATGGAGATAGTCTAAATGTGTTTCTGAGAATATGCATGTATGAGGATGTCTGCATGCCCAGAAGAGAAAGTGATAAGGCATAAGACACTCTTTCCTATGCCCACATTTTCTCTCATACCAGATCAGGTTTGGCACCAAAGTGCAGCAAACCAGCCTCAGTTTGAGCCTGAACTTCTGCTGGATCTTGAGGTGGAAGCCCAGAGCATTGAGGTTGCTAAGGATGACACCCAAGCTCCCACCTGGAATCTTTGCTCTCTAAACAAACATGTCCCCTGGACTCTTTCTTGTAAGCCTTTCTCAGAGCAAGGCAGATGTATTGCTTTTGAGATTGAACTCATTGTTTCCTTCAGGGGCTCATTCTAAGTTCAGGAAGTCTTATTGAAGAGCTCGGGGGTTCCAATATAACAGTAATAGAAGTAACAGAAACAGTGTGTGTGTGTGTGTGTGTGTGTGTGTGTGTGTGTGTGTGTGTGTGTGTGTGTGTGTGTGCGTGTGCGTGTGTGTGTGTGTGCGCGCGCGCGCGCGCCACATCCTGAGTGCAGTGTAGGGATAGTCATCTCAGTAGAGCCGTCAGCAGGAATTGTCACAAAGGCTTCCTGAGTTGCTGCTCACTGTAGCAGCTTGGGAAGGATCTTGTGATTGTTCCCATGGCAGAGATATGCCCAGGCCCATGGGAATCAAGACTTCCTGTCTTCTACTGAGGCAGTTTCATAAGCACACACGCCCACACAAAATGAAGACTTTTCCACAACAGACACTCCACAAACTTATAAAACCAAAACCAAACCAAATGAAAACAAATGAAAGGACTGAATAGGCCCTTCATGGTGTTTTCTTTATAGGAATTGCCATGGTTATGGTGTTTCTTCACATCAATAAAACCCTAATTAAGACACTGTGTAACTGGGCAGGGGTCTGGGCCAGAGAGGAAGCAGTGCCCTTCAGAGATGGACACCATGTTGATGGCCCTTTTCTATAAGCCAAAGACAGAGTAAGGCTGTTCCTGGGTCAGGCAGGTTGGATAATCACCGTCAGAGACCATGAGGAATGCTAAGGCAGGCTTCTCTGGCACAGAATTGCTTTCTGATTTAGTTTCAATCCTCTGGGCAGCATAGCTCTGTCAGGGTTGGGGAAGGTCACTTCCTGGGCTTTCTTCATTATGGTGGCACTCACAGCCATGCACACTTAGGCAAGGCACTTACCCTCCCTGGTCAACCATTTCCTTTCCATTGGTTGGGAATAATGACACTTGGTCCCCAGGGCACAAGTAGGGATTAAGTGAGGACATGTCAGAGAGTTAGGGGTAGAGACATGACACAAGCTTATTTCTTTATGTCTGCGCTGTGTCCTCCAAGCATTGGCTTGTATCTTGTACCTAAGTGTTAATGAATGGTCATTCACTTTTTTAAAGGCCACTTCTCCAAGTTTTTGTTCTCACTGGCCACATCTCCTTGTTACCCTGACATTTATGTTTCTTCCACTAAATTTTGAGTTCAGCTTTTCAATTGACTTTGTTTAGACACCTGCGAAGCTCGAGGTTCATGTAATTTCTTTCTTTCTCTACTGAAAAAGGAAGTTGAATGAATTTACCAACTGGTGCCACAGCATTCACACGCATCCCCACTAAGCATTCACCACCAGTACAGCCATTCACTCCATACCCAACATGAACTGAGAGCTTGCTATGTACCAGGCACTGTGCTAGGTGCTGGGGTACCAAGAGGTAGGAGGCATGGCTTCATCCTCCATAGAACACAGTGAAGGAGAATAGTGCCTGGAAACATTCACAGAGGTACAGACTTGGCCAGAGGTATGAGGTGTCCAGCTGTGAGGAGGAGACACTGTGCATGAGCTCAGACCTGGCTATGAGGAACACCAGGATGTGTTGGTCCCTCTGGAGTATGATGATACATCTTTACAAGCTCTTGAAATTGTATCCACTCCTTTTAGATGCTCAGAGGTGATACTTTCTCCTGAGTCCTAGGGTGGGCTATGAATAAACAACTGTGGAAAGGACACCAGAGGGAGTTTGAAGACCTGATAGTAAATGTGTCCTGGTATATTTGGAGAACCCTGGCTCTTTACTGTAGATGTGCCTGGAGACAGAGAAATGGCGAATGCCCTTTACTCTCCCGGTATCTAGGATCCCCAAAGCTTACAAGTTGTGTCTTTACCTGGGCTTGGGGCTGAGTTTTTCCTAAGGGTTGACAAACAGTGTGAAGCACCCAGCAGAGTGCCTGGCACATAGAGCCAGGACAGAGAAGTGACAAGAGCAGTCATATGAAGAATCCAAAGAAGAGAAGAAAAAACAGACTTCATGCGAACTTGGATTTGGAGATGTTTGATACTTACATCTGACCTTGGGTAGGGTTGATGATCAGGGAATTCAGAATCCTAAACAAAACAATGAAGCCACAGTGTGGAGACCTGGTTCAAGGACCCAGGCCAGTGGGCTGACACCCCCCTGCTTTTTGCCTGTCCCCCCCGTCCTGTATGAGACCATCATTTCTAGCTCTGTGTACCTCCTCATTGCAGGAGGAGTGTATGTGTAGAATTAATCATGATTTTAAGACCTTCCAGACATAGGTTGAGAGGAGGTAAAAAAAAAAAAAAAAGAGAGGCAAACTCTGTCAGCAAAGCTTGGCCTGTGCAACCGTGCCTGTTAAGGCTTGGAGGAGGTCACCTGAGACCACTTGTGAGATAGGCCCCCTATTCTGTATTAAGTGAGCCTATGTCAGGCTCCTGAGTCAGCTGAAGAGTGGCAAGGCCAGCCAAGTGGGTAGGCCTAATGGGATGGTGGGGTACCCTTGCAAGGCCTGAAATAACAGGGTGCTGCTCTTATATGGAGAGGTCTTTGGAACAGATGTCTCTGTGAAAAGGGGCCTAGCCACACACTGCCCCATTTGGACACACTCTTAGCTCTCACCATAGCACTGGATCTATTTGCCTCTTTCTTCCCAATACTCCTTGAGGATTGAAAGGTTTTCAACAAGTCACTGCCTCAGGATCGATCCCCTCACCCCTTTTATAGGTATCAGAATAATCTATCCAAATCATCCACCTAGCTCTTAGCCCCGAGGACCACACCTATGGGGTGGGTCCCTAGGTATCAGGGCAGTACATGAGTCTCATCTCCATGGCTGTGCTCTGGGGTCTCTCGTGCTGTAGTAGGCACATGTGGCCTCTCAGCTTTTACTGTCCTACTTCTGTTAAGGGACCAAAGACTTTGGGTCTGTGACTTGAATTTTGACTCAACCTATATCAGTGCCAGAGAGGGTGGTCAGGGGAGACTACCTGGACCCCAATGGAAGAGCAGCGGCTTTTGAGGAGTTCTTCAGCCTTGGACACCAGTATTGCCTTATCACTGGTCCTTGTGGAACTGTTCTGAGTGTCAGCGGCATGGCGCTGAGCTGCAGCTGTCTCCAGAGCTAAATTCATGGCCTTGTTGCTGTCCAGACTGTCCATGGAGTTGTAGAGGCCACGGCTATCTTGGGGCCATGGAGACATTCTCTGAGCACGGCTGTCCTGGTAGGCATCCTGTGTAGATTCTGTGCTGCTCTGGGCCGTCACTGAAATCAGAGGCTTGGAGGTGGTTCGTGGTGGCACCGGGGGAGGTGTCTTCTTATAATTGGTGTAGGAGACAGCTGGAAGAGAGGAAAGCTCAGTTAGCTGAATGCCTCCATGGAGCCAGTCTATAGCTCAGACATGCACACTCCTCAACCCAGTTAGTCTGTTTCTGGACACTTGGCCTTAGAAAATCAGGCAAAATAGGTAAGATTCTGATGGGCTTAAAGATATCTATGTGATTATATATGTAAAGAAACAAAAATTATAAAAGCACCTAGATATCCAGCAATACAAGTTAGAAACGTGTGTGTGTGTGTGTCTCTCTCTCTGTGTGTGTATAGTTCAGGATAGAACACTCAGCACTGACTTCACAGAGGTCACAGTATTGTGCTAAAAACTCCCTTTTATCATACTAGGTGGAGGAAGCAGGCAGGGCCCCCATCAGAGCCATAAATGCAATGCACATGCAGGGAATCATTGGTGTGAGAAACCAGTGTCAGTCAGGCCTGCTGTTCAGTGACAATATTTGCAGTTTTCTGATTGTGTTTTCTGGCAAAAGTCTTTATAATGAGCAGTTGTTTATCGTGGACAAATAATGAAGTGGGTTTATCACACTACCATATTAAAGCTGAGGGGCGGGGCTGGTGGGAATAGTCAGGGTAGAAACAAGTAGAGAGATGGGCCCACAGATCAGGCTGAACTTGTCTGCCCAGAGGAAACCCCCTTTTCTTTTCTCCAAAGATCCTTTGCTACCATGGATGTTAAGGAGGGTTAATACACACTGAAAACATTCTAGACACCATTTTCAAATATGTACATGGCAAGACTCTTGCTCCATTCCTGCTGACATCATCTACTACCTTTCATAAATACCCAAGATTTACCCTCATCACCCACCACTCCCTTGGCTCCAGGTACCCAAACGTGGAAAGCCCAGGTTATTGTCTGTGGTACCATTTCTGTCTGATTCACCTCATGGGATGGCATCCCTCTCAGAGATTTTCTGGATGTCTCTTGGAATTTCAGCTCTCCCTTGTCTCACAATAAACTGGTTCTGAATTCTGACTGATGGAGACATTTGGGTGGTATCCCTTTTGTTTCTCATTTCTCTGGTCCTAGAGTCTGAGGTCCACGTGACCAGGTTCCTGTGATGGGTGGGATGTTCAGCCTCTCTCCCACATGCTATATCACCCCCTCTGGGGGCTCCCTGCCACACACTCTTTCTCACTCTAAACTTCTTGTAATGTATCCTTGGCCTTTCCTTGTCTCTCCTCTGCCCCTGACAATGCTGTCTCCACAGGCCTTTCCTAAATCTCTCCACCAAAGACCAGCATTACCCATTCGTCCTCTCTTCACCAATGACCATTTGTTGGAGT